>OV816023.1:23136152-23541152 GCA_929113105.1 Agrypnus murinus
ATATATATATATATATATATATATATATATATATATATATATATATATATATATATATATATATATATATATATATATATATATATATATATATATATATATATATATATATATATATATATATATATATATATATATATATATATATATATATATATATATATATATATATAATATACAGCGTGTTTCTTGTCAGCATGTTAATTACCATGAGACACTGGAAAACAAAATAATATGACAAGTATTTTGAAACTTTGAGGCTTCGATTAATACACGTAACTTTGTAAGTTATACTTACACTTCTCAAATCGTAAAATTTTTAGCTGAAGTTTTAGTACATAGTTCAAATATTGCAGAAATTCGAAACTTTCAAACTCTAAATCTGTAAAATGTTCCGAAGAGTAAACCACTTTGACAATCTTGTGTAATCTGACAAGACGATCTTGACAATATCGGCAATATTTAACAATCTAAGAATACCTTGAATAATTTGGACAATATCTCACAAATCTTTCTCCATTCTCCACAATATTGACAATCCTACAATATTATGTAACAATCTCACAATATTTTGTAACAATCCCAAAATATTATACAATATTGCAACAACATTGTAGAGTTTAAAAGCAGCAATACTGCCATCCAAATTGTAGCAATCTAACAATACATATTATAAAAATCTTGAAAAAATGTACATAAAGTATTAACAATTTTTTACAATACCGAAAATCTTGACGATATCAGAAATATTTAACAATCCAACAATACTTTGGACAATATCTCACACTATTCCTTTATTCTCAACGATATTGACAATCCCACAATATTTTGTGACGATCCCACAATATTATACAATATTGCTACAATATTGTGGTGTTTTAAAGCAGCAATAATGTCTTCTAGATTGTTACAATCTAACAATATAATAGAAAACTTAACAATCTTGGAAATATACATAAAGTATTACCAATTTTCTTACAATACCGACAATCTTGACGAAGTCAGCAATATTTAACAATCCAACAATACTTTGAACAATTTCGACAATAGCTCACACTATTCCTTCATTCTCAACGATATTGATAATCCCACAATATTATACAATATTGCTACAATATTGTGGAGTTTAAAAGCAGCAATAATGCCCTCTAGATTTTAACAATCTAACAATACAATAGAAAACTTAACAATTTTGAAAATATACATAAAATATTAACAATCTGCTTACAATACTGACACTCTTGACGATATCAGCAATATTTAACAATCCAACAATACTTTGAACAATTTCGACAATAGCGCACTCTATTCCTTCATTCTCAACGATGTTGATAATCCCACAATATTATACAATATTGCTACAATATTGTGGTGTTTTAAAGCAGCAATAATGCCGTCTAGATTGTAACTATCTAACAATATAATATAAAACTTAACAATCTTGGAAATATACATAAAGTATTAACAATCTTCTTACAATACTGACACTCTTGACGATATCAGCAATATTTAACAGTCCAACAGTACTTTGAATAATTTTGACAATATCTCACACTATTCCTTCATTCTCAACGATATTGACAATCCCACAATATTATTCAATATTGCTACAATATTGTGGAGTTTAAAAGCAGCAATAATGCCCTCTAGATTGTAACAATCTAACAATATAATAGAAAACTTAACAATTTTGAAAATATACATAAAATATTAACAATCTGCTTACAATACTGACACTCTTGACGATATCAGAAATATTTAAGAATCCAACAATACTTTGAACAATTTCGACAATAGCTCACACTATTCCTTCATTCTCAACGATATTAATAATCCCACAATATTATACAATATTGCTACAATATTGTGGAGTTTAAAAGCAGCAATAATGCCCTCTAGATTTTAACAATCTAACAATACAATAGAAAACTTAACAATTTTGAAAATATACATAAAGTATTAACAATCTTCTTACAATACTGACACTCTTGACGATATCAGCAATATTTAACAGTCCAACAGTACTTTGAATAATTTTGACAATATCTCACACTATTCCTTCATTCTCAACGATATTGACAATCCCACAATATTATTCAATATTGCTACAATATTGTGGAGTTTAAAAGCAGCAATAATGCCCTCTAGATTGTAACAATCTAACAATATAATAGAAAACTTAACAATTTTGAAAATATACATAAAATATTAACAATCTGCTTACAATACTGACACTCTTGACGATATCAGCAATATTTAACAATCCAACAATACTTTGAACAATTTCGACAATAGCTCACTCTATTCCTTCATTCTCAACGATATTGATAATCCCACAATATTATACAATATTGCTACAATATTGTGGTGTTTAAAAGCAGCGATAATACACTCTAGATTGTAACAATTTAACAATATAATAGAAAACTTAACAATTTTCAAAATATGCATATAGTATTAACAATTTTCTTACAATACTGACAATCTTGACGATATCAGCAATATTTAACAATCCAACAATACTTTGAACAATTTCGACAATAGCTCACACTATTCCTTCATTCTCAACGATATTGACAATCCCACAATATTTCTACAATATTGTGGAGTTTAAAAGCAGCGATAACGCCCTCTAGATTGTAACAATCTAACAATATAATAGAAAACTTAACAATTTTGAAAATATACATAAAGTATTAACAATTTTCTTGCAATATTGACAATCTTGGCGATATCAGCAATATTTAACAATCCATCAATACTTTGAACAATTTGGACAATATCTCACAATCTTCATTCATTTTCAACAATATCGACAATCCCACAATATTTTGCGGCAATTCCACAATATTATAGGAGCACAGTATTGGTAGCCTTGGTATAGTAGCCAGTATAGGTAGATACAGCTTTGGTAGTGTAATGTCTAGCGTGCTAGATTTTCACCCAAGCGGCCCGAGATCGACACCCGGTGCCGGCAGATCTGGTTAACGTTTGTATTTGCGCTGTTCCATTGGTAAGTCGGCTGCAGCCGCATGTAGGGCCTATGTAATAATAATAATAATCGCCCCCTCCCTCCCACACAAGCAGATAGCTTCTGGGGCCTGGTTTCCAGGTTATGGGTTGTAGCAATTATTATTATTATTATTATTGCAACAATATTGTGGAGTTTAAAAGCAGCAATACTGCCATCCAGATTGTAACCTATCTAACAATATTATAAAAAACTTAACAATATTGAAAATATACACAAAGTATTAACAACTTTCTTGAATGACAATCTAAATAATAAATATTCTCGAAAATCTCTGAAATCCACAATAGGACATTATGCATTTGTACTAGTGTTACACATTTTGTCGAAGTGGTTTACCCCTCGGAATGCTCATTGTCTAATACCTCCAGTGTTTGATATCTTGAAGGTCATAGATTCTGAAGTTTTAAACGTTTAGTAAATGACATTTTGATTCATGGGATCAGAACAGAATTATGAACTTTCATACCGCTTTCAAATATTCGAATCTACTTTACTTGCCTATGGCATGGCGATTCTTTAAAAATACATGAGCAGCCATATTTATCCACAACAGCCACTGTATATGTATTCTCGTGATGTGATTCGAACTTTTGTATGGGTGTGAATGCAATCTAGAAAAATAGAGTTTGACCAGATCAGACTAATTCAGAAAGAAACTGTAAATTTGACTAAGATACATACGAGGGTGGTCCCAGAAGTACCCGACCCAACAAAGAAAACACAAAAATTTTGGAAAAAGATTTATTTATTTTTCAACGTAATCTCCTTTCAGCTCTATACACTTTTCCCAGCGGTGTTCAAAAAGTTCGATACCCTTTTTATAATAAGAACTGTCTTGCTCATCAAAATAGCCATTAACTGCTGACATCACTTCCTCATCGTTGGAAAATCTTTGACCACTGAGCCATTTTTTCAAGTTTGGGAACAGAAAATAATCCGAGGGGGCTAAATCTGGCGAATATGGTGCATGAGGTAGCAATTCAAACTTTAATTGATTAATTTTGGCCATTGCAATAACGGATTTGTGAGCTGGCGCGTTGTCGTGATGAAACAACACTTTCTTTTTAGCCAAATGCGGCCGTTTTTGCTTGATTTCTTCGCTTAAACGTTGCAATAAGTTTGCATAATACTGGCCGTTGATAGTTTTTCCTTTTTCGAGATAGTCAATAAAAATTATTCCACGCGCATCCCAAAAAACCGACGCCATAACCTTGCCTGCAGATGAAACGGTCTTCGCCTTCTTTGGAGCCGATTCTCCCTTTTGAGTCCATTGTTTCGATTGTTCTTTTATCTCGGATGTGAAATGATAGACCCATGTTTCATCCATTGTTACGAAACGGCGCAAACATTCTGCTTTGTTGCTGTGAAACTTCGCTAAACACTCAATTGAAACATTTTCACGATACTGTTTTTGCTCGAGTGTGAGCAAACGCGGCACCCATCTTGCACACAGCTTTCTCATGTCCAAATTTTCAGATAATATGCGATGTACCGCACTTTTTGAAATGCCCGTAATGTCTGCTAGCTCGCACACTCGCGCAGTCGACGATCATCAAGTACCGCTTTGTGGATTTTCTTCACCATTTCTGGAGTCGTCACCTCATTTGGTCGACCACTGCGATGCTCGTCTTGGCAGCTCGTACGGCCTCGTTTAAACTCAGCTACCCAAAATTTAACTGTTGTAAACGAAGGAGCAGACTCACCCAGAGTAGAATCCAGTTCAGCTTTTATATTGGTTGGGCTGAGGCCTTTCAAATAAAAGTATTGTATCACATAACGATGACCAATTTTCTCCATTTTCACAAATTCACTGACAACGTTCACTATTGATGGCTGCCAAACAAATACTGAACAACGTGGCGCTTTCAAACTTGAAACATATGCTTTATAGACTGCGTACTTTCCAATACAGTGATATTTTCAAACAACTACCGCCACCTCTTGGTCAGGTCGGGTACTTCTGGGACCACCCTCGTATTAATATCGGGCAATGAAATGGTAAAAGCAGATCCCGTAATTTTACCTGAAAATTGCTCATACCTGTAAGTCCGGCACTGATAAAGAAGATTAAGTTTTTGCATAAATTGTCTCATCATTGTGTGGATGCTTACAGATCTAAGATTTAAAAAATAGAATTTTACGAAATTTCTGGGAAAAGGAAGCTTTTAGTACTTGTTGTTTATACGATCTGAATGTTATCAACAACCATAGATGAAAGTAAAACAAACTTCACAAGCTTATCAACTGAAAAGGCTATTAATAATGTCAGATAATAAACTATTATAGTTAGCTGGTTGTTTTTACGACAGTTGCAAAAATAGGAACAATCCAAAAGTGCCTGATTGGTTATTTAGAAGTGGCTTGACTCAATTTGTAAGCGGCGCTTCTAATTACACCTCGCCACTGGAGCTACCCCGATAGCACTAAGCATACGATTTATAAAATTGATTTGCATAAAACTATCAATTTATCCATTTTTTTTTTTTTCTTAGTGTTACTTCCGGAAAATATCGATCTCATTGTGATTCATGGGAAAATCTTGATAACAAAATTGTTTAAAAATATTTTGATAAAGAAACCCACACCGCATCTTTTCGCCACATCCTTTGGATAGTTGTTTTTTATTTTTTTCTTCTTTTATTATTAACCACATTTTGGCTATACAGAAGCTGATGTATCCACCTTTTAACCTGTATAACCTAAAATTGTACTTGTCCTAATAAAAATAAAGCATTGGGTAATTTATGTAGATAATTACTCGTCAAATTCCATAGTGTTTAATCATAATGCGAGCAATAAAAGAGAAACACAGTGTTGAGTAAGTAAAATTTACTTTCTTGCATAGGCTAATTAAAATAAAGAATTGCTTGCGTAGCATTTGGAAAGAGGACAGAGTGTCCTGAATGAATTTGATAGGAAATGGAGATTTTTTGCTTAGTTTTTCAAAATGTACAGTTTAAAAAAAATGTTATTCATATCTAGATAGCCATGGACCTAAACGAAAAACACTAAATTAACACAAAAAAACAAAAAATTTATTGTATAGGGCACACTGTACAATATACAATGGAATTGATAATGATAAAGGCTAAACTCAAGAAGACTACGTATGGGGTTCAAAATGAGTAATAAACCCAAATCCCTGTCATCACGTGGGGTTGGGTCCTCAGTAAAATACAAATGTTTAAGCTTTTGCTAAAGGACACGAGGAGTGGGGTACACCCGCACCCAGAATCGTACTTAGGGCCTTCATTACAATATCCAATACCCTACTGTCTTTTGGAAAAGACAGTCAAAAACACCAAAAAATAATTTTTTTCTATTCATTTTTCTCATAAATTTATGCTATATTGCACCCCACATGATGACAGAGTCCTGGGTGCTGAATTCATTTTCATACTCCTCTCCAGAATTTAATAACTTGCAAAAGTTTAAATATTTTTGTTTTGCATCCTATCATCTCTAGGTTTACTACTCGATTTGTCATAATTAATTCAATTAGTAATACTGGTTTAATTTCCACAGCGAAAATAAATATTTACATATATTATATGTATACACGATTGAATGACTCGATGGGATGGTAATATGAAATAAGTATAACATTTAGTCCAACTGAAATTTGTTTATTATTGTTTAAAGCATAAAAAACGAGCAATATGACGGCTCTAAAAGTATTGCGGTGACTTTAAATTAATTAATTACGCTCAACTTCCGCACGCATTGAAACCATTCAGAAAGCCCGACTAGTTCATAAAGGAAGGGAGTAATTTCGCATGCAAATGTTTTTTATTGCTTTGTTGGTTCTCTTTACCGCTGAGTTTATTTTCTTAAATCGGTTAATCGCTTACCAATTAATTTTTATTGTGTTGTAATAGAAATTGAGAAATCTCTCTTTACGTGTAATAAAATAGATGTTTATTACAAATCGACCTTAATTTCCTCCCACCCCCACCCTTAATTTTGATAATAATAATTCGTATATTTGCTCTTATTTAATTTTTGGTGCGTAAAAAGAGAGGAACGTGGCTTGGCACTTATGTCAGTTTTTCACAGCTCTTCCAGATTTAGCACGTGACGTACAAGCGCGTCATGTCGGCAGTGTGTCTCGAACTATCGGGCGGTAGGCCGCGAGACGGCCTCAAACTCCCTCTGAACAGAAGCTTGAGTGAACCTGGTCCTCCAACGCCAACCCATCTTTTCCTGAGTCCTCCAAAACGGTGCAAGCTGGAGTCGACAAGCGTTAGCCTACCAACGAGCCCTTGCGCTGAAAGCGCGACTCTTCAGCGCGCGTTGGTCCTGAAGAAGGTCGGAACATTAGATGCCGATGGACTTACCACAAAACTTGACACCACACGACCTGGACCCAGGACCTTCCTCATCCTGGATTGTCGTCCGTTTATATCATACAACATGAGCCATATCAGTGGGGCCATTAATGTTAATTGTTCCGATCGGTTTAATCGCCGAAGGCTGCAACAGGGCAAGGCCACCCTTGCTGACCTCGCCACGACACGGGAAGGAAAAGAAATGTTAAAGAAGAGATCGTATAAGGAAGTGGTTGTTTACGATGATGGTACTTGTGACAAAGAACGAGTCACGGCAGCTCATCCTCTTCTTCTTGTGTTGTCATCTTTAGTGGAAGACAATCGAGAACCAATCCTTCTGTTAGGTGAGTACCCTATGCATCACCTACGCTTGTCTTTGGCGTCGCGCTTTGCTTGGGCCATCGCCAGCATTGCCGCGTTATATTTGTTTATTTGCTTGCTACTTACGGCTGTGACTAATACCCCATATATGCAACTTGTCCTATTCTTAGAGTTTAAAAAACGAAGACCGATTCTAATTTTGTTTTATGATGAATTGTTACATTTGCCCTTTCAAGATGTACGAAAACTAGGAAATGAATGACACATTAATCTATTTTGGATTAACTTTTCCTCATTAGAAGTCGTTTACCTCGTCATCCCCCGATGTATTATTAAACCTCGAAGAAAGTTTCATTTTTTTTGCTAAACATGCAAAACTGCGTAGTACCAAATTGCCCAACTTAGCACTCGAAGTTTTGCTTTTTGCTGGGTTTTGCATTTTCTATAAAGTTTCCGCATTTAGTGTGTTATATATATATATAAATATATACAGTACTTTTTTTTTCTTAACAGACAAATATCCTGAAGCTGAGCGATAGCTAGAGTTATTTTTATTTTTTCTTTTTTTTAGTTACATATTTAAATAAATGTTATTAATATAATAATAAACAAAAATCCTTTATTAGTAGCTGCGCTTTCAGTAACTACGTAAACTGTGAACTATTTATTATTGGCGCCAACATAGACGACGTAAAAAATTCGTTTTTCGTTTATTTTTTAATAATTGCACAAACAAAAGCTTAATAATTTGTTTTGGAAATTAAATTGTAACGCACAAGAAAATTCAAAAAATTTCATAAAGGAATATTCCACATAATAAAATTTCCTTACTTATTGTTCATCATTATTTATAAACATAATCTTAAAAACGATGATAATCATTAACTCGACGTTTAATAACTGTTTACCCATTAACGCTAAAAAAATCTCATGCATCCTCAATAGAAAGTTTTTAAACAGGTTTTTAATTAATGTGTAATTGATATTTTTTATGTAGACAATCTCTATTTCTGTTTTAAACAACCTTCAAAAATCAACAAATTAGTCAAATAAGCATCGATAATATTTATTGCTTTATATATTCAAAATTATTTCAGTTGATCAAAGAGATGCTATTTTTGTGTCAATAAATAAAGTAATAACAACATCCTTATTTCTAAATTAAATAATAAAAATAAAACGATTTTATTTTAAGGGTTGATAGTTTAACAATAAATAAATTCAAGTAGGATGTAACTAATTGAAGATGATACTTTTTTTCGTGAAAAAAGTTATCATAATTAAACAAAAAATAAACTTAGCTGTTTGTTCTTAGTCATGGCCAACTAATTATTTGAGTTCTTTTTAAAATAACCTTAAAATTTTTTGGGTTGTTTAATTTTAAGAAAAATGTTGCTTATTGTTGTAACATCATCGAAAAGGAATTTTAGTCGTTTTCACAAGAAAAATAAAAATGGAAACATGAAAAAGGCCATTGTTCTTTCTTATAATATTATTTTTATCACTTTTGTTAATGATGTGCCTACCGCAGGGCTCTCATCTAAATCCTATTTTCTTTACTGTTTGCGCCACTAGATAAAACGAAAAGTTTTCTTTTTTATTACTAATTTAAAAATGATCGTATAAACATACTGCAGGAAGTTTCAATATTAGTAATCAAATGATGTAAAGTGTGTATGCAATAAGATGATAGTTACGAGTACATTTAACGAAATAAGAACTATTGTAGTATTATACACCCACCCACAGCTATTGTTCAATAATTGGTTCTTCTTTTCATGTAAAAAGTGCAATGGAAATTTATAGTTACTCTTTACCTTCTCTTTCTCATTGTCGAATATATTTCCTTGTTTTGTCTTTCAAGTTATGGTAGTATATTCAATGGTAAAATTCAATCTAATTATCAAGAATACAGTCACTTTCTGTAGATTTTTGTAAGTCTTTGAATATTTTAATAAATTCTTTCTGTAATTATTATGTTATTCATGTAATTTTCTATAATTTCATATTATTTGTGACATGTCTATTTATATACAACTAGCAAATACCCGGCGCGCTTTGCTGCGCTTTATTTCAATAATGATTTCAAAAATTTCAAAAATTACCAAATTTGACAATTGACAACATATCTATATATATTTTCTTGTCACATCAATCTCAGTACCCATTTTTAACTTCCATATATGGGTTTTTCGCTGTTATTTCGGACCACGATGGCCGATCAGAGTCCAATTTGGTCTTATTTTCTATTCTGGGCCAAGACCTTTCCAATGATACCAATTTCATCCAAATCGGTCCAGTGGTTGCGGAGAAAATCGCATACATACATACATACATATATACAGACAGACAGACAGACAATCTTTCCCTTTTATATATATAGATTAGGTTGACCAAAATTTGGCCTATAATACACAACTATTATTATTAATTATTCTTATTACTTGAAATGGTTTTATTTATTTTTGTTTTAGAAATACCTTTTGAATTTCAAAAATCTAACGACCAATCTGATTTTGACATCTTTTTACATTTGTAATCTTGTAATTTTGACCAATCAAACAATTTTTGATAGTTAAGAGTCTTCAGATAAATTTGGACAACTGAAGCCTTCCCCCAAAAAAAGGTACATGCTGCATTTTCTGCATTTTGAGTTTTGTATTTAAAAAAATGGTATATTACATTCATGCCCATATTTTTCACATATACGGCATTATCTGCATGCTGAAATAAAAACATTTAGCCTGGAATAAGAGAATACAGTGTGTTTCACTTCACAGCTTGACACCCTTGTATTTTTATTATTTCTAATCGAATCAATTTCAAATTTTTATCAGGTGTAGAACCCCCTAAAATAAATGCGGGTAATTAAAACGTGATAAAAATTTAGAATTGTTTCGATTATAAATAAAAAAGATACAGGGGTGTCAAGCTGAAATAAAGATTTTAATACAACTTTAATAATGCATTTAAAATAATTATTATTGAACATTTTTTTAACAAAAATTTGGTTTTGGGGTTTTCGGGTGGTCCAGAAGAGAATTTTGAACGACTTTTACGATTAAACATGCCCTACTATGTTTCTTCGATTATTTGCATCTATCTTCGATCGTTTATAATAATAAATAAAGTTTTAATTACACGGAAATCTCTTTTAAGAGGTTCTATACCTGGATAAAATTTGGAATTGATTCGATTATAAATAAAAAAAAAATGCAGGAGTGTTCAGCAAATTCAAAAAATTATTAGTCAAGATTTTTTTAAATTTTAATTTGGTTTTGGGGTGGCCCAGAACAAGTTTCCGTACCTTGTGACTTTTCCGATTAAATAAGGCCTAACATGTTTTTTCGATTTTTTGCAAGTCTATTATAGTAGGCTGGTTGTATATAATAAATGGGGTTTTTAATTTCCGACAAATTTATTTTAACACCTAATAAAAATTTGGAATTGATTCGAATACAGATAACAAAAATACAGTGGTGTCAAGCTGTGAAGTGAAACACACTGTATGTAGATTTTTTGGAATTGAGTCTAGTGCTGAGATACTTGCTTAATTTCATCAGTAATTCATTCATGATGCTGGTAAAATATCGGAAAAGGGCAAAAAACGCCATCATCTCACTATCCCCTCCCACTATATTCTTGAGATAACAAACTAAAGCAGATTCCAATATAGTATTCGTAAGTGTTTGTCATAATAAGTTTACACGGAAATCTCTTTTAAGAGGTTCTATACCTGGATAAAATTTGGAATTGATTCGATTATAAATAAAAAAAAATGCAGGGGTGTTCAGCAAATTCAAAAAATTATTAGTCAAGATTTTTTTAAATTTTAATTTGGTTTTGGGGTGGCCCAGAACAAGTTTCCGTACCTTGTGACTTTTCCGATTAAATAAGGCCTAACATGTTTTTTCGATTTTTTGCAAGTCTATTATAGTAGGCTGGTGGTATATAATAAATGGGGTTTTTAATTTCCGACAAATTTATTTTAACACCTAATAAAAATTTGGAATTGATTCGAATACAAATAACAAAAATACAGTGGTGTCAAGCTGTGAAGTGAAACACACTGTATGTAGATTTTTTGGAATTGAGTCTAGTGCTGAGATACTTGCTTAATTTCATCTGTAATTCATTCATGATGCTGGTAAAATATCGGAAAAGGGCAAAAAACGCCATCATCTCACTATCCCCTCCCACTATATTCTTGAGATAACAAACTAAAGCAGATTCCAATATAGTATTCGTAAGTGTTTGTCATAATAAGTTTACCAGCAGTTAAAAGTAAATGTAATTATGAAGTACATTAAGTGAGTAATACGTTTTTTGCATTTTTCCTGAAATAGTGACATTTGCATCCTAAACATTTTTTCGGGGAAGACTTAATTCCTACTACCATCTACTTCTTTCTATTTATCGCAATTTAACAATAAATCATCCAGTATCTAACCTTCTAGTGTCAAAAAGTCTTGGTAGTATAGGAACTAGCGTGCTCTTCTCTCACGCAAGCGGCCCGGATTCGACTCTCGGTACCTGCAGATCTGGTTTTCTGCAGTTTCCCTTAGGCAAATGTGGGATTTGTACTACACCATCTGTAAGTCGGCTGCAGCCGCTCGTTGGGCCTTCGGAATAGTAATAATCGCCCCTCCCTCCCGCACAAGCTGTTCACTAGGTAATGGGTAGTAGAAATTATTATTTTATTATTTTATTTTCGGGTTACCACTAATACAGTATTAAAATGTCGCCAATAATGCAGGCTGATATAATTTTGGCAATGTAACTCCACCTTTCAGTACGGCTTCTTTTGTCCAAAAATACTCGGACACTTGATTTTATGCTATTTTGGAATATACACAGTAGAATACTCCTATCTACAAACCTACATTGCTAAACTAATAGTTTTGGTGTATTCGAGTCGAAAACTTTACATAATTAATCTTCGATATGTTACCTTCAGGTAGTATGTGTGCTAGAGTGGTTCTTATTTGGGTCCTGTTTTTGACGGTCGCCTATTTGATTCCAAAAAGATATTCATTCCATTTTTTCCCAACGATTTTCAAGTAATTCAAATAATGCAACGTTCAACTAGTGTTGAAGTGATGTAGTAATACCCAAAAATTTTTTTTATCTAAAAGTGGATCATTAACGCTATAAAATTAATTTTCAATTTTTTTTTCAACAAATTGTCCCAGTGGTCAAATATTATACATAAGAATTGAAAATGTGTATATTTTAAATAAGAAACCTTTCCTCGTTATCGCGAATTTTTAGAATAGATATAGGAAGTTTGGTATTGGTCTTAAAATTTTTGTTTTTTTGAATCAAATGGGCACTTGTCAAAACCAAAATTACATGAATCCATACCCAAAATTATAAATGGCAATTGAAAAATACCGATTATGACTTTCCTCGATTTTAGGCGGAATGAAATTTGGTTCGTTGTTTCGATCCTCCTCAAATAATAAAAAGTAACAGATTTCAAGCAAAAATATTGGATTAATATCTCTACATACATACATACTGTGTTAATTTAATAAAACTTTTCAGAGAACAGTCTAATGCGAATAACATACAGGATGTAACTAGTATAATTAGAAACTTCCTAATTGGAGGTAGTTGTAATGGTTTAGAACATATTTTCCTTATAACCACACGGTCTCTTTCTGCTAGTTTTTGAGAAAATCGCATTTAAACAAATTAGACGCACATTACTCATAATACATTAAAAATACGAAACAAGCAAAAACATTTTTAGTTTTTTTTTAATTTAAAAAATTTTGTTTTACTTGTTTTGTATTTTTAACCTAATGTGAATACAATGGTCGTACTTAAAATTAAAATGCGATTTTTTCGAAAACTAACAGGAAGCGACCACATGTTGATATCGAAAATATATTCTAAATCATTACAGTTGCGAAGTTTCTAGTTATATCAGTTACACCAGTATATTTTTATAATCTAGCTACATCAGAAGAATTATTTCACGTCATAAAATAAAGAGTGTTCAATACAAAAATCAGTACATAGGTATTTGCAGAACACCCTGTATAATCTAAAACAATTTCAAAAGTAGGTATACGCAAAATTAAAATAAAATCGACATATCTTCCCGGCCTGTCTTAATGTGATAGCAAAAATTTTGAAATAAAATGATTATTCCAACTGTTTATTCATCCTGCATAATAATTTAGCGCATTTTTAATCTTAGAGTGGATGAGTACTAATCTTGAGATACATCAAAATATTGCAGTTATGCACAGAGACAAAAAATAGCGTCACTCTTCGAGTATATTACGGGTCATAGAAAGGCCAAATAAGAAATTATCGCTCAAAATATCCTATAGACCTTAAATCTTATCGCTTTCGATATGTTTTTTAAATGAAAGCTAAGACATCCAAAAACTATCCAAAGCCAATTAAAAAAATCTTTTTCTTAAAATGCCGAAATCGCCAAGTCATGTCATCACTGCACCATGATACTGAATTTTCGAATATATCGAAAATCACATCGAATCATTTTTCATCGAATTTTTTTAACTTACGTGATAATTATGGACTCTCGAATCACCCCAAGAATAGTCTTTAGGTTAATGCCGATTCCAATAAAAACCAAATTCAAGTGTAGGGGTGCTAGCTTTACATTAAGTCAGCGCCCATTTTCCCCTAAGATAGTTAGTCATACCTACTTGGTATCAGATTTATGGGCTCTTCGAAAATGTAAATCTCAATTGCATCGGAACTACCCTTTCGAAGTTGATCGCTATTCAAAAATTTTGAATATTCGAAAAATAATTTTTTTTTCTTCAACTTTGCTCTAATTATTTTTAAAATGATGATAGTAGGTATGTCTGACTATCTTAGGGGAAAATAGAGTCTGGCTTAACGTTAAGCTAGTACCCCCCCCCCACACTTGAATTTGGTTTTTCTCGGAATCGTCATGAGCCCAAAAATTATTTTTGGAGATTCGAAAACCCATAAAAACCCATAATTATCACGTAAGTTAAAGAAAGATTATCGTAGTGGCGGTGCCACCTTAATATATCTCATTTGGCCCCACTGTGTAGCGTAACTGTGTAACGTTTAGTTGCGAAAAGCCACTATTCATGAATATCTATCACGCAACGAATAGTATTTGTTTGTTATCTTTGGCACTGTTATAAACAAACTATTAGTATTGGTTATTTTTTTGTCTAGTTCATGAATCGATAGAACTACAAGATACCAAGCAATCAAACAATAAACGGTTATCGGCGTACGCCTTATCTACGCCTCGACGCAAGATGTGTAGGAAACATGACAATTGTCGATAAACAGGAAGCAAAATTGCTTCTTAGTTTACTATAACGAATATCAATGTATGATTTTCGATTGCAAAAACACGTATTCTACCAGGCAATTTAATAAAAAAAAAAAGTAGATGTATCTATGCGAGGTTTCACTTAACTGTCAAACTTCTATGATGTTTCTCATTACAGCAGTGAAATTTTTTGCAATTCTTAAATGCCCACCCTAGCCAGATTCTGATGTATTTACATCCGCTATCCTCCAAACTCCACTTCTGTGAAGTCCTCAAAATATAAATTTGATTGAAATTTCTTCAATGTAACCTCAAGTATGCTATACTGATGATTGCAGTGATGAACGATAAATATGTTGGTATGTCTGTAATTTAAACTGGTACAAAAACTGTTGGTTGGCAAGAATGGGATTAATCAATAATTCGATTAAGTAATTACAAGTGTTACTAACACGCACTTGTCATTATTATTCCATTACTATACAATGTACAATACAAAAATTAGGTACCCATTATTTTTAACGTCAAAACTTTCGAAGACAGTATTGTTTTAATAAAAATTTAATTTAAAAGTTTTCTTAGTTTGGAATTAAAACAATAAGTTAGTTTATAAATCTTAACACAATTGATTGGCAATTAGTAGGTGTTATAACCTTATCTTGATTAAGCATTACTTCAATGGTCAGTCGATAATAACAACTAACCATGCAATGATCGAAAATAAATTTTTCATAGAATACAATTTTATAATTGTGTTGAGCAATAACATTAAGAATTGTAGATAATAATGCGACGACAGGATGTAATAATTATTATAATTAAGGTACTTTGCTGATAGTACTATATGCAACTCCAACTTTTGATAGTGCTTTATGCCAATTATGCAGTCTACTACTGCATATCTACTGTAAGCACGCGTATTTGAAATGGTTTCGTTTTCTGCCGATTCAACGTCTAGGAACATACAACAACAATGATAAAAAAACATTGTTGCAAATGATGTAAGAAAATAATGTAATTAGGCTTAACTGTTTTAGATTTTGAAATACTGAAAAGTTTTTGCTAAGCGGAGCCCATTATATCTCGTTTCTAGACTTTTATAGGACCACTTTTATGAAGTGGCTAGAGTGACAGCTTACCAGTGTTTTCAGCTTCATCACATTTATTATAAACATGATTCATAAATGCATATTTCACAAACAAGTGCTAAACATTTGTACAGCGTACTTGAAAACCGGGAAAAGACCGGGAATTTGCACAACAGGGAAAGAACCTTGAATTAGTGATGAATGTCGGGAATTTCATTTCAGGGAAAAATTAAAAAAATGTTTAAAAAAATGGAATAATTTTAATAGTTCTTTCAAAAATAATTAGTATTTTACGTTATCTTTTTTTTCTATTTGCGTGTCCAAAAGAGATTTAGTTGAATTCTGGAAACAGTAACATTTTATTTTTTAAAATTGATATAATTGTTCAACAACTGTCCTTATAATGTCAAACTTACGTATTTACACAAATCGTTGCAACACCACCTTATTATAGATGGTGTTGATCACTGACGCAAATATGAAAAACAAATGCAGAATTAGAATTTTAATTAGAATGTTAAACTAGTTAACAAAGTATCCCTAACAAATTTTGTTTAAAACTAAGTTATTTTTGTAAACGATTGCAAACATTAATAGCAAAAATAGTATAAAGTATTCGTTTCATAAGACATGCTTTTAGTGCACGCGTTCAAGTATAAAAAACGACCTGCGTAGTGGGGGTTTTTTAAAGGACAAATAGAAAAAATAGTATAAGGTGTTTGTTTCATAGGACGTCTGTAACGCGTCGAAACTTCGACGCGTGCGCAAAAACGTGTCTTACGAAACTAATGCTTTATTAAACTTTTTGCGTGGCCAAAAGAGATTTATTTGAACACCGGAAACAGTAACATTGAACATTTTAAAGTTGATATCACCATTGAATAGCTGTTCAAATGTCAAACTTATTTACGCTGTAAATTTGGAAAACAAATGTAGAATCTGAATTTTCACACTTTTTCGACAAATTTTTCCCTAACAAATTTTATTTAAAACTAAAAGTAAGTTAAATGATTAAAAAATAACGCAAATAAAAAAATAGTCTAAAGTAAATAAGTTACGCTGGTCGTTTTGTAAACTTGGACGCGTGCGCTAAAACAGTGTCTTATGAAACTAATACTTTAATATACTATTTTACAGAGTTTTATTAAACTGGTCCATTATTGATTGTTATTTGGTTATTTAGATTCTTCCGACAATTGAAAAAAAGGCTTCACGTGAAGTTTTATGTTTGATTTATTATTAATTCTAAACTAATAATTTGATCATCAATATGGGTATGCAGTGGCGTATATAGTTATTTCTTCGGGGGGGGGGGGCTATTTCTTACTCTATAAAAACAAATCAAATCCAAATCAGCATACTTAGATTTTCACATAATACAGATTTTGACACTATTAAAAAATCTTCGGAGGGCTCTAGTCCGTTAAATACGCTACTGTGGATATGCGTAAATTATTGAAGGAAAACACCGGGAAAAAAGATATTTTACGACCTGACAAACCGGGAAAAAACCTTGAATAAAAATACCACTCTTACTGGCCACCCTGTTTGTAGCACTATTGTTCGTTTATTTAATACGAAGTTATTCCCAAATTGTATTTATAGCTTTCAGACTTAATCCCTTAGCGGAAAAATTAGGCGGAATGGGTTTCAGATGTTCTTCAAAATTTTGGTGCAGTAACCATAAAGGGTCTCAAGTGGATGATCATATTAAATTTGCTTCTTTCACAGTTTCGTCTGTAATAAGTGTCAGCATCAGGGAAATGACTACGAATCATCATTTTTTGAATATCAGCAGCTAGATTATCATATTTTGTTTGGGTAAAATAAATAATAAAATTCATGTTTAAATAACTTAAATCAATATTATACTAGTGGGTCTCAAAAAGATTATTTATTCTTTAGCCCTAGGTGGCTTTGTGGTTTATTTTTGACAGTAAAAATATTTAATGAAAAGTTTATTTTTGAATACGAAAGCTTTAGAAACATTGTTTTAACATTGTTTTACATTAGTTTTAAGCAATAATTTCCTCTGCACAATTTTTTTTATTGAAATAATCATTTTTGAAAATTGACATTAGTATTTGACAAATTGCAAAATTGACAAATCTTCAAATTTTCAAGAATTTTGTCGACTTTAAACCAAAATAGTCGTCATTTTTGACAGTAAAGATATTTAGTGAAAAGTTTATTTTTTAATAGAAAAGCTTTAGGGTCATTCCATGTGAAATCATCAAGGGAGGGAAGCTGCACCATTTTAGATTTTGATGAAAATGGGTTAGCTTGTTACCCTAGCCTTTAGATAAAAGAAAATATTTTTTTAATTTTTACTGGAAACTATTTAATACTAACTACTGATGATTTAATATGGAATGACCCTTTAGAAACATTGTGTTTATTAGTTTCAAGTAATAATTTTTGTTGCACAATTTTTCTTTATGGAAATAATCAATTTTGAAAATTGACATTGTTTGACAAATTTGAAAATTGGCAAATCTTCAACGGAGTCTTATTTCATACACCCTTATTACATTCTTTATAGAAAATGGCTAAACTATTTCAAATTTTGATATTTTATAGCTGGTATCATGCTAATTAAAAGTTCTCAGGCGCACAAAGTCCAAATCTTGTTATTTTTCAAGTTTCGGGTTTACGTAGGAGAATTTCAATATCTCTCCATTTACGCACTTTAGCTTACCAAAGTCCAAAAGTTGATATTTTTTGAGTTACGAAGCAAAACCTGACACGAGATTGTTCTGTAACTCGAAAAATATCAACTTTTGGACTTTGTGTCCAGTTCTCAAGTTCTGAAAAGTTCTCAAACTTTTGACCAGGAGCCATTTCCAATAAGAAATGTACGCGGTCCTGTTTAAGAATTTTGAAGACTTTAAACCAAAAAAGTCGTTTAAACTAACCTAACTAAAGCAATGAGAAAAAACGTTTATATAATATCATGTTTGATTGATATGTGCCAAGAATATAACGTATGGTGGTTATTTGCTTCCAACACATTTTTTGCATTACAAAATTTTATGTTTGAGATTTTTACAAATTTCAAGAAGGCACACAAGTTATGTCTATGTAATATAAAAAGTATTATAAAAGTATTCGATTTACTTTTACATAAATATAACAACATAAATATTAATATATAGGGTGATCCGTTTACTATGGGCATATACCTTGTCTCAGAAACTATGAGTTTTGTAAAACAAATTGAAACATAAAATTTTATTTTTTTAAGCAGAAAAATATTTGTTGGAAGCAAACAATCACACATATGATGATATTTTTGGTACATATCAACCAAACATGATATGTATTGTAAAACATACATAGTTTTTCTGATTGCTTTAGTCAAACATGCGACCTTTTTGAAGTGAAGTGTGAAGAAAATTTGTGCAGCGAAGATTATTGCTTCAAACTAATAAACGCAATCTAGTTAACATAAGTAAACTTTTTCTTCGTATTCTTGAAGATACAGACTGCCAAATAATAAAAAAAAATTGAGGGCCACTAGTAAAATGTTTAAACGTTTGCATAAAAAGACCATCTACGAAATACATTTTAACCGAACAAAATTTTGATGATATAATAATCTAGCTGTTGATCGTCAAAGAATGATGGTTTTTAATAATTTTCGTGGACGATCAGGGCCGGGATTTCAGTTATTGGAGGCCCCAGGACTGAAGTTTACTGGGGGCCCGTTATCTATCACTATACAGGCTGTTATGGTGTCTCAAAATAAACTAACGATAACATAGACGGTTAAAGGGCGTCAGAGATAAAATCTAAAACTGAAAAAACCTAGCTTGAAAAAACTTTTGCCAATACGGTTCTGTTATATTTTTCTGTTGTGATTTTATTGTAATAAATAATCTAATAACCGAAATAAACTATTTATGCTAATGAGAATTAGGTGTTCTTCATAACAATCATAACTCATATGTCAGAACGAAATATTTTATTTACAAGCATAGAGTACGAAAGAAAGATTGTTTAATAGAAATTGCCATTATCAGATCATAAACAGTACCTAGCATTTGATGTTTGTTTATTCCATGGTGGTTTCAATTTTACTAAAAAGGATTACTGGAATCGAGTAATTATTCAAGTTGTAAACAATCTACTAACTTCTTAAATTAGAACTCGTAATGGAATCTGCTTATAAAGCCGAATGGTTTTTATATATTTTTTAAATTAAATTTAAAGCCGCCCACATTAATAAAAATTGCTCTTTAATCTAATTAACTTATCTTGTTAGAAAACCAAATGTTCTCTTTAAAAATCAGATATTTTTATTTTAATGCTATTAGACCTTGAATTTATTTTAAGATACACAAACTGCAACATTTATAATGTTTTATGATTTTATTTATTAGACTGTATACAGGGTGTTCCGGATAAATATGCAATGCTTTAAGGGGGTGAAAGGTGACCATATAGAGATCCCAAAACTCAAAATAAAAATAAAAAATAAAAAAAATTCGGATTTTTCCGTATTTTTTGCAAGTCACGAGTCGACTATGGATTGTTTGTAAGACTTTGACCCTGAATTACTGATAAAGCAAACAATGATCTCACATCTGCACTACTAAATTAAAAACTGACCTCCGCTACGTACGTATCAATTACAGAAACAACACAATTGAATTTCAGCAGCGGTTGCCGAGTGACTCACTACCTTGATGACTTGATCATTTATCAAGGTCGGTAAATAAAATGTAACATAGTTCGTTGACCTACTTGTGATGGAAACATTGCTTATTTTTTATTTTACAAATGTCATTTTAACAAAATGAGTAAAATTTACCGTTTAGATGCAAGCAATCTTTATAACATGTGTTCAAAAACTCCCGTACCTGTCGAGCAAAGTGTAGTGGTGCTCAATAGTGGGAGTCCGTCGAACACTTCATTGACCAGAAAATGTAGGCGCGCCAATCACCCAGTTAATCGTTGGAGCAGAATAAAAGGTCTTATGTGGCTGTTGTGTGAATTAAAAACACTCGCCCGAGTAAAACATTTTGTGCAAACTGGGGATTTTCCTGTTTGCGTTCCAATAGCCATTGGCAAAATTGCACTCGCGGTATATGGAGTGTACTTTTTGAAAATGGTTGATTTGAAAAGTTCCGTTCATTCAGCAGGCGTGTTTGGTTCTGCCATAATTTAAACAGTAACTAACTATAATTAATTAAACTACTTAACACTACCTCACTCAAGTTATTAATTCTAAAACGTGTATTAATACGTAATCGAAACTCAAGTTTACGGCCACCTTCACACAAAGAAAGTTGACAACAAACTGCATACTGCAAATTACAAGCTTTAAAGATCTGAGTCATTAACAGTTATTTACAGATGGTCAAAATTTATTTAGGTTTATTATTTAGCTAAAACGTTTTAAAAGCACGTCCTAATGTTTTGTTTTGCTTACAATTTCGAAGAATTAATTTATCTGGCTTGGGTTTATTATGATTAATTTTTTGATGACCTTTAAAAGTATGTACTATTTAATAGGCATAATTTTCATACAATTTTATCTACTACTTTGCAGTGGCGTGACTATTATTTTTGTAAGGGGGGGTTGTCATTTCAATGGGACATTTCAGTAAATTGTTAGTAAGATGTTACTGTACACGTGTTCCCCTATTGCCCTTTAACGGGACGGGCACATTTTTCAAAACACCCTGTATATTCGGTGTTTTTCACCGACAATATATATAGTTTTTAATATTAAGAAATAAAACAAAAACAAATTCTTAAATTTAGAGAAATTGTAATGTTTTTCATTTAGTGGGGACCCTTGACTGGTGGGGGCCCCTGGGCTGCAGCACACCCAGCCCACCCTTAAATCCAGCCCTGTCGATGATGACACTTATACAGACAAAACTAGGAAAGATGCAAATATAATATTGATATAAGAAAATCCAAAACTTATCCTATTTGATAATTGCCCTTATATTATCAAATGACTCGTCAGAGTCTTCAGGCTTCTTCCTAGTCAGTTATGGAAGTAGAAATTCTTAATTCCAGATTCCCAAATTACTCAAATCTTATAAAAGGACAAAAATGCTAGAATTCTTTATTGTGTTATCCGCACAAAAATGGGACAATTGTAAACTGTGGATGATGACGTCACACTGTTCCATTTAATGTAAACAAAAAAAAATGAAGAATTCCTATAAAATACCTCTTCAGGATTTTTTGCTGAATAATAATCTTTGAATGACATCACTTGAAGATTACTATTACTATTATTATTAGAATTTTAGACAATTGTTGCAAAAGCTCCATTTTAAAAAACAGTTCATTTCCTTGAATGATATGGTTGAAAAATAATAACCATGAATGGATATTATGAACTTGACGTAATCAACGTTAAAAAGCTGTATTATGTCAGTGATGGTAATCCTACATTAGCCCATATTTTTAACTTTTATTCTTCCGGCCTTTATTCATACTGGCATTATCATTTTTTTATCTCCGAGCTAACGGTTAAGCATTAATAAATGAATAAAAAGGAAGTTCTGGAATAGTAATTTCATTTATGAATTAACATTTGTATACTATCTCACTTTTTACTGATAAATGAAGAAAAAAGTGCCATACAAACAGGAAATACGCTGATAATGCACCACTGTCTATTGTTACTAATTATTATAGTAATACACAGTATATACTATACAATTATACAATGTATACTATATTCCTGTATTACATGACGTGTTTGAGCGATCATTTCTTAGCCATTCATATTTCTTATTCTTATCGAGCAAAAGACATAAAAAATCTTGACCCCTTTTGACCACCATTCATATGATTGTGTAAACCTCTGGTGTCTTCAAATTAGAAGAATCTGGACAATCCACTGTGTATACTCACAATCTTTAAATTAACCCAATTTCGCATAATCTATCTTCTTTAAGGATGTATGGTTACTACTGGGTACGCGACTAAAAATCATTAGAAGTGTAAGAGCCTATGGTACAACTTCTATACGAAGCAATGTTTCGATAAAGTGCTTATGTTTCGAGATATAATCAGTTAAATGAGTTAATGCTATTGTTTGCTCAGAAACATACAAAAATATTATAAATTCCGATTCATTTACGCTCGAAAAGTAACAATTTTATCTAAATTGGAGTATTTTATCTAAATCGTTTCATTGGAGTAGTTAAAGCTCGGTGTATTATTTATATTATATTTCATGATTGCTTTAACTACTCCAATGAAACGATCACATTTTGATAAAGAAATTTCAATCATCAAACAATTAGCATATGCAAACCATTATAACCATAACATGATTGACACTTTAATTCAACAAAAAGATTATAGGTTAGCTATCAAAAGAATATTTCCAATTGACACTCAAATACAAGACACAAACTACATATTAATACCATACTTTGGCAAGATATCAGAACAAATTGCAACTATACTAAGAAAAACCACCAGTTACAAAATAACCTATAAAACTAACACCAACACCTTTTCATTTTTATTCAATGCTAAAGACAAAACACAAGATATCATGAAATCCGGCATTTACCGTTTGAATTGTTCTTTTTGTAACTCGGTTTATATTGGCCAAACACTTAGAAATTTCGACATAAGATACAAAGAACACATACGCTCTTATAGACTTAAACATCCAGAAAAATCGAATTATGCCAAACACATTTTGGAACAGAACCACCCAATGACACCTCAAAACAACATTAAATTCTTACATTTTTGCAACAACAAACACAAATTAGACATTTTAGAAGCTTTTGAAATATACAGACATAAACGCACAGTACCTTTAATGAATGAACAAACTGAGCTTAGTAATTCTCCTTTATTAGAAGTGTTATTTAGTTTTTGTTATGTATTGTATCTAGTTACCTATTTTCTGTATGTATTTATCCTTAGCAACGTGTTTGTTTATCAATCTTATCTACCTTTGATAATGACACAAAGTGTCGAAACAATATTGTCAGGTTAAGATATTAATAAAACTTGTGAAACTTTAATTAATCTTTGTATTTATATTATATTTCATGATTATGGAGTTCCACAAAGTAAGGCTGGAGACAATAAACGCTATAATTATTGCTATTATCCTGGTCCAGAGAATTGCAATTATTTTACAATTCTCTGTGGTTCTGCTAACTTAATGATAAAGCTACCAGAACCTTATGTTACAAGAAAATATTGCAGGGAAAAAAATCAAATTTTGGGCATTTAAATAGCCGATAATTAGTACTATTATCCTGGTCCAAAAAATTGCCATTATTTTACAATTCTCTATGGTTCTGCTAACTTTATAATAAAGCTAGCAGAACTTTGTGTTACAAAAAAATTTTGCAGGAAAAAATCAAATTTTGCACATTACAAAAAAATATGGCAGGAAAAATCAAATTTTGGGCATTTAAATAGCCGATAATTAGTACTATTATCCTGGTCCAAAAAATTGCCATTATTTTACAATTCTCTATGGTTCTGCTAACTTTATAATAAAGCTAGCAGAACTTTGTGTTACAAAAAAATTTTGCAGGAAAAAATCAAATTTTGCACATTACAAAAAAATATGGCAGGAAAAATCAAATTTTGGGCATTTAAATAGCCGATAATTATTGCTATTATCCTGGTCCAGAGAATTGCAATTATTTTACATTCTCTATGGTTCTGCTAACTTTATAATAAAGCTAGCAGAACTTTATGCTACAAAAAAATAGTGCAGGAAAAAATCAAATTCTGGGCATTAGAAAAAATATGTTGCAGGAGAAAAATCAAATTTTGATCATTTAAATAGCCTATAATTATTGCTATTATCCTGGTCTAAAAAATTGCAATTATTTTACAATTCTCTATGGTTCTGCTAACTTTATAATGAAGCTAGCAGAACTTTGTGTTACAAAAAAATTTTGCAAGAAAAAATCAAATTTTGGGATTTAAATAGCCGATAATTATTGCTATTATCCTGGTCCAGAAAATTGCCATTATTTTATAATTCTCTATGGTTCTGCTGACTTTATAATAAAGCTAGCAGAACTTTATGTTACAAAAAGATTTTTCAGGAAAAAAGCAAATTTTGGGCATTACAAAAAAACATTGCAAGAAAAAATCAAATTTTGGGCATTTAAATAGCCGATAATTATTGCTATTATCCTGGTCCAGAAAATTGCAATTATTTTACAATTCTCTATGGTTCTGCTAACTTTATAATAAAGCTAACAGAACTTTATGTTACAAAAAATTTTGCAGGAAAGAATCTAGTTTTGGGCATTACAAAAAAATATTGCCATATTAATTATGGTACAATATTTTGCATGCAGTTTTGCCGCTTTACCGACGTACTCCAATATAGTATTTAACTCATTTTCGTCAAAATGTGGACATTGCCGGGTTTGTTTCTAGGCCATTTATTTTTCTGTCTATTACCGCTATGGTAGTTGATATGATTAAAGTTTTCTAGGTTAAAGACTTCAGGGGCGCAATATAAATTATTTCTTCATATTAAAGTATGTCATGCAACCATTATCTTAAAGCCCAAATGATGGACTTTAAAACAGTTTTTGTTTCATTCCTTTATCTTATTTCTATCAAAAGTTATAAAGGAAAACGTAAACGCCAACATGCTCAAAATCACTCATTTTTGTACACTTTAGAAGGGCACAACTCAAGAACCACTTGAGTTAAAAATATAATATTTGAGATTTATACTTATCTTTAGGAGTATAACAGTTGTGCCAAATTTGAAAAACATCAAAGATGGTGATGGTCAAAACTTCCAAAAAATTGGATCACTTGATGTGGAATTACCCTTAAGAAAATAAAATAAAATAAAATTTGCTTAAGAATTATACTCTTAAATTTTGCCCTTTCCACTTAAATTTGCTACTAAGGAATTAAAAGGAAAAAATTGAGAAGAATTTCTATTGTTGTAGATATACGCCTGCGGCCAGCCGACAATGGCCTGCGCATTGTGTTCCATCAATGATTGCAATAAACGAATAGTGCTGCTAAAATGTTTAGGATTTAATACATATCCATAAAAGTAATAAATTTGAATCTGTCACTTTTTGTCAGTCCCTTACCGACAAATTTAGGGGAAAATATCAACAAAACGATCGAATTGTTTTAGCTGTTTCAATCATGATATAAATATGATATGAATATAAAAAATATATTAATGGAAGTAAATATTTTTGTATTTTGGATTCGAATGTTGCTGTATGGGGTGGTAAAGTACCCCATGTGCCTGTGGGTATACAGGATGAAACAATTAAATGCAGCACATAAAATTTCCGTTATATAATCAACTAACTTTAAATGTTTGATTTAACTAGATTTATTAATGTTTTTGACCTTATACATTTTAACTTGTGAAAGTTTATTTTGTTTAAAAATATATTTTTTTCAGTTGCTGCGATTAAATTAATTTATTAAGAACGGATGTTTTCTTTTTTATCAACCAAATTTCATAGTCCTAAGGACATAATATATTTTTATATCATAAAAACATCAGCTGATCATTAGTGTAATGTAATTTTAAGGCGATTTTCCAGAACAAAGATTTATTTTATCTTATCAACCAGAAATTTTATAATGTCAAGTTAATTTTTTAGATGTCATGTTTATTATAATGTTTTATTGTTTGTTCTAAATCTAAATCTATGACGATAACAGAGATTAAATAAGAAATGACGTTAATGCACAGCATTATTATACAGTTGGTAGTGCTCATTGTATTATTTATAAATTAACAATATGTTTTACTGCACTAATTATTATTTCTAAGAAATGTCAAGAGGTTTTTGTGATGATTCGTGATCAACTGTTGAGATTTTGTAATTCATTGAAACCATAGATTCTATATCTACTTTATCTATAACTTTTCCATTTATTGCATCTCTTTAGAAAAAAATAAATAAAAACGACAGTAAACCTATACCTATAATACTATTGATATTATTAACTAATCTCGCGGATTATGATGAACACCATGCTGCTATAGTAGCATAATGACTATGGGGGGGGGGTAGTTCAAAACCACAATTATAGGAGGGTTATCATTTCAATATCTGTTACTGCAGTCTATCAGTTATTTTATTTTTCTTTACATAAACACATGTTCCACCATTTGTTTAATATGCAATCTGCACATATGTACGATTGTTTTAAGCATAAAATGTTGGAGGATTCAAAAACATTTACGATTACTTCACTCTATACTACTTGGCACTAATACCATGGACATAAAAAACTCTTGCCGACATTATTTACAATGATTATCAGGTTTGTATTTTTTCGACCTTGCCAGAGTCATGTGAGTATTAATCACACATGTTCCAAACTACAAAATGGCTCCTACTGTTCAGTTAGTCACAACTGTTTATCTAAAATTTATCCTCTAATTTACAATTCTAGCAAGAATTTTGATGTTTTGTTTTGCTTGTTAGCCAAAATCTTGCTCTTGGGAGTCACCAACAACTTTCTTTCAGGTGACTGAATCATATTGGCATTATCCCAAACAGTTATACTTTTTTGGCATCACTATGCTAGTGTATTTTTCATCTTTAGGTTTTGTGTTTTGTTAAAGTCATTAACTTTAATATACTTTTTCTTTTTGGCCTTCCTTGTAATAACTGTGAGAAGTGTCCAAAGCGTATTTATTTTATTTAGATGTCTGAGCAGTTACTTCTCCTCAATACCAATATGCTTTACTCCAGATTTTTTTAGAATTTGAGTGCGTTTGGAATGGTTTTTTGGAACGCTAGGTCATTCACGTATATAGGATTGAATTAGAACTTTTGCTGATTCAAGTTTTGGCAGTATTACTAGATTACCAACAGATGTGAATTTCTACTTTTAGGATTCTTTTACGTCGAACGTGTATCTGCGGATTTATCTTTGAATTGGAAAATATATTCTCAAAGTTGAACGCTGATCCAGTGTTGATGCTGATCGAAAAGTATCGAGTCGAAGTTTCCAATCATGCCAAACTTCGAACAAATGCCAGAATTGAATATTGATTCAACTCTGTTCCAATCATTCCGCTCTATGACTATGTGCTGTACCTAATTAGCCAATAATGCAGAAAATGAATCTACATTGGGATAACTAATGTGTTCTTTTGTTTTAAATAAAGCTAGACTATCGATTGATTCTTTCTAGTCAAGTATCTATAGGGCCAAATTTACAGTAATAGCTGTAGATTCTTCCTGTTTATTGTTTGTGAATTATATCACATACGTTTATTGTTAATTTATAATAAAAAAGATTGGAAACTGCTTTATTTCTAATAAGTAAACAATCAAGAATGCGATATTTATTAAATATAACAAACTTAATGGATAATAATCATTCGCAAAATACGGCCCTGGAATGACGCCCAAAATTTCAATCTCTGCTTATAATAATTAATTAGAAATTTTAAAACGCAACAAAAGTTTGAATAATATTGTAAATATTCTTATCAATCTTATATAGTTTATTCTTTCGAGTAATAAAAGTTAATGAGATTTTTTATGATTGTTTATGTTTCTTTATTGTCTATAAAGATGAGCAACATTTCAATATTACAAAATTTCAATTTTACGGACAATTATCCGATTGGGTAGAAGGTCGTATTGTAGGTAGGTATGCGTAGAGGGAAGCTTACTCTTCAATCTTATCAGAAAAAGAATTACAAACAAAAACACCAACTCCAAACATTAAGACGCATGAAGTTATTTCGAGAGAATCGTTGGCCAAAAATTGTCCCTGTACCAACAGTATCTACCAACACAAAACTGCACTGTCATTGCTAACACTTCACTTACTTGCCATCAGGCATCCTGGTTGGAAGGTAGAAATCTTTCTACAGTTTGGAAAAGCGTATTATGCCTCAACCAATGCCTCATTTTGTTTTTGCCTTAATTATTATGCCTCAACACTTGCTACTCTTCGTGGCCGAGTGTAGGTATCTATAGAAGTAAAAAATTATTAGTCAACCAGTTAGTCAATACGGATGTGTAAGAAAGGAAAGAACGATTAATAAACGAAAAATCTCTCAAAACTGATAGTTTACAGTATTGGGTTGATTTCTCAAAAACGGTAAAATATTGGAAAGCTTACGCCTACCACAGATATTGTAAAAAAATGAATTTACAGTTAATGGGAACTGAAAATAAATGGGATTATTGATTCTCCGTTACGTAAGTGACTTACATTGCGTACAGTGTAAGGGAGGGTGAGCAGGCGTCCATCATCAAAACACCTTTGTCCGTCTCTGCCCACCCGACAAAAGAAGGTAAATACCATATGAGTTTTTATCTACGGGAAATTGTTTCAGTATTTGTTGTGCCCACTCCTAGCTGATGTTTTGCCAACAATATGAAATCATTACTTAATTAACTTTGACAAAGGTCGTGCATTTGATTCTTATAGATAAAACGTGTTTTGGAGAATAAATGCAGACAATTGTCATGGTTTCTAATAGACACTATTTTAGACAATATTTATTACAGTACTTCCTTTAGTAATTTCTGGCGAATCTTTGCCAAAAAGTTCTCATGTTATTGCTTTTATCTTCTAAGTGTATTTATATATTATTATTAAAACTTTTTGTCATTTGGTAAGTCGAGGTAGAGATGTCCTATTGGTGATATGGTATATTTAAGTTGATATGATTAGATTTTCTCTGGTTTTTGAATTTTGTTCTAAAAACGAGTTGTATTCATTTTTTTACAATAATTTATAGTCACACCGTTTGTTTACTCATGATAACTATTGTTCTGCTGTATGTGAAAAGTATTGTTCTCCAAAGTGGTTTGAATGTTTTACCTTAAATTACCTTAGACTTGTAGACTCTATATCAAATAATACTAAAATTAGTTTGGTTATCATTTATTATAAATATCTACTCCCTACCAAGGAGACTATTTCCATAGATTTGGGGTCCATGATGCTACAAACCTAACCATCGATGCTGTTAAACTACAGACAATTCACAGTAGTCTGATATTTTGCAATATTATAAAGCTTTTTTGTCATTTAGTGCCATTTATTTCTTATGGGTAATAATGCCTCCAAGTTTGGTAGAATCTAATTTATCTAATTTTTTTAGATTTTGTTTTAGAATTTTTTATAGAAATTTCCCATAATATTGTACAATAACTATTGAAATGTCTTGCCTGCTGTCTACCTTAGATTACCTTAGGCTTTTTGATTCATAATTAGTAATATTACTTGATATTATAAACTATTGCTGATTTTACCAGCTTCTATTACAAAGTACAAATAAAAGATACCCCAATGGGCCTTCATGGCCTGTGAAAGGGGACTATTATTATTATTATTACAAAGTTAAATTTTCTCGTCGATAACTTTAATTTATGTCTGATCTACTAACCTAGCCATATGTTTTCTAAAACATCGACATGAACTTTATATGGATCACAATGCAACTTCTAGAACTAAATATTCAAATAAAGAACATCTTGCCTTAATTTCGATTAATTTGATTGATTAAAAAAGTCCTCCGCAGCTATTATCTAAGATAGATCATGAAATGTATTTCACTGTTTCTTGGGATATAAAAACCTGAATAGGTGGCACACCGTATTTCCTTTTTCCGCTTCTATAAAGATACACAAAATTAAGAATGATGTTCTTACAGACATGATCGACATTCTAAAATCAAGAATCGATTTTCGCAACAAATCGTAGAGATAATTTACAAGGAAACTGTTACGAGTAACATACGGTGATTTCCCTGGACCTCTGTTTACAGAATAAAACAAGCATATGTTACATTCATTTCTGCAGAACTAGAGTAAGACTCTGGCATCATCTAGCAGCGACACCTATAGAATCAGATTTCAATTTCATATATTTATTGGCATTCTTAGTCTTCTTATAAGTTCCTCTACTTACTCGCTCAATTTGATCGAGACCGCCCTATAACACCCTGCTACTCTGATTCTACAGAAACGAATGTCATATATGTGACGGCGGTGTATATTCTATTCAGTGTCCAAAGGTTTTTATTCCTATTTTTAATGATTTCAAAATAATTAGTTACCGGGGGGGGGGGGGGTATCAAAAAAATGTTAAAAACGAAATTTTCTTTATGTCGGAATATCTCGTTCAAACTCGATATGTGAACGTAAAATGTTTTTTACTAATAAAATATTTCCATATTTTAACAAATAAGGTCATTTTTGCAAATTTTAGAAAAGGCGAATTTGACAGATGCCTAATGTTACCTGTCAACTTTGACATAGCGTATTTCAAGTATTTTTGGAAGCAGAAGTGATTGCCCCACAAAGTTTTTTTCCAAGCAGAATATTAAAAAAAAATCCCATATAGATTCAACTTTATGTCAGACACTGTATATCTTCAGTAACTCTCAAGATACTATTTAAATGGTTCCACACCTTTCCCATCAATGTATATAAATTGGGTCGCGTAATCTGTTCACCCACATTTCATAGGTCGCACATTTTGTTCTATCTTCTATGGTTCTAAAGTTAGACAGTGTTGCCATATAGCGGTGGCGACTTTCTAAATGCTGATCTGTGTGTTATCAAAATTGAGAATTTCTTATGATTACTATTTAACTCTCAGGTTTATCCAAGGTATGTTAGCAATTTCTTTATATCTCGGACCAGACGTTAAAACGCATTCGACGCTTTATAGTAGCCAAACAAAAAAATATGCTTTTTATTCTTCCCCACCATCTTATGTGGTGCACCAAAATGATCAAATTTTTATTCCGCCATTTTTATCCCGAGATTCTTCTTTTGGTCTACTGTTTCTGTTTCTTGTTGCTAGTGTAAAGTATTACTCCTGCACCTACTTTATGCCAGATTTCATGAAATTCTGTAGGGAAGTTTCCTCACACCGTCTCGAGATTGGCAAAAGTACCCAAAACCTTACAAGAAGCGGTGTAAGGAAACCCTCTGAATGAATTTTATGAAGCGTCACATGGTGTATATACAAATAGATACAAATGGAGATGCAGAACTTATGGTAACAAGAAAGGGTCACTTTCTAGACCAGAAACCAGAAGAGAGTAAAGATTGCGGGGTGGCCTTTAACAAAAATGAAAGTAGACGAATTAATATGCGTCATGGCGCGTATTATAGATTTCTATAGCATCTATACGCTTTAAACTCTTCAAAACAAGCCAACAAAATAAATATAACCCAAATGTCAAATCACAGTGTAGAAAACCTTTTCGATAAATTCGTTCAGATTTAGTTACAGTACCAAGTCCCCAAAGTGATATTTGATACAACTGAGTAGGCACAGTAAAGTTGTGCTTTTGCACTTTCGGCCTTTGAAATGTTTAATTTTCAAATTATTCACTACAAAACTTACCCTAATAGGGATTATTGTCCATAACTTCAAACCATTTGCAAGAAGAAGAGAAATTGAGAGGTTTCTTTTCTTCTTGTAAGAGGCTGAAGGATATGGAAAATAATCCATATAAGGGTAAGTTTTATAACAATTTGAAAATTAGAAATTCAAAATGTCGTTAAGTGTTGAATACGCAAACTTTACTGAATACACAAATAACTACTATCCATTTTTTTGCTGGAGTCCTCTGACTTTGAAAGCGTATTGCTCGTAAAGTACTGAACCAAATTAAATATTTTAAAAACGAGTAAATAGTAAATTTATTTCTACATAGAACAGTAAAATATTATACAGATATAGAAAATCAAGTTGGAAGTATTTAAGAAACCATATGTATGATAAGGAACGCGCTAGTAAAATAAAGAAGGGTTTATATCTGGTCACGCCGTTACTCTTCTTAGTTTGTGTTAGTGGGGGAATAGTCGAGCATTAAAGTCGTTTTTTGTTTAGTAAACTACAGACCAAGCATTGGTGTAGTTGCTTGTAATTGAAAGAGAATTTCAGGATATTAAATTTTCCCAGAATTAAAAAAATGATTTGGCAAATTAGGATCAAATAATCTCTTACTTTTTAAGTAGCTTACAATTTTTAGCCATCATGACTGAAAATAAAATAAATATTCTTATAAAAGCATAACCAAGATAAAAAGAGAAACCTAAACTCCTAATCAAATTAATAAAACATTTTAAAAACGTAAGAAATTTTCTGATCAATTAAAATAAATTTAAAATTCTAAATACTAATTGAAATTAATAATTATTCAAAAAAAACCTAATGAACTTCTAATGAATTAATGCTACAATAAATAAATTTATTGTATCTTGAGTGCTATGGCCCCCAAAATACCATTTTAAAATTTGGGATTTTACTTCATTTGTATAAATAACCGGCATGATAATGAAAGTGCAAAGTACAACAACCACACCAATACTTGGTTTGTAGTTTACTAAACAACTTTAATTATGCTTGAATATTCCCCCACTAACACAAACTAAGAAGAGCAAAGGCGGGGTCCGATATAAACCCGTCTTTATTTTACTAGCACGTTCCTTATCATACATACATATGGTTCGTAGATACTTCCAAGTTGTTTTTCTATATCTGTATATATGGAGTGCGATTCTACAGTATGGAATAAATTCGATAAAAGGGAAAGTATTGATTTTTTGAAAAAATTTCAAAAACACGTCAATTTTGTTTTTAAAGTCCGCATTTTTTGACATAATATTCGAATATACAGGGTGATGCGTTTAAGTGTGGTGACGTCATTGGCATTTTTTTAAATAGCAACTTTTATTTTTTATTCCATATTCTGATACTTCATCCAATTACCAACATGGTAATGTAATAAGTTTGTTACCTAACATAAACAAAATTTTGAAAAAATTATTATGAAGACGGGAAAGTGCTATACTCACCACACTTAAACGCATCACTCTGTATATCCGATATGTCAAAAAGTGCGGACTTTAAAAACAAAATTGACATGTTTTTGGGTTTTTCCCAAAAATCAATACTTTGCGTCTCGCTTTGCATTTAAGTGTGGTGACTAGACTATAGCACTTTTCCGTCTTCATAATTATTTTTTTCAATAATTTTAGTATGTTCGTTTTTTAAATATTTAATTTGGTTCAGTACTTTACGAGTAATACGCTTTCAAAGCCAGAGGACTCTAGAAAAAAATCGATAATAAAAGTCTACTTGAGTTGTACCAAATATCAGTTTAACACTCGGGTGTCGGCTTACCGAAATTTTCCAAACTTTTATAGCTTTCAATTGTTTATGAACACACCATAGACGCATTAATTTTTGTTTGGGTTTATTCGTACTTATCCGTTATCCTACATTATTTATCAATAGATAACTATAAAAAAACTTTGAAGAGATTTATGTTATTCTGGTTGATTGTGAGTAAAAGCTAAAATTAAGAATGCGTTCATTACGTGTTGACCTGGAATGATCCATAACATTTGCAAAAAGTATGAGGTGTTGAAAACCTTTACAAATATGTAATTTTATTGCAGGTTGTGACGTAAATGAAAATTAAAGAAAACAATAATAATTCTGATTAATTTGAGAAGGTCACACGTGTCGTACTTTTTATACGAACGTGAATTCTCTCTTTCTAGTAGTTACTCGCGAATAATTACCAACATATGGTAATGACACAATGGGGAATCTCTGTTTTGAAGTAAATACCAGGAAAACTTTATTAGATTGCATGTAATGAGAATCTATCTATTGCAGTGAATGACTAAACGACGAGCAAACAAGGTTCATCCAAAGAGGATATAAAAGTGTAAACACGCTGAATCACCCTGTTATCATATGTACTTATGATTACTCCATGAGTACTGTGTAATAAAACACAACACGGTCTACATTTATTTTGAGGTGGGTGAATGAATAATATTCTAACACAAAACGGATAAATTTGTTTCTTGAAATTTAACCGCAACTGAATAAAGTTCTCATGAAAAATCATCTAAAAAGTATGCATGCATCATACTTAAATAGTTAAAAGGTATGGTCTCATTTAAATCGTATTTGTTCCATTAATGGCGGCAATATGGAATTACATGACTTGCATGGTGATTGATACTCACATGTACAATACTTGCAGATATTTCAATTTGTACAATGATGATTTAATCTTTTTTTGTACTTGATTGTAATAGTTATTTGTTTAATTAGTAAAAAAATGAAAAGTTTTTAGAACAAATAAGGAAGTTGCCGGACGACGCGTTTGCGGAGTCTGGCAATCTTATGAGTCTCTAAGGAATTCTTGTTTCCGGGTAAAAAGGGGCAATCTTAATATAATATAATTAAGAAATACTCACAAATGTGTAATCTTCACTCAAAAAGTGATTACTTTTTATACAGTTGCTATGGTAACCAATAATAGTTCCCAAGTGGTGTACTTTTTATACAAAATAATTTAATATTTTAGTGTCATATTCGTTCGGTTGGAGAAAAAAATGATTTTCGGTCTATAACTATTATAAGTAACTATATTTAAGAATTGTTAGCTTTCAACTGCTAGACACTGTACATGTACAACATGCATCACATTTTATGTATATAAGATATACATCTAGTTGATTTATAATAGATTGCGCAATTTGTGCTAATCGTGACGCAGTAGTGTACGTAGAACGAAAGGAATTGAGGGTAGTAAATCTCCCCTTTAGTGTGAAATTAGTCTTATTACTCATCTAGTTTTTTTTTAAGGAACAATTACTCAATCTGATGAAATTTTTCTAGAAAACAAACATTTTCACCCAGAAAATAATCAGAACTAATCTACATAATTTATTATAGTCATGACGAAAGTACTAGGGTAACGGAAAAGGAAAACCACCCTTAATTCTAACACGATTACTCATCTTGCTTTTCGTGTAAAGGACACGTGTGTAGAATTAATAGTGTTAGTATGTTTCAATAATTGTCGTCATCGCCGTGGTTAGTTGTATACAATAAAAGGGAAACGTTTTTGAATAAATAATTAATCAGTTTTCATCTACTTCCTGATAAAATGAACACATTTGCAACTGTTCCTTAATGTTTTTTATGTTGACATAGTCATCTACCCTATGATTAAAATGCTTGATAATCAAAGCACATGTTCATAGATTAATTGATGGACCTGTGTTGTTTTGCAACTAGCGTCTGGTAGATTATTGTTTCGTTCGTCGACGAAACTCTACCTGAAACCTTCTCGTTTCGTGCGGAATTAAAGTAATAGTGTTTACGACTTCTTATTTCGTGCGTTTTTTACCTGCACATGTTTACTTGATCTTATCTGAATATCAAGTATGATAGTAACCTTAATATTCTACATCATTTGTTTACCATTAGTAGCGCTAAAAAAGCAAACGGAAACTTTACTCAATTTAAAATATTGATGGGTAATACAGATCTACTGGAAATTAGATAATACCATCTAATTAAGTGTACTTTGTTTACTTCAATTTCCTTCAATTCAAAGTTTGATTAAAAAACTAAGAAAGTTATTGTAATTACTTATATTAAATCCATACTGTTTTTCTTTGTACAGAAATATAGAAAGCATAAAATATTCTGAGTGCTATTGTATTTGAATTTATCCTTTTTAAAGAATTTTGTTTTAGAGAGGTTTATACCTACTTTTTTATATACCGCTATTACCTTTTATTTCATTATGTTATGGTTGAAAAACATAACATAATTAGATTTGCAATATGAAACAAAATTTAAAGCAGCTACAGGAATTAAAGAAACATTAATACGGGAAAACCTTACTTCCGTTAACAGGGGCGGCTTAAGGCCCGGGCGACTGCCCAGGCGCCGCATTTGGGGGGAGGCGTCACATCGGCGGTGAAAAAATTAAAGGTCAAACATGAAAAAATAATTTTCTCATTACAACGATTATTACGTAGTATTAAGTTCTGTTACAGTGTTACAGTGCTCGAAACTAATTACCGTGTGGTCGTGCGAAGAGTCACTGTTTTGTTTAGGAATTTCCACTGCGCTCGCGTCATCGCCAGAAATACCTATACTCTATCAGTCTAACAAACAAATGAAGAATCTAGGCCACCGAAATCACGAGGGCGAAATTGTAAAAAGCATCGCGAATCACGCAGTGATCACGCGGCTGGACGCCGCTATCACGTGGTCGACTTGAGTAATTTAACTGATAAGAGAAACAGCAGGTGAGCTGGAATGATTCAGTAGCGGCAAAAACTGATTTTATATAAGAAGAACTAAAATGAGCCTTAACGTATATTTAATTATAATCGAATATACGTACAAAATATGGTATAGTAAAAATAGGGCCAAACCCAAATTGTTCTATACCCTCCTTGTAGTAAGTGATAAAAAGTTGCACGACGGGTTTGGGGAGGAGCGGGGTGAAAAGGGGGGTAAAATGGTATGTTTCAACAGTTTTTCGCAAATATCTCGAAAACTATGAGGTCTAGCACAAAGTCCACTCTGTACAAAATTAATCTACATTAAATTCCGAACAAAAATGGTTCTGCGCATTTTTGTGTTCAAGGTAATGGTTTCCGAGATATGAAAGGGGTAAAAATATCATTAGGGAACGCAGATACAAAAGCAACTGAACATACAAGAATATTGAAATACAAATATTGTTTAAAAATTTAAATAAATAAAAAATCACAAAACTAAAACTCCACACACTAAAAAAAAGAACGGTTTTAAAAATATAAAAGTTAAATAAAAATAAAAAGTAAATAGTGTTGACTAATCTACAGAGTTAAAACTGTAATATAAAAAAGAATAAAGCAAATCGATCTTTTAGAACTCGTAGACAAAGTGGAACAAAAAAGGGTCGTGTTTTAAATATATAGATTAGTATATAATAATTGACCTATAATAATTAAAAATCGCCCCAGTCATTTATAACTTTTGTAATAATTTGTAAACGTATCTCGCAATGATTTGTTTTGTCCAAACAATATGAAACAGCTATATATATATATATATATACATGAGCAATTGCCATCATCTAATATTTGAACAGTTTGTTTGCTTTCCATGGTTTTCAACTAATGCGGGGGGTTTATCTACGTAACCTAATAACAAATCAACCGTTAACCGCAAGTGGTGGTTGCAGCAAACTTTTATAATTGTGAATAGTTCTAAGACTTACCACCGTAGAAAGTAAGCTGGCGCTTCAAGTGAATGTCGGATCCGTGCGCTTCAAATTAAACATTTTATATTTATTTAAATTAAAATAATAAACGTTAAAAAATATAAAAATTATGTAGTGTTGACTAATCTACACAGCAAAAGCTTCAATATAAAAAATGAATCGCGTAAATCGGTCCAGTAGAACTCTCAAACGAACTGGAACAAAAATAGGCCTTGTTTCAAATATATAGATTATTGACGTCGACGTTAAATTATTCTATTTTGCCTAATAATAATAATAAAATTTATTTCCATCCTTATTAAATTGATTTTATCTTCCCTATTTTTTGCTAGTTACTTTTCTTTAAATTACCCATTACCCTATGGCACTAAAACGTGATAGCTAAAAAAGCTCGCAAATCATTTTTGTAGATAACAATTTTCTGATATTTTTTTGTTTATTGTTTGTTGTTTTTGGTAATAATGTATGTACGTTGTAATAAATGTTATGATTTCATTGTTATTTTTTTTCTAATCTATTCTTTATCGTGGTGATTTTTGGTTTTAAGGGGGGCGCCAAATTACCCTCTCGCCCGGGTGAAAATTTTACCTTGAGCCGGTCCTGTCCGTTAAGTGTCGTTGGGGATGTTTTGTAAATTGTCATAACTGTTAAAGCTGCTTCAGTATTGACAAGTATTCGTATAATTATAACGAGTGATTATAAACCGTCGACATCTCGGTTGCTGTGAAAAATAGAACGTAGTTGTTTGATAGAGTATGCTATAGAAAACTATACTGACATTGACAATTAATATAATTTATTTGACGGTCAAAAAATTATTGCCGTGGAGTAATAAAACACTACGTTTTAAATTCCACGGTAACTGAGATGTCGAGGGTTTATAATCACTCGTTATATTATACATTTTTATTCTTAATATCTAATAAATTTCTTATTTACATGTAAGTTGTCCATTATTATTTCCCCGTTATTAATTAGTATCTAAAAGTAGCTAAAATATTTAATTTAAAAAATTTATATCATTAATCAAGCCGTCGAACTGGTCTAAAAACCACATGATTACTAAAAAAATATATAAGAAGAATTATTTATTTGGACTTAATTAATACTTTTCATTAATACTTTAGATTTTATGTATTTGTGCAAAAATAGATAAAATATTGAGCAGAAAATCAACAATATGTATGTAGAAATCCTATTTTAAAAATTATCCGAAGTCAACAGGTAAATGCCAGCCGAGCGTACAAAACGAGAAGTCATTAGTACCGAATTTGATTGTCCATCTGGTTTACGCAGAAAACGCTCACAAATCTAGCGTCTTCAATTATTTAAATTTCCAGAGATGTTCTTTTTGTAAGCCTGATTTCAAAGTTTTTAGGTCGCAGCAAAGCAGTTTCGTACCACTATAGGTGTCGCCCGTCCAACTTTTTACCAGCAATGCCCAACATTGCTTAACTCTGAATAACGTTTGACCAGTACTCAGACAGTTTTTTAGTTGCTTTTTGAAATTATTTAGTACAAGTGGCTGCATATGAGTACCCGATACAATGGTTTTAGTATCGATATTACGATGTTACATTCCATTGACGAGGTACTGATTTGTAAAATTATATCTAGGACACTAAAAATTAAAACCACATGATTTTGTTTGCATAATCTACATATGTCTATTGTCTTTTCCAAAAATTCCTAAAAAGACGAGGCAGAAGTTTTTTTTAAATAACTTTACAGATATCAACACCGAAGCTTTCATTAGTTTGAGTTTGCCTTTCATTCAAAAGCTTGTATGTAGATTAAAACCAAGTTTCCAGTTGTGTCTTGGTATTGCATAGTATATCCACCATGGGTATTTTTTGGAAACTATCTTAGTCATTTTATCAACTGTTGCATTATGCCTCAAAATGAAATTACTGCATTATGCATTCCTAGACATTTCTAATTTTTTTTTATTACAAAGAGTAGCTGTAAACACAAGTTTTTGAATTTTGGGCCACTGTGGCCAAGATCTAGTTGGGACTTGTCAATGTATCATTGAACATATCACACGTGATTAAGGGACATTCACAAGAACACTTAGATATTACAAATGCTCGGTATGCATGTTTGCACGTCTATCTCTAAATGCCTATTACAATACTTACTCTCATAGAAGCTTACAAGATAAGTTGTATGTTTTGGAAACCTTTTACTTTTAGGGAATTTGAATCATAAAAAATACAACATGAAGAATGTCGAATTACCACAGTTAATCCATCCAAGAATGCCACATCTGCATGCTATAAATAGTAGAAAATTGCGGAGATACCTAAAAATTAATTGTGTATATTGAATCCGGAAATTACAATGTTTCATACAGTTCGATTTAATTCTAATTGGTTTCGCTTTGATCCGCGAAATCGGTTCTGTGATAACTGATAACAATTATGTATTAGTTTTTATTATAGATTAAGTTATTTTTAGAACTCAATAAGTTGAATAGGAAGTCATTGAATTTTGTATTCGGGCCAAATAGACGTTTCTAAAAACTCGTTTAGGATGTTCTGGGTAGGGCGATATTATCAAATTACGAGAAAGAAAAGATTATTAACTAATAAATTAATTGCTTTTTGGTTCTATTTCCAATAAAGAATCTTTCAAGAAGAACTATCTTAGTAGATCATTTCGGAAGATTCGAAATAGGATATAAGAAAAACCACCACTATGCTATCACTTGTGGTCGCACCTCATGAGTGTCCTCAAAAAATATTTTGATGTACAAGTAGTTAGATCCTCCAAATCTTGACTTGAAGATATTTTTCAAGGTTAAATTACAAGTGATCCATTTGTAGCACCATTCCCATTCTGAAAAACATACCTAGAAAATGTGTTGAAGAGCTCATTTACAAAGTTTGGCGGTTGTAGCTGCTTGTTATTTATTTCACCCAAGTTATTTATTTCAAAAACCGAAATTATTTCCTTTTCGCCCCTCCCCCCTCCCCCACCTGCACGATACAATTCTTTGAACTGCTTTATAATTTTCGACATTAATTACTTACTTGATTAAAATGTAAAAACAATTAATTTTACTGGTGTTTTTTATGCAATCATACGTTATCTTACATCATTGAAAAGAGAATAAAAAATTCTATTCAGTAACCTAAAAATCTAATATGGCGCCCATTTAACTTAGGAAAGTTGATACGAGTACCGCAAAAAGCAGCCATCTTGAATTTTTGCTCGACACCAATTTTAAATTGGTCTCATCAAATACAGTGACTTTCATATGATACTTTTTTCGTATATCTATACTTACGAAGATACTTGACATACAAGAAAATGACAATTTTTAGTTTTTTTTAAATAACTTCCGACGGGTTCGACATTTTGAACTTTTTCAAACAGATTTTAAATCAGCATATAAAACTGAAAAACATTGCCCATTTAACCAAATCTCCATCTTCAATCATAAGAAAGTTACCCATGCAATCCCACTCGATCTGGGACACCCTGTATATATGTAGAGTTATGCACGCTCCATCATTTTCAAAACCAAGATTTTATACGACGAAAACAATTTGCACGTAGTATTTCTAGTGTGAAAAAATCTAAGAGCTTTGTTAGTTAGATCTGATTCAATAATAATCAAAATTGGTTGCATAAAAAATGTAGACTGTAGTTCAAGTTAAAGGTACATACATCGATGTGAAATATGTGCAGAGAACGTATTTTGTTCAATATTCAACGGTTGCTTGATTACCGTGTTCAGTCGACTTCCTCAATTTATTCTGCGCAACAGATAACACCGCTCGATGTACCTTGAACTTGAGTCACTTCCTAAATAGTAACAGAAGATTACGTTAAATGCAAGAGTAATTAATATCGCGTAATAGGTATTCTTATCAAACTTTTACTTCCAGGTGTTCTTGCAGATAACTTCTATACAATAACCTACCATTTGTCTAATTAAACGATAAAGCAGTGACTAGGCCTTAGCAGTAGCATAGAAACCAGTTGTTTTATATTTCTTTATGTTTTTTTTATTATTTTTGGCGTGTAAAAATGCATCGATTGTATACATTCCTAATGAATAGAGGAATGAACATAAAGAACTCGTTAAGTATACTTTTGCAAATCATTTTGAAAGTGTCAAAGAGTATCGGAACTAAGCATGAAGAAATCAAGAAGAAATCTGGATAACCTCAATTTTTATTAGTTGGATAAATTCGCAAAATCTATATTAGACGTACGGCATTTTGTCATATTAGTTGAAAATGTCAGTCTTGACAATTTTGTTTAAGAAGTCAGTAGTGTTTCCCAATATACCAAGCATTCAAACTTGATCACTCACGATAATGACCTGAAGAAAGGTCGATTGACAAAACAGACTGTATAGGCATTTTTAATATACAGCTCAAAAGTGTCACTTGACCTATGACACTCCTCGAAGGGGGGGATTACCGTAGGAGAAATTAGATCTCGATGGGTTTTCAGGATCGATTCCACGTAGTTCTGGTGCCACTTTTCTAAAAGTATCGCTTTTGATTCATGACTTACAGGGGACGCACAGTGGTCGATAGTGACGTCGAAGTATTAGGAATGTTTCTTCAAATTTGATTCCTTCTGATCGGTTAACTGAAAAATATTTTAATAATTCAGAAATCTACATATTACAAAAATAATAGTTGCTAACCCTGGTCGCAAACTTTGTTGCTATAGATCACTAAATTGAAATTACTCACGAAATATTCCCGCTAAAGTGCTTTTTTGAACAGTTTGACGTTGAATTTCTTTTATGTTTTTGTTTTGTCATAAAGAAGAAAGTTTTCACAATGTGTAAACAAAAAACTGCGACCCTAAACAATGTCCGGTCTACTAAATTGGAATGTCCGACCACTGTGGGGCTGGGGTGACCGAATGTCAAATCTGGTCTTATCGGAGAGACCACCAGGATCGATTACATACACTGTGTTTATTTGAAACCTTCCCATCTTGAATATCTTCTAAAGCTTAAACTATACAAAATATCGATTTCAGCAAAAACATGTCAATTTATTTTTTCGAAGGATACATTTAAATATAGCATTGTCAAAATTTTGCATCTAATCCCCTCACCACCACCCCACCAACTTGAAAATGTTAAAACGGCAATCCTGCCATTGTGGCACCTCGTTCTAAAAGGGAATAAAAAAAGGATTCTTTTGGCGCAAAAATAAATTGAAATTGGAGCATGGGTTGCTTAGATAAAGGGAAAAGTCTTCTAACAACCTTCTTTAAATGTCATTTAAATTATACAGTCAAATAATTATAATAACAAAAACAAATTAACGAAAATTAAATAATAAAAACCAGTGTGACGTTTGTATGTGAAATAATTTAAATGATACTGAAGGAGGCTTGTTAGACTTTTCCCTGTACCTCGGCAATCTATGATCCGATTTCAATTTTTTGCACCAAAAGTTTCCTTTTCTATTCCATTTCAAATGAGGTGAAGGGGGGGGGGATTTAACATTAATTTAACATTTTAAAGTTAATCGGGTGAGGCGTCAGATGGAAATTTTTGACAATTTCCATTATGTAAATGAATAAAATATCGTAAAAGCTTTTACTATATATCTATCTTATTCTTATTAATTAAAAATCATATCTGCTATCTTTTATTAATAGTAGTAAAAGCATTTGCTACATTTTATTTACATGACCCAATGTCCCCCTCGAAATATAAATTGAAGTGTTTTTACTGAAATTGATATTTTCTATGGTTTGGGAGGTATTCAAGGTAGGAAGTTTTTAAATGAACACATTGTATAGTCCCGTTGTTACTTAGTCAAAAGTGTCATTTTTGGCCTATGACTTTCGTAGGGGGCGGGGAATGGCCGGATGTCAAATCTGACCTCTACCAAGAGGTGCCAGATTTGATCATATGCAGAAAGAATGAACCTATTACGAACACAAGGACAGAGTAAAGTTCACAAAACACGTTAGTAAAGTAAGGTTTCGTATTTAGAAATCTTACTTTATCGATAGTAAAATTAAACAGATTAAACAAAAATTAGGATGTAACAAAGATTTATTAATATAAGGTTTCAGACGAATTTAAGTAAAGAAAAAAAATGAATACCTATTATGATATACAATGTCCACGATAAATAATAAAAGTGCAATTTACAATAAATTAGATTAGTTGAAATAATAATGTAATTTGAATAGTAATTAGAAGATAAATAAATAATTAAATAAAACGTTAAAATTCAGTTGAAATGTAAATTAAAAATTGAAAGAAAGTTGGGGTGCTGTTTCTGATTTAAAAAAAATTAAAATCATTTTTACAGATGCCACTTTTGTTTATCGGTAAGTCCGATTTGTCAGTGTATAGATGTCGCTAAAATCACATCTTGTGATCGATCTTAATTCGGCGCGCAAAGACGAATGAGGTTTGGGATATTTACAGATGGTTAGTCCTAGCTCATGAAGATTTTATATTTGACAGTAGTAGTGGCTGCGGAATTTCTTTCGGTGTTGTAGCAGAGTTCCCTCAGGGGCTATTCGGGGTTTGTTGATAAGTTAATTGAATGAAGTCCCTTTTTAAGATGGGCTTCATCAGGAATGAGTCATTTGTGTTCCGGAAATTGTTGAAGTACACTTAAAAAAAGTTCTGAAAATGTTCTGAAAGTACTAAGGGTGCACGAAACAAAAATTATTGTGTAATAGTGCGAAAAGAGCTCCAACCTACTTCTACCAGTTTTCTTACTCATTCTACTTTTCGTGTGAAAAACATGCGAAGAAAGAAAATTACTAATTGTATTGTTATTTTTCACTAAAAATGTCGTCATCAACTAGGTTGTATAGTATACGCCGAAGAAAGGTTGTTCAAATGAGTAAATATAAAATTGCGGATCTATTTTTATTTATTTATGATTTCATGCGGGCCAGAAAGTATTCCGCCCCATAATAGTACGTTACTCATCCTCCTTGTAACGTATTCCTGTTTGGGATAGCCACGTGGCTGGCTAATATTTACACTGAATAATTATAGTCAAAACCTTAATCTTCCTAGAAATATTCATGTGTGAATCAGTACACTTTGATGTTATCGTGATTCCCGTGAGATTATTATGAAAAATGCTTTGTTTATGTGGTCATTTTCTTAATAATCAATTTTCATAAAAAAATTGCACCATGTTATTGGCTGAAGTGACGTAGTGATGCACTATAATAGGTTACTTGTCTCAATAGCTTTTGAAGAAGATAATTTATTGATTATTACGTAAGAGTTTAGAAGCTCATCGATCTATGAAAAATGTTCGATGAGTAAATAGTATGTATTCTTAATAAAGAGGAAGTGAACGTAAACGTAATTAATATTAATAAATTTTAAATAACCCGCTCGTATGTTCTGCACGTCCTTAGCTTGTTTCAAATGATCCTTGCTAGATTTTCTCATTTCCTTTTTTATCTTTTGGATTTAAATTTAATTTTTTTATTTTTATCGATTTTATTATTACTACTATTATCTTATTTATATCACTCTCTATCAGTATCACATGTTTTGATAATTTTTTAATTATTTCGATTTTAATAGTATATTTCAATTGTTTTTTATTACTTTAAACGAAATGTTAATCAATCAATGCTATTATTATTATTTGTTTAATGTTAGTGGATATTTTTAAAATATTAAAAATTTCCTCTATACCACGGATCGAGTACGATTCAAATCTAGTAGTCGCCTGTCCGTCTGGAAAGAAAACCCGGGGTTGCATATTGCTAGGATGAATCATATGCTGCAATTACCCAAATGACTAAAATTTAGTGAAATCAAAGAAAAATAAAGTGTATACTTCAAGTCAATACTTCATTATCGCCATATCAGTTATGATTATCGGCCACTAAATTAAGGGAGCGCATGTATAAAGATGGATGGATGAGTCACTAGCATAAATACAATGACATACGGCGCAACAAAAAGCACGAACAAAAGGTTTATTGAAGTAAACAAAAAAATGCACCAGTACTTGTGGAAGTAGCCAGGGGATTTCGTATTCGGCCTTCGGGCTGTGGGTGACGCAAGGGCAAGCCTAGATCACCAATGGGCACTTGTGAATGACGCATAGAGGCCCCACCACGATCAGCAGGTCATTCAAACAATACTTGGTGTGTTGAACGGTTGTGTATCTTGTGTGTTGTTTAGATGACAACGTGCTTTAGTGCATGACTTTGTTTTGATTGTGACTTAACTGTGCCATTTGTGTGTTTTATAGTGTGATACAAACTTAATTTATAGACTTATTAATTTATTTCAATATGAGGATTAAAAGGCCTAGCTCTTGTTTGGTACTTCGATTTATGCCTATACAATCACAGAATTTAAGCCGTAAGTCAACTTTTTTGATAACTTATCGTTTTTTTATTCTTTTTTTATACTTTCAATTGATAATACATTTAGAATAACAAATTTTGCTGAGAATTTGCCATTTAATTAACAAAAATTTTAAATTTTTGACCTGAAAACCTAAAAGTGCCATTTTTACCTAATTTTGGATTTAGCTTTAAAATTCATAAAATACTCGATTGACGTTTTAGCCAATTGTAAGTGTTCAAAGTACTAAGATTCTTGTTATTTTTAGATTAGAACAGTAATTGCCATGTCCGGTATCAATTGATTTTTGATACTTATTACAACCTTTGGAATTTCTACTCTTAAACAAGACCATGGTAGATTTTACTATTGTAATCGTGATCCATCAACCTTATGCTTATTATGGTTTAAAAACCAATAGATACCCAAGAAAAATCTTGAATTGTCCAAACTGATTGGGCGTTATCATTCAAGTGGGCAGAAACGTATTAATTTTGAAATTATTACCCAGAGATGAACATTACTCTCACATATAATCACCCTTTAGATTCTTCTGATGGTACAATATTTAAAGTTAAACATACTGAAGAAGTGTCTTCTTCACATGCACTTTGTGATTCATTTCTTCCATTTTTATTGCATCTTTAATAAGATTAATAATGCAAAAAAGTGGCGCACTTATTTCATTTGGTATGGATAATTAATTACATATCTGGTTATAAAGAATATGCGTCAGTGGGCTCAAGGTTGTTTAGTATACTTCCAAAACAAACATTGTAATTTATATTACTTTCCAAATACAGCAAGTTTACATTTTTTTCCTTTTCTATTCAAGCTTGATGTCTTATCTTCTCAAATATAATTTTCTTTCGAAACGTGCTTGAAATTACGAATACTGATAAACTCTATAATTTACATAAATAGTACTTAACATGACTCAGTTTTCCTGATAAACGAAAATCTTCCTCAACATTAAAATCCTTAGTTGGAAATGACCAAAGCATCCCTTGTTCCTTTATTACTATGAGTCAACTAATCTCTGAATCACCACCACACAGTTTTTCCAAAACTAGATATCTTTGAGTCTTATTACAGGTCTAAAATCTTATAGAAAATCTGGTTTCAACATAATGGAGCATCATCCACCACAAGTTAAATTTTGTCATATTAGTGAGTCAGCTAATAACCAAACTGTCAGCATCGATTTTCCGAAAACCCTTGTTAGATGAAATAGAGTATTACACACATCCCTTAAACGGTTACATTATTGAATGAAACATCACTTCCTGTATGGCATGCCAACATAAATGGATTCATTAACATCATTCTAGAAGGAAAGGAAGGGGGGGTTTTAAAATATTATTGTGAGTTTTTTGTAAATTATTGGGCCCACTAGTCTTTTAATATTTATACGGAAAAAATCTAATCAGTAGCACATAATAAGAGATTTTGATATACTAGTAGTTTATCAACAATTAATTGAAATAAAAATCCTAGCTAGTAAATAAACACCCACAAATAGAAGTAGCCGGAAAGTATAACAATTCTAGGAAACCTTTATAAATTATTAAATGGTAAGAAGTTTCCTGTGTAACGTACTTTATTTTTAAATTCTATTTACGTGAGTCAGCTAAAATGTTGAGCTGATTGATTTTCTGAAAACACTTCTTACGTAAAATGAAATTACATACATATATGTATATAGTACTATATCCTTCAAAGAAGGATCTCAACATTTAATAATGCAAAACGGGGCGCCATCCTGTTAGTGATCGGCTGAAAATAGGGCTTGGGCTTACACATTTTGATTATTCAGAAACTTAAAATAGACTGATGAATATTTACTAAATTTTCTTATTTTTATATATTTTTAAGTTTCAAATTTCATGTTCATGATGTCATAAATTTGATAAGCGTAAAATTAGGAGGGAAGAAAAATTAAAACTATTTTGGCACCCTTTTTCTATTGAAGAAAATACATGTTCATTAAACATATTACATAACGGAACTTAATTCCTACAAATTAAAAAAATAATAATTTAATCAGTTCAAATTGGAATTTAAAAGCCAAGAAAAAGCTATAGCTTGTAATTATTATTTTAGTAAAAAACTGTCATTAGTGCTCTTATGCAATGGTTGATTTTCTAAACAATTGAAGGTCGTATGCATTTTAATAATATTCCAATATATAATTACACAGAGGTATGCACGGGTATATGCTTATTTAATGGTGAACATTTTTATTGCTTTTATCAAAAAATATTGTTACTTAACTGGCCTGTACCATATAATTGGTTAGATGTTTTTTTTGGCTATAGAAAGGAGCGGCTTATTATTAGCTTAATAATATAGAAATCTCAAATTTTCCTAGACTAGATTCTAGATGATATTCTTTGCTTTTAGGTTCTCAAGGGGGCACAGGTTAAGTTAGGTTATAAAAAATAATAAACAAAAAGTATACATGAAATTTTGATTTTTTTCGGTAATGTAACTTTTGGTGTGCCTCAAAAAATAACCAAATTAGTTTTAATTATTTACATCACAATTTCGCCCTTCTTTATGTACGTCGAAACGAGAGCATTTACTTCGTTAGTCATCGGTTACGGCATCCTTAATAAAATATAAAGCACGGTTTGACTTTCATATTATTTAAATATACCAGTGGCGTGCGGTCCATGGAAGCAATGCTTCCCTTGAGAATTTATTAAAAATTAAAACCTATGCTAACAAAAATATTTTTATAAAATTATGGTTATCGTTTATTTAAATTTGTAATATTTAATCATCTTAAAGCTCAATATCAATTCCGTACAGCAAAAAGTATAACTATTAAGAGTACTATTTTAAATTAGGCTCATTAAACTTGCACGGAAAGGTAATACCGATTCAAATCTGTTACATACGCTGCATATAAGCACTGATTTCGTTGCTTATAACTGCTCTTCTCTTAGCCTTGGCGTTGGTCAGCGGGAGTGGTAATGCAGACGATGCTGTTAGCATTGTCTAGTCGTTATTTTTAGTGTGCTTCGTGCCCAAATGTTTATTTATTATAATTTGGTTATTTGTTCGATTTAGTGCTTGTTAAATTTAATGTTACTTAAGTAATGTAAATCTGCGAATGAGACTGTATTTTGTCACATTTTATTATTTCAATTTTCAATTTATATAAGTTGAAATTTTTTTAAAGACAATTACATAATTCTATTTAGTTTGCTCTGTATGCAAATTTAAAACTGCATTATCGTCACGACTGCAAATTCAGCTGGTTCGGTGGAAGGTTCGAGTGCCTCCGATACATCCGAATCGGGACGATTTTTTAGTTTAGTTTGTAAATTATTAATAAAGAATTTTCTGCATACTGTTTTGGAGAGAAATTAGAAATTATTAAGAAAGGCAGATCAAAACCAGAACTTTCAAATTTAACAACAAAGATTAAAACCTGCATCGGTATTTTGCTAAGAAAGACCAGAAAATCGAGTTGCAGTATAAATACATAGTTTTTTAAAATAAAGAATAATAGTCAACAGATTCCATAAGTATAAAGAGTAAAAGTTCTTCTTTGAAAAACTTTTAAGCTTAATAATTATAACACTGTTTTTTTATTGTACCTAGCAGGGGCGGATCCAGAGAATTATTTAGAGGGTGAAATTTTTGGAAAATAATTGTTTTAAAACAATAATAATAATTAAACAAACATTATTTGTTTCTATTCTATGTATACTTATTTCTAAATTTGGGGGGGGGGAATTCCTCCCGTAAATCCGCGCCTGTACGTAGGTATATTAAAATTAAAATCGTGGTTGCTTCCCTAACCTAAATTCTCACCGCACGCCACTGAAATATACATCCTACATTGAATAGAACCATAAAAAATGCAGACAGAGAATGGCTGGGTGAATATAAAAAAAGTGTAACGTTTATTTTTTTATAAAATTATTCATTTCGTTGACCATTCTCATTCATTATGAATGTAAATACAGGAAATGACCTTTCTTCTTTTAATTCCTGACGCACATGAATAAAGTTGTTTTAAGTAGGAAATGTTTATCTCTTTTTTCATCACAGAGAAATGTTAAGACTTGGACTCGTGATGATTATTTTTTTAATTAAACTTTTACTTTTATTAAGAGCCTTTAAATTCTAAATAACAACCTTGAGGAACGCGTGCGTGGTTTGCGAGCATCGAAATCTCTGGGATTTAACAAGTTTTTTAATGATAATTCATAAAAGAGATTATATTCTTTCTTTCTCTCTCTGATTATGAGTCATGCTTGTTGATATTTATTAATTTATGATTTTTATTATTATTACGAGATTATTTATTATATGTATTGTAATAAAACTTCGGATCATCTTTTAAAACAGCTTTGGTATGCATTTATATACGCTATACGCACATCTGCTCTTGTTATTTGCGGTACCCCCGTAATGCTAAAACCAGCTGCTAGTAAACAAGATAGTGAAAGACGAACGAACAAACCAGTCAACATTGTTTTGGTAAGATAGCGTGGGTCAGACGACTGTATGACTCATTTATTTTCAGGAGGTCACCGGGAGTTCCATCGCAAACATAAGGATTTATGCGAGGATACGCTGGTGTCCGGTTTGACGTCTCGGGGACTTCCCTCGTCGGCGTCTTGTCCGACCCTGGCAGACATCGATTCACATCCTGCATCGCGTGTCCTTCCATTTCTCTACCTGGGGAATAGTCGGGATGCAGCTGATCTTACCTGCTTACAAGATTTAGGTACCACCTGCGTTCTCAATGTCACCTCCCAATTACCTGGATATCACGAAGAATGCGGAATTACATATAAGCAAATTCCCGCAACGGATTCGGGACAACAAAATCTTAAACAGTATTTTGAAGAAGCCTTCGAATTTATTGGTAAGTGTATGACTCAATTTCTCATTTATTATTTAAATTTATGCGACCGGAAAATTTATTATTCAAAATTGTTTATCTAATTCAAAAATTTATATATGCAAAGAATTGTTTTAAACATTTCTTCACATTAGTTAGCATAAATGTGGAATTTAAGATTTTTGACACAGTAGCAACATAATTATTTAGCGCCATAGTTATCTCTTATAATTGGATTTTTAAGGATTATTATTTATTTTAATAAGATGAAATAATAAACATTAGTAACAATAATTGCAATGGAAATTCCAGTTTATGATGTATTAACACAAGACAGATAAATCTTTAGTTTCTAGAAAGATTATTAAATCATCTTTTCTTTTTATTAATAAGTTATCTCCATGTAATGGTTTTTTGTTTTCCTTGACGATTATTAGTTGTAAAATGAAAATCAACATAATACTAGAATAACTTTGTCTTCCCAAACAGGGCCGGCGAAAAGCCGCGTTTTTTTGAAACGATGTAAAGTACGACGTCCACAACAATATAACGCACTGCGCCATGTTTGTACCCGGCCCCACAAAAGTTCACTCCGACCCTGCTCCTAAAACCAGTCTTATTCTTTAAACCAGCGTTTCCCAACCGCCGGTCCGTTAGAAATCTCTGCCGGCCCGCAAAGAAATAACAGTGTTTTCAAGATTTGACGGTATTGATAGGGTAGTAATAGGCAATCTTCCATTTTAGAATTTTTAAACGGGTTCGGCTCGCAGGGGTCTAGGCATACCGGAACCGAAAGAATTTTTTGTAGATTTGAGAGATTTGTAGTCTCGACCGTCTCCGGTAAACCGTTTACGCGAAGGCGACAAAAACTATCCCCGCCTTACGGTAGGTAAGAGCGAAAATCTGACCTCGGAATCTTTGTCAGCGCAGTTTCTACCGGAAAAGTTTTTTTGCCTACACTCTTCTGGGGGCGAGAGCTAGGGCTGACATGGCGTTTTTGGGGACGATCGAACATGTGTTGGCGCCATTCGATGTCACGCGGCCTGCTACGACCGGTGGATCTATTGGTGGTATATGTATTTTGGGTGGCGGTATCTCGGAAACCATAGAAGCCAAAACGACTACCTTGGCCAACAAACAATGGGTAATCTCAAAATGTTTCCTCTTCAAATGCCGTGTAAAACCATAAGAAAAAAGTTATAGCCAAAAATTCGAAATTTTTTATTTGTTTTTCACCCGAGAATCGTGTTGAAGTAATATTACCGCCACCAGCCTAATCGGGCTCCTAAGTAGAAACCAGTTTTGCAGGTCTTATATGATTGCCTCCTGGATCGTTTGAGCCTATTCTCGACCTCCCATTCCTGTTTTTGTTCGCCGCTCCCGAAACCCACTCGCCACGTTTTCGGTTATATCTTCGCTCCCTGTCTCGAGATATCTCGTTCTGGTTTTGAACGATGGAATGCCCTATGTGTGTCGGACTCCGCCATCGTTTCTCGACGTTCGTTTGGCGGCAAGAAAAAACCCTGGCCTCTCGAAACCCGTACGATTTCGGGTCGGTCTCCGTTTGGCTGCTCGAGGTTTGGTATGCGGGAAGCGGATGAAGTACAAAAACCGACTTTTTTTATTATCAAGAATGGGATATTTAATTATTTTAGATTCTTCTTGTACAGTGTAAAAGTAAATTTATTTTTATAAGATTTATTTTACGAAATGTTTTCTTTAATTTCTTACCTTACCGGTCCGCAAGCAAATGCTACGTCGTTTGGCGGTCCGCAAACGAAAAAGGTTGGGAATCGCTGCTTTAAACTGAATGATTATTGTCTTAACAACAATGCTCTAACTACAGTTTTGTGATTTCAAGATATTTGTACATATTTTAAAGATTTTTCAAACTGTACAAGCTTCAGAATCAGCTATAATATTTTGCAAATCTATACAATAGCCACCAGATTTAAGAAAAGTTTGGTTATTTTTTATCTTAATCTGTAATCCAGAATCCACTCCAAAATTTGAATTTCATATTTTAATTTTCTTTGGCTGATTCTTTGTAAATATGTAACATGTATACTATATTTTAACGATGTCTCCTAATCACACATTGTATTTGACTAATTGCCAATACGTATTTCGGTAACGATGTTATGTTTATGTAGGCCGCAAAAGAAAAAAACTTCAATTTTTATAAAAACGTAGGTTTATTTCTATAAATAGTATAAAAAATTCTTCCTGACACTTAGCATCTGTTCTCTGCTACCATCTTTCATACTTAGAAATTTTAAAAATCAAGCTGCGAAATTGTTATTAAAACTTTTGTTACATATCGTAATTTTGGATGGACGGCAAAGATACTCGCTTGGGTCGTATGCGGCCCGCGAGCCGTGAGTTTGACATACTTGGTCTACATTATTACAACATGCCAAAACAGAGTAGAAATCCTGGCTAGCCATGTATAGAACATATTATGTTATATTCTTCGCCTTCAGCCCTACACCCTGCTGATCCTGATCCTGCGAGTTGTGCTCAATTTGGCATTTCCGAGTATATCCCCTACAACTGTGCACAATTGTTCGAGACTCAGCTATAACCACTCTGTTGTTGGACTTGGTAATAAAATTGGTGTCTTTGCTATTCTACCTATATCTACACTCCTACCTGTAAGACCATCAAAAACCTCCCGTGCTTCTCTGAACTCCGGCCGCTTTCAAGACAATTATTAAGTCGACATCAGCGAAGAGGAGGAGACTCCTAAACAGCCGCTCCTCACTTTTACTTTGCGTAGGCCTTGTTCCCCAAAACCAAACCGAAAATAACGTTAAAGAACGAAACGAATTGCTATATTTTTAAAATGAATTTCCCGACCACATCTTTGTAGACCTGCCTAACTGATTATGGCAGTATAGTAAATATTGGTCAGGTCATTCATGATCAGCACTTTTGATTTTTTCTTGAATTTCTTCCAAACAATAATAAGAAATATCTTCTCAAAACTAGGACAGTTTACTGCCTCAGAAGTATTTTCTCGGGTAATACCTCAATTTCATGAACCACAATTCTCGGAGAATCTAGGATATCTACCAACCCTACTATAATTTTATATGTTCAATCTTTCTCAATAATATTTTAATACAGTTCTGAGAGACATTTTATTTTTAATTCTTGATACCTTTATTAAACTTCACTTGACTTTGATTGTTATATTTCCTGAGTCTGACTAAGTTAAATTGGCAAGCTGTTTTGATTTCTGATTACACAAAAAATACTCAAAAGAGTTATCAAGGGCACAAATTTATTGATCCTACATAGTTGCATTTTCACAAAAATTTTCGAAATGGGTTCTAAAAGTGTTACGAAATGTTTGTAAGATAATAATTATATCTATTATATATAAAAATTGCAAAGGTTTTAGTTATATTGACTACCAATAAATATATTATACAATATACATTACTGAAAACTGTGTATAAAGTCAATACTGCCGTGCTTAGCAAGAAAGCAGTATCTGCACAAACTGCTATCTACAAATAGACTATGTGCAATTGTAATGAATGCTAATAAAAAATATGGTATATTTCTTAAGTTACTGTTGTGGAGATACTGCTTTCTTGCTAAGCACGGCAGAATAGCACTCGTTACCCATCTAAGTAATAACGCAATAAGACAAAACAATGTGTTTGCAAATAAACCATTTTAAACTAGCTGAAATAATTGCTTTAATACTGGCCATAAACACCTTTTAATAGTGATGCCTACTAAACCCTAGCTGTAACGACCTATTAATATTACTACTTAAAGGTATTTATGAGTCACATTAAAAAGAATGTCGATTGAAGTAGTTTTAACTTAATTTATTTTATAAATGAAGAGTTTCCTTTGAATGATGTACGTACAAATATGAAATAATAGCGAAATTTCTGATTTGGACAGATTTGTAGATGCACAAAACGATAAGAATTTAAAATCATATGTGTAACTAGTCTCTCATATCAAGAGTTTGCACAAGAACACTGGACACTCATTATTAAAGCTTTTTAGCAGAAATAATCAATAATCGGGCTCATTAGACTTCATTATTTTATAATGGGGGAATCCTGGAATGACTATCTACCTTCATATGAGTACATACATACATATGTATATGGTGTATCAAAGTAACACTGATAGGGTAGATTCATGGTGAATAATTGCTCTTTCACATAATTGCATTGAATAGTATAACAGTTTATTTTCATAGAAATTCAACAAATAGACATTTAAATCACTCAATGTCAAATTAGTCAAATGCGACTTAATACACTTTTGTTCTGGAGTACAGATCCCAGCCAGCACACTGAGGTCATAATGACGTTATTTTTAAGTCATTATTGGTCGACGACGTGATATGTCTAATAAATGGTGTCCATAAGACGTCATATAATGGGACGTACGTAGACGTCTTCAAAACGACGTCTTTTGGACGTACAATACAATACGTACAAGTTTCATCAAAAAGATATTATTTTAGCAGGGGCAAAACTGGTCATATTAAGCAGGTGGTCACAATATAGAAATGTTTTGACTGTAGTATATAATAAATGTTATTTCCAATATTCAACTATTTATTTATAATTCCTGTCTTAGTCCTAGTATAGGACGTTTTAATGACGTCTTTGGGCTGTGACGTAATGATATCAGTTTTACAACAATTTGACGTCGTTGCTGTCGAAAAAACGGCGACATTATGACGTCAGTGTGCTGGCTGGGATATGGTAATTCTTAAGACACTATTCATAAGTTATATTTGCAAAAGTTCTTGTCCGATTGCCATCGATCTACTCTATCAATTTGTTGGTGTTATTTTCACACTCTGTATCTGATATACTTAAGAAATGTACCGAGAATGTTCTAAACGTCCATATATTGAGAAAATAATCTGTGGATATAATGATTATAAAATCATATTTCTATTGTAAAACATCTTATCTACACTCATGCCATCAGAAAGCCTACTGAATCCAATAAATAATATTTAGGAAAACAAAATCTACAGGAGTGAATTAAAAAATCATAAGTATTTTTATTGTAGATACAGACTTTTTCTTCCTAATTTCCACCATTTTGATTTATATTGCGTATTTCAATGTAGTAAATTATAACTTCTCTTGGTAATTCTTTTAGTGTCAAAAGCAAAATCTTATTTTAAATTTAAAGGCGCTCATTTAAATTTCAAATGAAATGAAATAAAACTTTTTGAATAATTTTGTACTTTTGTATAATCAATCTACAGGAGCAAATGTATTCATTCATAAATAAGCATAATCCGCATGATACACACAAGGTGAAAGTGTATACTCCATACAAATTGAATAGACATATTAATTAATACAAATACATATATAGCATGTAAGTAAAACATGCGCATATCACGTACATAGAGATCATCAGTACAGGCATGCAAATTTGTGTTTCCTTCTTTTTTTATTTCTACGTGACTAGAAGTTTCCATAATTGGGTAAAAACGTCAGAATAAAATTTGCTTATTTAAATTTATGATTCAACCTGTATATAGTAATAAATTTATTTAAAACCAAATAACATTCAGCTTTCTCTATCTGTAGAGGTTGCTAAACAGGAACATTTTTTGTTGCGTTTTAATCGCGGATCAGCGTCCTCGGCAAGGCAAGATCGGAAAGAAAGCAACTACTACTTATTTTATAACCTGCTGATGAATGGCCGCGTTAGACTACAAGGGTTTGGCGGGGTAACGGCCTTGTCAACAGTTTTGAGTCAGCAAGCATTACTCATCGTACTCATTGTTTCTGAGGGCCGTTGCCCGCCGTTCCCGTGACTCATACATGCTGTATCCCGTTTATGCGTCAACCATATGCACATTGCATCGGGTTAGGTGCCCTAACGCTCTCCCATTGTGTACCTACACAACGGACATCGAGATTCAATTGATAATAAAACGCGGGATTGAAATCACACCATGAATTAGCGTTGCAATAGGGGAACTAATCATAATACAATTTTGAGTCATCGGGGGCTGCGGGCTATTTATTCTGCATGTATGGGGTGCTTATGGATAAGTGCACTAAACGACCAGTGATCCTCCCCTTTCAATTAAGGATAACTTTAGTCATCAAACAAGCTATTAGAATAATTTGGATGACAATTAAGTTTTTTCGCCCTTGTTTTTGTAAACTTTAAGATGTATATGGTACCTACGAACCTATAATTATGTTCTGTGATGCATAAGTTTGGTAGCAGATTTAGTTCTTACCTTCTTATTTAGTTAAATCTATAATAAAGAATAATCTTTATTATGGTTCTTGTTTGGCGGATGATCCTAATAATCGTTATCGCGCCATAGCTCCAAAACCTAGCATTTCTGAAAATAACGGCGCTTATTAATGGCGATATGACTAATTGTGTGTATATAAATGTAATATATTGAAAAAAAATGACGATATCACTGTTTTATAAAATGTGTTAAAATGTATGCAATAGCTTTAGATACTGTATATCGATCTACTTTATTATTATCATTATCTAATCTGTATTGGATTTTTATAATTTATGTTGGTAATCACCGCCAAACAGTGGTGAGTCAGGTGCTTACGAAATTCATTTATACGGTTTATGATCAAGTATTTTACAATCCCTGTGTAAGCAAGCAATCTTCGGTTACACTCTTAAAACAAGAATACTTTAAAATAATAAAACTGTAGATATTACAAAATTCTAATTAAATCGAAGTCACTTTCTACTAAATATTTCATTTATAGACGTCAATAGAATTTTATGTCGCGCTTCCTTTTCGTTCTATCTCTCCTTTACAAAATCAATAAAACAAATATTTACAATTTATTAAAAAATATTGAATTTGATATTAAGAAAATCGGAAGTTTGTTAAAATACGTTATAAATAGTAAAATTAAAAAAAAAACGGGTGCTTAATGGGGTGTACGTCAGAAACAGATTTAGACCTAGGGTGAGTCATATTTCGTCCTTCCCCCATGTGCCTGTTGCATGCTGCATAACAATAAATAAATACTATAGACTGCTTTCCTTCACGTGCCTGCATACGCGGTTAGTAGCAGCAGCTGGAATTCTTATAGAGTTCCACCAGAATAAATTATATGTCCCCAAGTAACCTAACATGTATGCAACTACAAATACACTCTGCATTGTTTCACAGATTATGCAACCTTGCGTGCACTATCAAACATCATTTTCAAGGCAGGAAGGAACGATCGGCGATTATGCACACAAATAATGCATAATAGGTTGTAATTGTATTATGTAGGCCATAGCTATTATCAAAAAGTATTTATGTTTATTGGTCAATAGAATAATCGAGAACATGCAATTGTTTCACTTAAAGCTAAAGTGACCAACAATTTGCAAATTTTGTTGTGTAGGAAATACAAATTTTCTTATTGCTTTTTGCTAATTTTTAAATTCCACATTTAATTAAATTTAAAATAAATATTTATGTAGTATTGCTCTTCAGAAACAATATTTATCTCTTTTGAAACAATCTTACAAGTTTAAAACTCGCATATATTTTGTAAAAATATTTTTGATTTGATTTTAACATTTACATTTTTTTTTTCAGAGGAAGCTAGGAAAAAGGGTGCACGAGTATTAGTTCATTGTCAAGCAGGAGTTTCCCGTAGTGCAACTATAGCAATTGCATATATTATGAAATATAAACAATTATCAATGGTAGAAGCATATAAAATGGTTAAAGCAGCAAGGCCTATAATTTCACCAAATCTAAACTTCATGGGGCAATTGTTAGAATTAGAACAGAGTTTAAGAAATGGTGATGCTGACTGCAAAACACCGTGCCACCCATATCGTTGGAGCCAGCAGCCGAACGATGAAGTAACGCAAGGCTGCAGTGTTTAGCCTCCCATCTGTAGACATTACGGGTAGCACTGAATTTTTGCAGTGCCTTGTGAAAGCGTATTTTTATTTTAGTCAACTCGCCATCGGTATAATTCTAGTCGCATATTTGGGATTAAGGCTGTGTAACCAGAAAAGATATTCATTGTAGATATAGACAGTACCACTAAATTGTAAGTTGTACTGGGTTGGAATAGAACCTTAACAACTTTAGTTAACGAGAGAAATGAATTGAATTCTTATTTATTATTGAAGAAATTGCAGCTATTTATCTACAGTCTGACATGCTTATTCACTATCGGCTGCACAGACTTAGAAACAAATCAAATTATTTAGAGAATTAAAGGGCAACCACTTATTTAAGTATTAATATTATTGTTTATAAATATAAGTATACTATATAATTTTCACGTCGTGTTTTTTTTATTGTTTTGCCAAATGAATTACTTAATAGAGGTGGGCAGCACGGATTAAATGTAGGAGGCCGGATGCCTAACAGTTTGCAAGTATATGTTTTTGTGTTCGATTTATACAATTTTGAGTTGGTTTTTGTTAATTAATTTTTTTAAATGTTGCCATATGTAATATAATAATAGAACATAGGAAAGTATTAAGGTACGTTATACAAAATGTTTTTGTGTTGTACCAAGGTACACTGGTAGTCGTCGGAGTAGAACAAGTTCTCTTCTTTATTTATTTAAATCCAGGGTCGTTGCATCTTTACATTGTGATTTTTCTCATAGATTTTAAGGTATGTGTAGTATGGTGGACAATGAGTACATAAACAGTGATACTGACAAGGAGTCCATGAATGGTGATACTAATTCTTCAAATTTTATAAAAAGATTTAATAATGGTATTCACATTTATGAACTCAATTGTAAAAAAGTGTAGAGTAGCGACGCTATCGCATTAACATAATTATTTATAAACTTGTGCCTTCTTATTTTATAACACAAATTTTAATTTCATTGTACAGCCAGTTCAAACAGTCTTCATTGTGACTTTGAACAAACTCAATTGCACATCGACATGTCTGGTATTTGTAAATGTAGTAAGTAGAAAAGAGAAGGCGCAATGTGTATGATAAAATCAATATCATCATTAAATTGAAAAACAGATCGTTTAAATAAGGAGTTGTCTTCAACTGCTTGATAAAAATATCCTTATATTAAATAGTTTAATCTTAACTCTACAAGTAGTTAGTGGTGTAACCATACAACAAATCATTAGCAAAGAATGTAAATAATAAGGGAACCAAATGTTAAATTATAAAAATCCTACAAAAAATTGTTTGAACTGAGCTTTTGTGTATCGACTGAATGAATCATGGAATTGTACATAATGTCAACTTGTTCTGTTTATGAATTATACTAATAAATATACACAAAGATTCAATAATTTGTTTTAATTGTTGGACCCAACCGTCCCTATTTCTTAATATCAATCGACAGTATAAATATTAACTAATTATTGTAAAATATTATTTTACAATAGATTCCTGGAATTACATTTGTTTTTGATATGGGCTATTACAAAATTTAAAGTTAAAAGCTTATCATATATATATGTATATATTTTCTTAGAACTTTTGATAAAACTTTGTGGTACAGATACAATCTAATCTGATTGCATTGTAAATAATGGTTAGGCCTTCAAATCTTGGTTTATGCACATCCAGTGTATATAGAGGTGAGTAGTTATTTATGTCTTTTTAATTAGGATACGAACCATATTTTGTCGAAAACAACAGAGTATAGTTTACCTAAATACCTATCGAAATACCAGCTTTTAAACTTTCTGGAACAAATTTTAATTTTGGTTTGTTGAGATTTATTTATGTATACATTGTAGTTTTTTCTTCGAATCTTTTTAATAGCAAGTTACGTGCATTGATAGTTCATTTCTCCCATCCATTTAATGAAAGTTGAAAAAGGGGACAGAATATCACATTGCTTAATATTACTTCTTGATCTCTCTCTTTTCACCAAACATTCTTGATCATCTACATCCGAGTACGATTGTCTTTACAAAACAGTTAGTTTACTGCATTTAACTTTTTGTCCATCATTTTCAGATGCCATAACGAAATGCCATACTGTTTCCTAAATTTCTAAAACCAATTCAGACTTGCTCCAAATTTGGTTTTTCACTATAAACTGAACATGTAGTAGTTTTGCTTTAGCTTGTAAAACTTCAGAATAAGTAAATAGCATTTTTATTGTTCAAAACAAATCAGTTTTAGATTTTTAGAAATTTTCATCTTTTTCTTACCTAAAATATTTTTCAGTGCATTTACGTCTGTAAATCCGTTAACTAATTAGATATTCATAAACTTGACCAAAAAATTTAAAAAAAACAAAAATCTTTTGTGGAGAAAACTTTGTTTTCATTTCATTTATTTAATTAGTAATAGTAACTCCACTTTAAATGGATTTTATTCAGTTGTATCCGAGACTTTAACTCTAGTTTTAAATTTAAATTTCTGACTTTGACGATAATTTTATTGTTTGAGAAAAAAGATTTTTTCAGAACTAAATTTTTTAGAACCATCAATGCCAAAAGGTGTACTTTACATATTTAATGTGTAAGAGAAATTGATGATAATAATAATAATAATAATAATTGCTACAACCTATATAACCTGGAAACCATGCCACAGAAGTTATGAAGCTTGTGCGGGAGGGAGGGGCGATTATTATTATTACATAGGCCCAAGTAGGCGGTTGCAGCCGACTTACAGATGGAACAGTGCAAATCACACATTTGCGTAACAGCTAAGGAAAACCTGCAGAAAATTTTAACAAGATCTGTCGGTACCAGGAGTCAAACTTGTTGGCCGCTTGGGTAAAAGTCCAGCACGCTAGACAATCACTACCAAGAAAATTATCAGAAATGCAAGTTAATGAAAGATTTTTTTAATGCAACTTGTTATACTTCCATTGCTGTCGAATAGAAATTGCCCATGAGACTTAAAAACAGACTAAATTACACCAAATTATGGAGTGGTGCAATGCCTGCTAAAGGTTTTAGGCCCTGATGTGATGGTGGAGATTAGAGGTATACACGCATGTACCGGGTCCGCCAAGTTTTATGTCCACCCCGACAATCAAGAGTTCTAATTACGTAAGGGTAGCCAAATTTTACATACTGAATTGAAAGTTTATGAAGCGTCTTATCATGAAATGTTATCTATTTGCATAATTGCATAATGCACATTGTAGCCAAAGATAAATTTATACAAATGTTAAATGCTCATATAAAGTAAAAAAAACTCGTAATGACCTAAAAAATTATTACAAATAGATAACATTTCATGATAAGACGCTTCATAAACTTTCAATTCAGTATGTAAAATTTGGCTACCCTTACATAATTAGAACTCTTGATTGTCGGGGTGGACATAAAACTTGACGGACCCGGTATAGACAACCCATCGATCACAGTTCAACATAAATGCAGTAGAAAATATCAATAAGTGTGATTGTAATGTTGGAAACTAAAGGATTCATAATTAGAAACACCTGCTAATAAATGCTAATTTCTTATATTCATAAACATGTAGGATTATCGCAAACACAAAATAATTTAACAAAAAATTAAACATTTCATTTTTTCTGAATGAAACAAAATACAAGAACAGAATAGCTTTTAAGGAAAATCAAAGTACAAAAAAATTGTAAATGCAAGTTAAACAACTTAATTTATATTGGTTTAGGTTACTTATTTTCTTTATTTTCATTCCCAGAAATACCATTAGGTTGGTTTGTTGGGACCTCATTGTTCAATAATTTTAATAGATAGACGCAGGACATTGATGGTATGTTTACTATTAAAAATCATAGTCATCAAACATTCTAGATGTATGAGTCATCAACTGTATGACTCATCAATAACACCTGCATGTATGACTCGTCAATCAACACCTGCAAGTATGACTCATCGACGTCACTTATCAACAGCTGCATGTATGACTCATCAACACATCATCAAACATTCTAGATGTATGAGTCATCATATGAAAGATATAAATTGAGATCGCGAGTAGAAGGGGGAGTTAATGTTTGACCGGCATAGTGAAATGTACTCTGAATAAATTGTTAATAATTATTGTAATACCTACATAAATTGTTTTTATATAAATAGTCCTCAAATAAATTTGTAAATACCTAGCATTTAAATAATAGTTCGTTAAATAGTTTATAGTTATAGTGCTTTTAATTAAGTGCATTGTAAATAAGCTTTTCTTTATTAATAGACGATTTAAACAGCATTTTTGTTATTATTTTAAAAAGAACGTTACAATACAGATAGTACATAAGCAGAGTGTAATCATTACTCCTCAACATTTCAAGTGTGACCGAAGGAAGAGCAATCAATACTTCCACAATATACATATATCGATTTTAATAGGAAGTAGGGGTTTATGGCATAGCCTAATACTACTCTCGTAAACTTTAGCAGGCAGATACACATGAAGTTATGAAGCAATCGTTTTGACATTGCAGATTCGACTTTATGAAGGTTAGAATTTTACACTAGCGTGTAGCCCCCTGAGTTATCACTAATCTAATCCTGAACTTAACGCATGCGTTTTTTCAATTCGATAGGATATGTGCAAATTAATATTAAATATATTATTAATTACAGTTCTGATTAGAAGTAGATAAATACATAATTAACTTTTTTTAGTTAATGGTTACATATAGATTGTATAAGTTAAAAAACACAAACGACCAAATCCAAATTAACGTTTTTTCAAGCAAAGTCATAGTCATTACCTTTTGGTTTTAGTAAAAGAAACTTTAGTAAACTTTAAATATTTATTTATTATAATGAAATAATGAATAAAAAATAAGTTTTATCGCTGCATGTTTTTACAGTGGGAAAATCGCCTTCGCTAATAGGTATTATTTTTATTAAGTGCTAATTGATGGGCGATGTAACTCCTATAATAAAATCTGTATAGATAAAATAAAAAAATAATTTTTATCACTGCACGTTTTTGCAGTAGGAAACAGAAGAAGAAAAGATGCAATTTAATTTCTAAAGCCACAGGTGTAGATATCGGAAACATTGCCCTGCAATTAGTACTTAATAAAAATGATGCCTAATAATAGTGAAGGGGATTTTCCCACTGTAAAAACTTGCAGTGATAAAAATATTTTTTTATTGATTATTTCATTCTAATAAATATTTAAAGTTTACTGAAGTTTTTTTATTGAAACAAAAAGGTAATGACCATAGTCATTACCTTTTCAAGGTTTTATGGTTTTCAAGGTAAAGTTGTAACTCTATTTTGAAAACCCGTTAATTTTAATTTATACAGTCTATATACAATCTTTAAAGTGCAATCATTGAAGAAATTGTATTAGAAAATCGCCGTTTGAAAGTTAAGGAGTTAGCAGTGATGTCTGACATTTCGGAAACAAGTGTTCGCCAAATTCTTCATGACCATTTGGGTATGTATAAAATTAGTGCAAGATGGGTACCGCGTCCTCTTTCTGCTGTTCAAAGTCAACGTTACGTCGAATGTATGCGCTCGTTTTTAAACTTGTGTGGAGACGACCCAAAGCCGATTTTGGACTCCATTGTCACTGGAGATGAAACAATGGTTCTGTATTATGATCCTCTATCCAAAAGGCGAAAATCGTTATGGTCAGTTAGAAAGTTATGGCAACAATATTCTGGGATTGTGATGGCATTTTACTGATTGATTTTAAAGAATGTAATACAACTGGTAACAGTACCTACATATTATGAGTCTTTATTGCATAAATTGAGAAACAATATTCGTGAAAAACGTCGAGGACAATTGACAAGAGGTGTTCGATTATTACACGACAATGCACCCGTTCATACTGCCGCAATTTCACAAGCTGCTATTCGCGAATGCGACTTTGAAGCATTGGATCATCCACCGTATAGTCCGGACGAACGGCTCCTAGTGTCTATTATTTATTTTCCAATTTAAAGAAAGACCTTAAGAAACGTCGTTTTAAGGACGAGAACAAGTTGCAATAATAATAATTGCTACAACCCATAGCCTGGAAACCAGGCCCCAGAAGCTATAAGCTTGTGCTGGAGGGAGGGGGCGATTATTATTATTACGTAGGCCCTTAGTGCGGCTGCAGCCGACTTACAGATGGAACAGCGCAAATTCCACATTTGTGTCACAGCTAAGGAAAAATGCAAAAAACCTTAACCAGATCTGCCAGCACCGGGAATCGACCTCGGGCCGCTTGGGTGAAAGTCCAGCTGTAATTGAACATTTTGAATGAAAAACTTCCGATTATTTTTACAAGGGCATTGAATTATTAATTCCACGTTGTAATAAGTGTATTGACATTAGGGGAGATTATATTGAAAAATAAACATTATTATATTTTACCAAGTTTATTTTTTCTATATCAAGCCGAGAATTTATGGTGCTTACCTCGTATATCCAATGCTGGAACAAATATGTGAGCACAATAACATATGAGACTTCCTGGCCAAGTTTGATAAAAATAAAACAAATGCAAAGACGTAACACAATCTCTAGAATACCTGTCATAATGTATAATGATTGCAAGCGTAAGAATTGTCACTAAAAAATCATCGCCAGAATATTGTCAACATTCTTGCCAACAATGCTAACTACGTTCAAGGTCAAAATGAAAAACATAAATATTTCTCAAACTCCACATACTACATGCCCGACAGTATTCCCTGCAACTTCTCCAGCGAACAACATTGAACATATTTTGCCAGTTTCTGCTAGCCTTAACAATCCAGTCTTCAGTATTTTCAACTCTACCCATTATATTACCAACTAACTTCACTAAAAGACTTCACTCAATCCGACAAACACTAAAGCCTTTACTAGGGAACAATAACTTGCCAAAGACATTGCTAATCCCATTTCAACTATACCAGAGCCTGTGAAATAAAATTTGCTGAGGTATGGAGTAAATATAGAATAAATAACAGTTGAGTGGATGGAGGGGGAGAGGTAACATTAAAAGATAATTTAATTTCATAAACGGTGAATTCACAAATCACCATTTCATACTTGTTGAAAAAATATTCAAAATTTACAAATAATTACACGAATATTTTTGTAGATTAAAGATTATATTTAAATATAAACATATTTAACTGCATATATAATCGAAGGATTTGGAGCAAAACAGCCCTATTATTTTAAAACTGCTATAAAGCTGAATACAATGCTATAATAATATGTATAAATTACATTTTTACGTAAATAAATACGTAGATCCAACCATACGAGACACAAATATTTTGGAAACTGAAAATATCGATTTTTCAGTACTTTCATCATTCCATTTTTATAAAATGTGGGTAAGGGCTAATAATAACAATTGCTACTACCCATTACCTGGTAAGCCAGGCCTCAGAAGCTATGAAGCTTGTGCGGGAAGGAGAGGCGATTATTACTATTACGCAGGGCCAAGGTGTGGCTGTAGCTGACTTATCAGAATGGTATTAGCACAAATCCCACATGTGTTGCAGGTAAGGAAAACTGCAGAAAACCTTAACCAGGTCTGCCTTAACGGGCCGCTTGCGCTACCCAGGCTTTGTTTATTGTGTATGGAATGCTCCATACACTACAGAAAAAGATCCCTGGCCCTGAACTATGCTGTTTGAACCAAAACGTTACTTTCCATTAATATGTCTCTGTATAAATATAAAAAACACACAGATTGTAAAGCAAACAATTATAAATAAATAGCAAGATCTTTGGAACCACAATGGAATGGAAGAATCACAATCCATGGCTATCTGATGGAATGTGGTAAATGCCATTCTATAACCATTGTAATAGTCACCTTACAGTGAGTGAAAATATTTTTTAAAAATGTTTATCATATGATGAAGCTCGCCAACACCACATCCTCAAAAAAGACCTTAGTTCGCCCGATAATTTTAGTAATATAATTCATTTCATACAAGACATTAAAACAGACTTTTTAATTAATCACCGCTAGCCAATCATGTATTAACAGCAGGTAGTGGTAGCCAATCAGTGAGTAACTAGTAGTGATTAATCATTATTCACTGCTGGTAGCCCACAATGTACATAATTATAATTGAACATAGACAACTATAATGAGTATATTATAACATAGTCGCTTTTTCTTTACCCCTGCACACTTTTTTCTATTTCCAATCTATTTTTTAATTACTGTAACCTATCCATTCTCAAAAACTGAAAAAAAATCAACATCCATCAATTTGCTAACCATTTCGAAGTGATTTAATCATAGCAGGAATGATTTTCTCATTCCGGGAATGCACAATTAATCTTGAGGCATTCCCGTAATGATAGTTTTAAATCATTCTCAGAATGACAAAACTTCAGTTAATTTCGCGGCATATCTACATAACAAAACATCAGCAAGATACCACAGGTTAAGTTAAAGCAAGCACATTTACGAAAAAGATGAAACAAACGAAAACATGTAAATGAAGTTTTAAAAATACTCTCTGTTCACAAAATGACTGTTATTAAACCTAACTTGATATTTTTACTAAATTACATTTAAACATAAATTATTTCTCAAGAATATGAAATAGAAACATGCTCTTACCTTGAAGCTGATCTCAAGCTGGTACTATTTTATTCATGGTACTGCCCTCAGCGGCAAAAATGAAAATCTCAGGTATCAAAACATGGAACGTTCCCAGAATGATGTTAATGTAACGGACATTACTTCACACGTGTACGCCTAATCAGTCACTTTTTACTTTCCTTTTAAATAGATTTTAAAGTGATCTCTTCATAGTTATAGCAGAAGAAAAACACTAACCATAGCCTTTTGGATAAAATTACCAAAATAAACTTGAATGATATACTTAATTTCTGAACCGGGGACAGTTCCGGGAATGATGATTCACGGTTTTAAAATCCAAAAAAATTAGAGAAATTTTCGGTAATTACATTTTAGCTTTGTTTTTGTAAAAAGACCACAATAAATAAACTGAATAACATTTTCATGGTTAAAAATGCGTTTCATTTTGTTGCTATACCTCCAAGACAGTAAATGGGCATTTATAAAAATGTTACTCTTATGTATGGTTTAATATTGTTAATTAAATCCAAATATCTGCTACTAAAAGTCTGTAAATTTATGAATAATGCCTCTTTACAAAACAGAGCAAACGACTTACACTAATCATGATTTTACATAAAATTTATAACAAAGAAATTTTGTGTAATCTAATTCAATAACAGAAAAGAAAGACATGAAGAAAATTCATCTTGATATGATGAGTATAATAGAGGGAGGAAACAGTCACATAATACAGTGAAGCCTCGTTGATCCGAATCTACGTTAATCCGAATACCACTATAATCCGGACCAGCAATTTATTTACATTGATTACATTGTAATCCGGATTTAGGATTTTGATAATCCAAACTTTAGAATTAATTGTTTTTATTCATAAAGTTTTGTCCACAGTAACGAATGCAATGGGTATTCAGATGTGTAATTTGATACAAAACTACAGTTGTAGATAAGATAAATAAGTCTGACAAATTCTTATTATAAAAAGTCACCTATTTTTTAAAAGTGGTTACATTGCAACTTTATAATTCATATTAGTTACAAAGGTTTAAGTTAAAAAAGAACTGATACTTCTTTTACGAATTATGACTTTATGTGTCTCCGGCATACTGCATATAAAAAAATTTTGTGATAAATTTAAAAATTGTTAAATGTAAAAGACCGCATTGTAACTTTAAATATTAAACATTTCCAGATTTGTTACAAAATCTGAAGGATCATTAAACCAAGTTAAAAAAACGTTAAAATCTGCGGAATATCCGGAGATGGAAAAAAAGTTGTTTGCATGGTTTTAAATATGTCACCAATATCCTCCGGAATTTTTGCCGAAAAGGCAAAGCATCTATCCAGCAGTGTGCGGTGCATAACCACACAAAATTATGAGAACTGGAATTAGTGTTGTATGCCATTTGAAAAGCGATCTCTCAAAATGGTTATGAATAATAAAGCCTATTTTGAGAATGGTATGAAAAAGTTTAGCACGATTCCTATGCTTAAATGTATCAACTTTTAACTGCTCCTAAGTTGCATATGACTGATTTTGACCGAATGGAAGATATACAGTGCGAGTGTAAAATCTGGAACTATATCGAAATATCTAAATCTTTTATTACAACTATCAGACCAAATATGCTAAAAAAAACATTTTTGCTGTTACCATAACTCAGAAACAAAAGACAATCTACAAATAGCAATTGTTTCATTTAAGATAAAAATTGACGTGTTTGAAGATTTCTTTCAAAAACATTTAATAAAAGATTTATTTTAACAGTTCCAGACTTTACACTTGCACTGTATAATAATTTAAAGTAAAGAAGCAATACCGAAATTGATCTTCATTCGATTGATTTTCATGATATTTGGACATGACTGGTATTGAAAAAATACCACTCACATATAAGAAATGGCTAAAACGAGTGATTAAATGACAGTCACATTTAATAACTGTAAGTTATTTATAAATTTAGTTACAACAAATAACCATCACCATATCACTCATTGATTTTTAAATGGTCAGTCATTCGCTAAAGCCACTTGGAATGTAGAAAGGTAGTTTGTGGTGGTTGGAAACTGCATGTTTTGAATTAGACACACTTTTCTTACATCATAATTATCTAGAACATGTAACTTCGTTTTCATCTGCTGCCTTTCTATACTCCGAATAGCATATATATTTTTATATTATTAAATTCTTATGTCAAAAATCGTATAGTGTATTCTGAAATTAGTTTGACAAAAGGTAAGTTTGGTATAGTACAACGGTTCTCAAACAGTGGTGCCCATACCACCAGTGGTATGTGAGGCCTCAAAAGGTGGTACGCGAGCAGACAATAGATGTTATGTACTTGCCTTCGAATAAAATAAACATTGGCTGAATATTATTGAAAATCCATCTTTTCTCAGATTTTATATTGTGAATGTTTGTTCCGTTCATGATTGTCATGTAGTCAAGTAAACGTGTTTACTGTGTAGTTATCACGAATTTACACATAAAAAATATGGATAAGTGGCTTAAAAGAGACATAAAAATCCTGTTCCATCAAGTTCTACTTTAGAACCAGAATGTGTTGTGGGTAAATATGAAAAACACCTTTCCAAAATACGGAAAATAACAACAAAATATGATCCGGAATACATTCATTTGAGATTCACGTTAACAAATGTAAACGATGAGCCTAGGCCGCAATGTGTGATCTGTTTTGAAATTCTCTCAAATCAAAGCACGAAACAAGCACGAAACAGTCATTATTGAAGCATCACTTTAATACAAAACATTCTACATTAGAAAATAAAAGTAAGAATTATTTCGTCTGTAAGTTGACTAAGATGAAAGACACAAAGAAAAATATGTCGTCCTTTGTCGGTAGTTCTCAAAAAGTGACAGAGGTATCCTCTTAGTGACTTTAACAATTTCAAGGTGTAGAAAAGCTCATACTATCGATGAAGAACTGGTGCTACCTGCTGCAAAAGATATAGTTACATGTATGTTGGTGAAACGTCTGCTAAAAAAGTAGTTACTGTACCATTGTCGTATGATACCGTCTGTCGCAGAATTGAAATGATGGCATCAAACGTTAAAGAACAATTATTAGTCTGAGTCAAAAATAGTGATTTTTTTTGCCATACAACTCGGCTAGAGCACAGATATAACAAATTATGCTCAACTTATGGTTTATGTGCAGTATATATTTCAAACTAAAATGGAAGAGCATTATCTATTTTGTAAGGTACTCTCAACACTAACTATGGCCGAAGAAATATTCAAAAAACTCAAGTGACTTTTTTGTAGAAACGGGACTAGACTGGAAGAAGTGCCTTGGTTTGTGTTCTAACGGTGCGTGCGCTATGACAGGAAAATACAGAGGTGTTACCAGCAAAGTTAAATCAGTTGCAGAAAATTGTACTTTTACCCATTGTGACATTCACAGAGAGGCATTAGCATCAATTTAATTAATCAATTTAAAAATGTTTCTCAGAAGGCCGTCAAGATAGTCAATTTTATAAAATCTCTAACTTTAAACTCACGTTTATTTTCAAAATTGTGTTCTGAAATGGGCAGTGCTCATTTTCAGTTGCTGGTACACACAGAGGTGAGAGAGCTTTCAAAGGGAAAAATGTTAAGCAGGTTGTTCGAGTTACATTCTGAGGTGCAATTGTTTCTAATAGAAACCAATTTTGAATTGCGAGATCGATTAAGAGACGAGTTGTGGCTAACAACACTAGCTTACTTAACAGACATGTATAATCAACTCAACAATGATCTGAACTTAAGTTTGCAAGGTAAAACCACAAATCGATTTTTTGTAGATGACAAAATTAGGACTTTTATTAAGAAAAGTCAAATGGTAAATAACAGCGTTTCAAATAAAAGCATACAGTCATTTTGTAGTTTGTAAAATTTTGTGACTGAACATGGAATAAGTGTGAAGGACGATCTTACTAATAACTTGTATCCAACTTTGTGCAAAAAAGCTTTGTTGTTTTTAATTTCATTTTCAGCCACCTACCTGTGTGAAACTGGATTTTCTGCAGCACTAAAAGTTAAAAATATTTGTGCATGAAATTAACTACAACTGAACCTAAAATCTCTTCTGTTATTGCAACTATGAAGACCCATCATTCCCATTGGCTTTTAAGATGTTATGAAATATTTGTAACTCTTTTGTTCTTTAATAAAACCTAATGCTTTAAAATATAAAAGTTGTTTCAATACTATAACAATCTGTAGCATGTTTATCAGTATTTCTTATTACGCTACAACTTTGGTGCATATGTACATTCAGCACAGCTTTTTTTAGTTCGGTGGTATGTGTTTGATCCACATTGCACATAAATGGTATGCGAAAAAACGTTTGAGAACCGCTGGTATAGTACATCGATTTAAATTAGTTTATAGCAATTGAAAACTTTTATTTGATTTTAGTTTCTTGGCAAAATATTACATTATGTTCAGCTTTTAAGCTTATTCAGAAACTTCTGCATTTAAAGATCTCGTTTTTTTAAGTAAAAGCCAGAAACCACATGCAAGTCTATAGGTGTTCTTTGGGCTTGTTGAAGTCAGAATTGATACAGCAGCCATTACATTAACACACATAAGTACAAGCAGTCGTGACACGTTTAAAGGTTTGTTAGAGAAAAGACAAATTATATTCAAGAATAAACTTTTATTTTTATGCATGATACACTGTATAAACCTCCTATTATTATTTGTATAGGAAAAATGATATACAGCTGAAAATTACATTAATACAACTTATTTTAAGCCAAACATCTCTAAACCAGAGCAAAATAAAAACAAAGAAAAAAAAAGCACATTAGTATTTTAATACACAGTAAACAGTCGAAGTACATGCATAATAAAAAATATTGATACAAATGATATAAAAATAATATCTCTTTGTATTTAAGTATTAATGTTTGGGTATAATATCTTAAGTACTAATCAAGTCAAATCTTTCTTTACCCGCATTGAAGCTTATTAAGTTGGAAAGGCAGCTTTTTTATACAAATAAGTAAGTCATAAGACAAATAAAAAGAACATCAGCCTCATCACATATAATCCTTCATCGCTTTTGTAGCACCAATGCCATATCATTAGTTAAAAAACCTTTATTAAATGTATACTTTTTAACCAAGAACATATAAACAATAAAATTAAGTTATGAATTAAGAGTTGCTGAACTTATCAATAATATGACAAGAGTTTACAAACATTATGACTTCCCTAGTGATAATTTAAAAGCTAGTATAGAGATGATTAGCTTTCAGTAATTAACACTTACAAATAATCTCAAGCCTACAACCAACAGATTTTTTCATAATCTGTTACTGTGATATATATCCTCATAAATTAAATGCAATTCTTAACCGTATAATCTTAGTATTATGAAGTCTATTAAAAATATGTATTCTGTATTCTTTCAACAAAAACTGTAAATCATGCAAGAGAGAAATTTAGATGTTTTACATATACATCCAATATTTGTACTTAAACTGTTAGTAGAGTAGAATGCCGATTATCTTAACTAAATAATTAAGACCTTATTATGGAACAAAAAAGAGAATTTTACACCAAGACTATTGAAAATTAAATTCAGTAAACACAATATATACTCTACTAAAATATAATTCGTGGTCATTTGTGATGTATCCCGTTAAAGGGGGAAGTGACTGTATAAAAATACGCTATGCAGAGCCTCCGAATTTACATTATTTTAAGAAAGAATATCTCATAGATTGTGTATCCAACATTAGAATCTTGTAGATCAAAGTATGAACTACATTTTAACAAAAGAATTATTAAAATTTGCTCGAAAATAACTAAATAAAATGTAAAAACTGTAACAATAAGTATAAATAATTTTTCTTTCTTAAAACTAAAATATCTCTTTATAATAATTTGAAAGTACTCTTGTAGTTCACAGATGAACGAAACTCTAACATCATTCTTGTTGTTATTTATAACAACAATAATCATGGTACCCGAAACTGTAACATGATTGATTATTGTTGTTATTTATAACAACATAATCATGGTAACCGAAACTGTATCATGATTATTGTTGTTATTAATAACAACAATAATCACGTTACACTTTCGGTTACCATTATATCATTTTTAAGCAGTTTTGGTGGACAATAGTTCAGTTACTCTGAAAGGGATTAAGGGGGGGGGGAAGTGACTGTATAAAAATACGTTATGCAGAGCCTCTGAATTTACATTATTTTAAGGAAGAATATATCATAGATTGTGTATCCAACATTAGAATCTTGTAGATCAAAGTATGAACTACATTTTAACAAAAGAATTATTAAAATTTGCTCGAAAATAACTAAATAAACAAAAACTGTAACAATAAGTATAAATAATTTTTCTTTCTTAAAACTAAAATATCTCTTTATAATAATTTGAAAGTACTCTTGTAGTTCACAGATGAACGAAACTGTAACATCATTCTTGTTGTTATTTATAACAACAATAATCATGGTACCCGAAACTGTAACATGATTATTGTTGTTATTTATAACAACATAATCATGGTAACCGAAACTGTATCATGATTATTGTTGTTATTAATAACAACAATAATCACGTTACACTTTCGGTTACCATTATATCATTTTTAAGCAGTTTTGGTTGACAATAGTTCAGTTACTCTGAAAGGGATTAAGGGGGGGGGAAGTGACTGTATAAAAATACGTTATGCAGAGCCTCTGAATTTACATTATTTTAAGGAAGAATATATCATAGATTGTGTATCCAACATTAGAATCTTGTAGATCAAAGTATGAACTACATTTTAACAAAAGAATTATTAAAATTTGCTCGAAAATAACTAAATAAACATAAAAACTGTAACAATAAGTATAAATAATTTTTCTTTCTTAAAACTAAAATATCTCTTTATAATAATTTGAAAGTACTCTTGTAGTTCACAGATGAACGAAACTGTAACATCATTCTTGTTGTTATTTATAACAACAATAATCATGGTACCCGAAACTGTAACATGATTATTGTTGTTATTTATAACAACATAATCATGGTAACCGAAACTGTATCATGATTATTGTTGTTATTAATAACAACAACAATCATGTTACGCTTTCGGTTACCATTATATCATTTTTAAGCAGTTTTGGTGGACAATAGTTCAGTTACTCTGAAAGGGATTAAGGGGGGGGAAGTGACTGTATAAAAATACGTTATGCAGAGCCTCTGAATTTACATTATTTTAAGGAAGAATATATCATAGATTGTGTATCCAACATTAGAATCTTGTAGATCAAAGTATGAACTACATTTTAACAAAAGAATTATTAAAATTTGCTCGAAAATAACTAAATAAACATAAAAACTGTAACAATAAGTATAAATAATTTTTCTTTCTTAAAACTAAAATATCTCTTTATAATAATTTGAAAGTACTCTTGTAGTTCACAGATGAACGAAACTGTAACATCATTCTTGTTGTTATTTATAACAACAATAATCATGGTACCCGAAACTGTAACATGATTATTGTTATTATTTATAACAACATAATCATGGTAACCAAAACTGTATCATGATTATTGTTGTTATTAATAACAACAATAATCACGTTACACTTTCGGTTACCATTATATCATTTTTAAGCAGTTTTGGTTGACAATAGTTCAGTTACTCTGAAAGGGATTAAGGGGGGGGGAAGTGACTGTATAAAAATACGTTATGCAGAGCCTCTGAATTTACATTATTTTAAGGAAGAATATATCATAGATTGTGTATCCAACATTAGAATCTTGTAGATCAAAGTATGAACTACATTTTAACAAAAGAATTATTAAAATTTGCTCGAAAATAACTAAATAAACATAAAAACTGTAACAATAAGTATAAATAATTTTTCTTTCTTAAAACTAAAATATCTCTTTATAATAATTTGAAAGTACTCTTGTAGTTCACAGATGAACGAAACTGTAACATCATTCTTGTTGTTATTTATAACAACATAATCATGGTAACCGAAACTGTATCATGATTATTGTTGTTATTTATAACAACATAATCATGGTAATCGAAACTGTATCATGATTATTGTTGTTATTAATAACAACAACAATCATGTTACGCTTTCGGTTACCATTATATCATTTTTAAGCAGTTTTGGTGGACAATAAGTTCAGTTACTCTGAAAGGGATTAAGGGGGGGGAAGTGACTGTATAAAAATACGTTATGCAGAGCCTCTGAATTTACATTATTTTAAGGAAGAATATATCATAGATTGTGTATCCAACATTAGAATCTTGTAGATCAAAGTATGAACTACATTTTAACAAAAGAATTATTAAAATTTGCTCAAAAATAACTAAATAAACATAAAAACTGTAACAAGTATAAATAATTTTTCTTTCTTAAAACTAAAATATCTCTTTATAATAATTTGAAAGTACTCTTGTAGTTCACAGATGAACGAAACTGTAACATCATTCTTGTTGTTATTTATAACAACAATAATCATAGTACCCGAAACTGTAACATGATTATTGTTGTTATTTATAACAACATAATCATGGTAACCGAAACTGTATCATGATTATTGTTGTTATTAATAACAACAACAATCATGTTACGCTTTCGGTTACCATTATATCATTTTTAAGCAGTTTTGGTGGACAATAGTTCAGTTACTCTGAAAGGGATTAAGGGGGGGGAAGTGACTGTATAAAAATACGTTATGCAGAGCCTCTGAATTTACATTATTTTAAGGAAGAATATATCATAGATTGTGTATCCAACATTAGAATCTTGTAGATCAAAGTATGAAGTACATTTTAACAAAAGAATTATTAAAATTTGCTCGAAAATAACTAAATAAACTTAAAAACTGTAACAATAAGTATAAATAATTTTTCTTTCTTAAAACTAAAATATCTCTTTATAATAATTTGAAAGTACTCTTGTAGTTCACAGATGAACGAAACTGTAACATCATTCTTGTTGTTATTTATAACAACAATAATCATAGTACCCGAAACTGTAACATGATTATTGTTGTTATTTATAACAACATAATCATGGTAACCGAAACTGTATCATGATTATTGTTGTTATTAATAACAACAACAATCATGTTACGCTTTCGGTTACCATTATATCATTTTTAAGCAGTTTTGGTGGACAATAGTTCAGTTACTCTGAAAGGGATTAAGGGGGGGGAAGTGACTGTATAAAAATACGTTATGCAGAGCCTCTGAATTTACATTATTTTAAGGAAGAATATATCATAGATTGTGTATCCAACATTAGAATCTTGTAGATCAAAGTATGAACTACATTTTAACAAAAGAATTATTAAAATTTGCTCGAAAATAACTAAATAAACATAAAAACTGTAACAATAAGTATAAATAATTTTTCTTTCTTAAAACTAAAATATCTCTTTATAATAATTTGAAAGTACTCTTGTAGTTCACAGATGAACGAAACTGTAACATCATTCTTGTTGTTATTTATAACAACAATAATCATAGTACCCGAAACTGTAACATGATTATTGTTGTTATTTATAACAACATAATCATGGTAACCGAAACTGTATCATGATTATTGTTGTTATTAATAACAACAACAATCATGTTACGCTTTCGGTTACCATTATATCATTTTTAAGCAGTTTTGGTTGACAATAGTTCAGTTACTCTGAAAGGGATTAAGGGGGGGGGAGTGACTGTATAAAAATACGTTATGCAGAGCCTCTGAATTTACATTATTTTAATGAAGAATATATCATAGATTGTGTATCCAACATTAGAATCTTGTAGATCAAAGTATGAACTACATTTTAACAAAAGAATTATTAAAATTTGCTCGAAAATAACTAAATAAAACGTAAAAACTGTAACAATAAGTATAAATAATTTTTCTTTCTTAAAACTAAAATATCTCTTTATAATAATTTGAAAGTACTCTTGTAGTTCACAGATGAACGAAACTCTAACATCATTCTTGTTGTTATTTATAACAACAATAATCATGGTACCCGAAACTGTAACATGATTATTGTTGTTATTTATAACAACATAATCATGGTAACCGAAACTGTATCATGATTATTGTTGTTATTAATAACAACAATAATCACGTTACACTTTCGGTTACCATTATATCATTTTTAAGCAGTTTTGGTGGACAATAGTTCAGTTACTCTGAAAGGGATTAAGGGGGGGGAAGTGACTGTATAAAAATACGTTATGCAGAGCCTCTGAATTTACATTATTTTAAGGAAGAATATATCATAGATTGTGTATCCAACATTAGAATCTTGTAGATCAAAGTAGGAACTACATTTTAACAAAAGAATTATTAAAATTTGCTCGAAAATAACTAAATAAAACGTAAAAACTGTAACAATAAGTATAAATAATTTTTCTTTCTTAAAACTAAAATATCTCTTTATAATAATTTGAAAGTACTCTTGTAGTTCACAGATGAACGAAACTCTAACATCATTCTTGTTGTTATTTATAACAACAATAATCATGGTACCCGAAACTGTAACATGATTATTGTTGTTATTTATAACAACATAATCATGGTAACCGAAACTGTATCATGATTATTGTTGTTATTAATAACAACAATAATCACGTTACACTTTCGGTTACCATTATATCATTTTTAAGCAGTTTTGGTGGACAATAGTTCAGTTACTCTGAAAGGGATTAAGGGGGGGGGGGGAAGTGACTGTATAAAAATACGTTATGCAGAGCCTCTGAATTTACATTATTTTAAGGAAGAATATATCATAGATTGTGTATCCAACATTAGAATCTTGTAGATCAAAGTATGAACTACATTTTAACAAAAGAATTATTAAAATTTGCTCGAAAATAACTAAATAAACATAAAAACTGTAACAATAAGTATAAATAATTTTTCTTTCTTAAAACTAAAATATCTCTTTATAATAATTTGAAAGTACTCTTGTAGTTCACAGATGAACGAAACTGTAACATCATTCTTGTTGTTATTTATAACAACAATAATCATAGTACCCGAAACTGTAACATGATTATTGTTGTTATTTATAACAACATAATCATGGTAACCGAAACTGTATCATGATTATTGTTGTTATTAATAACAACAACAATCATGTTACGCTTTCGGTTACCATTATATCATTTTTAAGCAGTTTTGGTTGACAATAGTTCAGTTACTCTGAAAGGGATTAAGGGGGGGGGAGTGACTGTATAAAAATACGTTATGCAGAGCCTCTGAATTTACATTATTTTAATGAAGAATATATCATAGATTGTGTATCCAACATTAGAATCTTGTAGATCAAAGTATGAACTACATTTTAACAAAAGAATTATTAAAATTTGCTCGAAAATAACTAAATAAAACGTAAAAACTGTAACAATAAGTATAAATAATTTTTCTTTCTTAAAACTAAAATATCTCTTTATAATAATTTGAAAGTACTCTTGTAGTTCACAGATGAACGAAACTCTAACATCATTCTTGTTGTTATTTATAACAACAATAATCATGGTACCCGAAACTGTAACATGATTATTGTTGTTATTTATAACAACATAATCATGGTAACCGAAACTGTATCATGATTATTGTTGTTATTAATAACAACAATAATCACGTTACACTTTCGGTTACCATTATATCATTTTTAAGCAGTTTTGGTGGACAATAGTTCAGTTACTCTGAAAGGGATTAAGGGGGGGGAAGTGACTGTATAAAAATACGTTATGCAGAGCCTCTGAATTTACATTATTTTAAGGAAGAATATATCATAGATTGTGTATCCAACATTAGAATCTTGTAGATCAAAGTAGGAACTACATTTTAACAAAAGAATTATTAAAATTTGCTCGAAAATAACTAAATAAAACGTAAAAACTGTAACAATAAGTATAAATAATTTTTCTTTCTTAAAACTAAAATATCTCTTTATAATAATTTGAAAGTACTCTTGTAGTTCACAGATGAACGAAACTCTAACATCATTCTTGTTGTTATTTATAACAACAATAATCATGGTACCCGAAACTGTAACATGATTATTGTTGTTATTTATAACAACATAATCATGGTAACCGAAAGTGTATCATGATTATTGTTGTTATTAATAACAACAATAATCACGTTACACTTTCGGTTACCATTATATCATTTTTAAGCAGTTTTGGTGGACAATAGTTCAGTTACTCTGAAAGGGATTAAGGGGGGGGGGAAGTGACTGTATAAAAATACGTTATGCAGAGCCTCTGAATTTACATTATTTTAAGGAAGAATATATCATAGATTGTGTATCCAACATTAGAATCTTGTAGATCAAAGTATGAACTACATTTTAACAAAAGAATTATTAAAATTTGCTCGAAAATAACTAAATAAACATAAAAACTGTAACAATAAGTATAAATAATTTTTCTTTCTTAAAACTAAAATATCTCTTTATAATAATTTGAAAGTACTCTTGTAGTTCACAGATGAACGAAACTCTAACATCATTCTTGTTGTTATTTATAACAACAATAATCATGGTACCCGAAACTGTATCATGATTATTGTTGTTATTAATAACAACAACAATCATGTTACGCTTTCGGTTACCATTATATCATTTTTAAGCAGTTTTGGTGGACAATAGTTCAGTTACTCTGAAAGGGATTAAGGGGGGGGGAAGTGACTGTATAAAAATATGTTATGCAGAGCCTCTGAATTTACATTATTTTAAGGAAGAATATATCATAGATTGTGTATCCAACATTAGAATCTTGTAGATCAAAGTATGAACTACATTTTAACAAAAGAATTATTAAAATTTGCTCGAAAATAACTAAATAAACATAAAAACTGTAACAATAAGTATAAATAATTTTTCTTTCTTAAAACTAAAATATCTCTTTACAATAATTTGAAAGTACTCTTGTAGTTCACAGATGAACGAAACTGTAACATCATTCTTGTTGTTATTTATAACAACAATAATCATGGTACCCGAAACTGTTACATGATTATTGTTGTTATTTATAACAACATAATCATGGTAACCGAAACTGTATCATGATTATTGTTGTTATTAATAACAACAATAATCACGTTACACTTTCGGTTATCATTATATCATTTTTGAGCAGTTTTGGTGGACAATAGTTCAGTTACTCTGAAAGGGATTAAGGGGGGGGGCGTGACTGTATAAAAATACGCTATGCAGAGCCTCTGAATTTACATTATTTTAAGGAAGAATATATCATAGATTGTGTATCCAACATTAGAATCTTGTAGATCAAAGTATGAACTACATTTTAACAAAAGAATTATTAAAATTTGCTCGAAAATAACTAAATAAACATAAAAACTGTAACAATAAGTATAAATATTTTTTCTTTCTTAAAACTAAAATATCTCTTTATAATAATTTGAAAGTACTCGAGTAGTTCACAGATGAACGAAACTGTAACATCATTCTTGTTGTTATTTATAACAACAATAATCATGGTACCCAAAACTGTAACATGATTATTGTTGTTATTTATAACAACATAATCATGGTAACCGAAACTGTATCATGATTATTGTTGTTATTAATAACAACAACAATCATGTTACACTTTCGGTTACCATTATATCATTTTTAAGCAGTTTTGGTGGACAATAGTTCAGTTACTCTGAAAGGAATGGCTCTGTAGCATGTTTTTACTGTATTTTAGTATTATTTTTAAATTTAATTCACAGCAGTGGTAATTAATCTTCGAATACACATTAAAATTTTTAAATTGGTTTACAATGAAATGTATGCATTACCATAACTAACTTACAAAGATAACTTTAAGTATCTATAAAACAATTATGTAATGCAAAACATAATAATATCTCTAGTATTTTTTTTCATAAATTCTAAGTAAATATGTAAAAATTATAGCGGTCGGCCTTGTAATTTATTCTAAAATTGACGCGATACCAACATTTTAATATGAATTCTGTAATATTTATACAAAATTATTATTATTACAAATCATTGTACTTTCCGATGAGAGGGCCACCTATGATTTTGTAGTATAATCTTAAAAGTCTGAAACTGAACTAAATGAATTCATGTTTTGTACCAGTAGTGACGACAACGGCAATTTTTCCAGAGTTTCTCAATTTCCAACCTTAAGATAAACATAGAAACAAAGCAAAAGACACATGTATTTCTGACTGGACTGCTTTTCAACTGGCTGTAGATGCAGACTCCCATGTAATAGCCAGTACTCTACCACTACAACACAGCCATTGTAAGATACAAATCTGTATAACCAGTTGTGTATAACCACCTGTATCACAACCAATTAAGTAGTTTTGTTGGCAATAAATATTGTAGAGGATTTTTAAAAGAGAGCAAAATATTTCCTGTGCACAATTATCTATAAATTTGAAAATATGGAAATGGGGAAAGAATACAAAGCCACCACTCTTTTGTTTTAAAAATCCATTTAAGGCTTAGGACCTTCTTATAGAAAATATGATGTGGGAAAAGGAACCTAAGTTTAGGAGCAACTTGTCATTTTACCATAAAAGATGATATATGACTAATTAACTACCTAATGCAAGTAATTACATTGACTTATGTATGTAGTTAAGATATCATGAGTATTTGTTGATGGGAAGCAGTAAGTTCCATTATATATCTCAAAAAATGGTCAGCAACATGTGCAACAGGTAATCAGAGGCCTCAGAGCTTTTTATATCGAATAACCCTGACTTAACACCTTGCAATTATTTAGTTTGAGGGAGGATTGCTGAATTAGTGAAATTTAAAACTGTTAAATTTTAAAAAGACTGGAAAGAAGTCAGAAAATTATCCTTACATTCAAAATACAATTAAGCTCTGGTCATTATAACAGGCATGTTTACTACGGTCTAGGACATTTGGGCGCAAGAACACTGCGCCTAAATGCAGTTCGGGGCATGAACATTTTTTTGCGACAAATCAGGGTAAAACTGTTGGAGATCTACATAAAAAACGTTTTTTGGACCATTAGTCTAATTTTTTGTGACAAGATACCCTACTATCAGAGTAACCTGTTTATTTTTATGTACACACATACACCTTCTTAATTCCAGAATTTCATTTGGATTGGTTAAATTCCATTATTCCAGTGCTTTGTCTTTAAGCACTGGACCGTAAGCATTAAGCAGCATCTATTTATAAGTGTTACCTACTGACATAAAATTTATGAAGTGGGACACGTATTTATCACTGGTACAATATTCAATATTAATGTCAATTTTCTTATTTCATTTAATTGATTTTATAAAATTTTTGATTTTTTTTAAATTTATGTTAACATGATATTCTTATAAACAATAAGGGATTTATAATAAACAAATTAAGTTCTTATTTCAAAATATTCCATTATGCAGAGATTTGCAGAAGAATTTCGATTTCAAAGCTGCAGCAGCTTAGAAAAATTATTTTTTCTCAAATCTGGCAGTACATATGAGCTTTTGTGATTGGCTTTGAGCTTTCTTTTTCCTCATCATACCGTATTTATCGAATATTGTATTTCATCGATCATATTGTATTTATTACCTGTAAGTAACTACAGATTTTGTTCATTACAATAATACTAGACAATTTCTCGCGCCGAAGTGGTCCGCGCCAAAGTGTCCTCGCGCCAAAATGGCCGCGCCCAATGTGCGGCTCCAATGTTTACTATAATCATGCAAAAAATAGTGGTTAATGTAATTTTCTATTAATTAAAATTTATATACATTTAAAGTCTTTACAGATAATTTCGTGCCTACCTGTAGAATACATGTTTTTACTGTCCTGTCTCGCTTCCTATTGCGAAAACATAAACCTCTATTGTCCATGTCACTTTAATAATTTAGTCACTTACCAAAAACAGTTACCAAACATCTTGCTTACAGTCTTGTAAAGCACTTTCTTAATATTGTAATAACTGCATAAACTTTTATGACCCTTATTATTTGAGAAAGTTAAATTTTGAAATATTAAAAAGATTTTTGGCTTTTTTAGTATTTTTAATGTATTGCGAGTACAATGGTGCTACTTAAAATTTAAAATGCTGTTTTCTCCAAAACTATCAGGAAGCGACCACATGTTGATAAAGAAAATATGTTCTAAATCATTAGAGCTACCCCCCATTACGAGGTTTCTAGTTATATCAGTTACATTCAGTATAATTAAAAGCCTAACAATATTTTATTTTGTAGTTTTGAAAATTAGGTAAATGAAAAAATTATAACAAAATTTAAGATTATTTGGGTTTTAATAGGAATTTCATTTTCTATATTATCCGTTTTTCTCTTTGAAAATCTTTTCAAACAATTCCTAAATAATTTTCTCATCTTAAGTTGTAGCAATAAAATGTTATTTTCTGTTCAGTTTTGTGAAGCAAGGAGCCCGAAGGGCACCTGCAAACAAAACTAGATAGCAGTTGTTATAAGTCTTCTCCTCTTCAGTCTGTTATGGATTTAATAATTAGATACGAATTCAAAGTGAGCCAATTGAGGCATCCAAGTCAAGACGAAAGGTGTCATTCCTGGGTGATGGTCTTGGAGGCAGCCAGCATTACGTGGAAAAGCACACGGATTGTTGTGGTCCTCCCTCTCCGTGTGTAGATGTAGTTTTATTACCAAGTCCAACAGTTGATGTAGTTATCTCTCCATGAAGTCCCAAACGATCTTGCACAGCCGCTGGGATGCCATAAACTACACGGAGCATTGACATCTTAAGATGCCAAACCGTACATAACCGACAGCATCCCCTCAGCAGTGCCTAATCACCCATTGTATTTAACTGTGAGGAGAAAGAAAAAAAATTGTTGTTTTCAGAACCAACCCCCAAAGTTTAAACATCCCTAAAAATTAAAAATCAAAATTCTTTTGACATTGTCGACTAATATACATCGGAACCGGACATTTAGGTGCGGTCGTTTCGGCGCGAGGACACTTCGGCGCAGGGACACTTTGGCGTGAGAAATTGTCTAGTATTATTGTAATGAACAAAATCTGTAGGTACTTACGGGTAATAAATACAGTATGATCAATGAAATACAGTATTCGATAAATAAGGTATGAGGAAAAAAACTTAATATTTGCCAGTCACAAAAGCTCGTATGTACTGCCAGATTTGAGAAAAAATAATTTTTCTAAGCTGCTATGGCGTTGAGATCTAAATTCTTCTACAAATCTCTGTAGAAGGGAATATTTTGTAATAAGAACTTAATTTGTTTATTATAAATCCATTATTGTTTATAAGAATATCATGTTAATATAAATTTAAAAAAATCAAAAATTTTATAAAATCAATTAAATGAAATACGAAAATTGACATTAACATTGAATATTGTACCACTGATAAATACGTGTCCCACTTCACGAATTTTGTCTCAGCAGGTAACACTTATAAATAGATGCTGCTTAATGCTTAAATTAGTATAGTCCAGTGCTTAAAGACAAAGCACTGGAATAACGGAATTTAACCAATCCAAACAAAATTCTGGAATTAAGAAGGTGTTAAGAACAGTTTACTCTGATAATAGGGTATCTTGTCTCAAAAAATTAGACTAATGGTCCAAAAAACGTTTTTTATGAAGATCTTCAACAGTTTTACCCTGATTTGCCGCGGAGAAATATACATGCTCCGAACAGCTTTTTGTCGAAGTGTGCTTGCGCCGAAGTGTCCGGCGCCAAACTGTCCTCGCGCCGAAACGGCCGCGCCTAAACGTCCTAGACCGAATATACATTGTCTATGCATCTAAAGTGAAATGTGTTTTGTTGCTTTATTAAAGCGTATGGAGTATGGTAAACATTTTGGAAGCGAGAGGTACAATTGTCGGCAGCTTTGCCAATGACACCATGTGTTTTGAAAATGCCCACCATGTAGAGTGTTGTGGTTTTCAAAAATGCCGAGTCTGGTCTTTTGCATCAGATAAGCCTCACCATTTTCTATCTAACAACTGTAGTTTCATTATTTTACTAGAGGGAGCTGTCTCTGTTGACAATGAATACTCCTGTTACTTAAATCTCTGTTTCCCATCTACCTTCATAAATTACAAAATATCAACAGTAATGAATTGTGTTTAGAAATGTTTCTAAATAACCACTTATGGGATAATAATATGCACTTTCTTGTGAATCTTAATATTTATATTTTTGTTATTTATGAACATGTCGTTTTCTTTGTTTGATTTGGTCAATCAATGCCAATATCAAGAGCAGTGGGCATACATCTTGGGTAGTGGAGTTGAATATAGCTTTCCTGTCTGACTAGATTTTCCTCTCCCGATATGTGAGCAATAGAAATCGGTTATAGTTTTGTTTTGTGCACGAGGAAGCTATCACATCTGCTTTACAGTACTGAAGGGTTGTGATTTTGTCTCATTAAATGGTACATACACCCTTTAAGTATAAATGTGTTATTATCCGGCCCAGGTGTGACCTAGCTAATTAGGTATGTCATTGAATATGCAATCCCTGCGGTCATAATCTTAAAATCATGACTGATGCATCGCTTTTTGTAATTACATACGCACCACTACACGAGATTGAGTAGTATCTAACAACAGAATCGGCAAGGTCATCACCTTGCCTGATTATTATTACAGAAAATTATCACAAAAATAGAACAGGTTTCATAATTAAAACAATTACCAGCTTTCGTAATATAATCAGGTGGGGGAAAATGTTTCTTATTTCTAACTCTACATCTATATTACACTTCACAAACACATTTGTGTTTAATAACTTGAGGATGTATATCACAGTTTTATTTTTAAATAACATACATTCTATTTAATACATTTCGCTGATATTTTACATAATTTGAAGTCGATATTTTTTTTATAGCTGATTAGAAATTTTGATCCTTATACAAAAAATTTATAACATTGCGGTTAAATACTATGGTAATATAAAAGAAAGAAGATTGATGGGGGTGATATTTACATTTTAACAAACCGTATATAATAAAAATAGCAGCTTTATATTTAGGGCAGAGTTCAGTTCAAGTTGCTCTGCCACTTAATCATTGATAAATATGAATTTGTAAAATAGATTTTTTCTATCAATACTTACTTCATTTAATTTTTATTCCAGATTCCAGTACTTATTTTTTAATATCACAATTTAACAGTACCATTGCCACCATTGGCTAGCTTCATTTCACTACTTACTTCCTTAAATATTACCATAGTCAGAACAAGATGATACAAATTCTATTCTTTAATTAACTTTCGTCAACTTATCTAAAGAAGTGTTAATATATTTTGATACAAAATTACAAATGTCGTTAATATTTAAATATTCTAAATGGCATTAGGTGTAATCTTTTATAAAAATAAACCCAAAAATGGAGGGTTAGTCGCTTGATTTTAAATTCAGTGTTCAAATTTTAACATCTCAAAAATTTAACAAAGTTACCTAATAATGTCAACTGTCGGTATAGAAGGTGTTTGTGAAACATCTGAATCAACTTTAGATTTCGATTTTTTTAAAAATAATTACTATATTTGCATTCTTCAGTTCTTTAAAAATATACAACTTTCCCTCCCAAATTTGACTAAATTGAAATCTGCTCTAAATTTGATCAAACGTTTCTCAGACACCTTATTTTGTATTTGTTTATTTACATACTTTATTTTACAGAATGTGAACTAAATGTTTAATAATACATACTAACTAGTATTACAGACTTATTATTGCAGATTATGAAAAACTCTTGTGTAAAACCTTTTATTAACTGAATTTGATATGATGTATAAATAACTTAAAGATACTAATAAAATAACCAACAACTAAATTATATACATGTAAAAATATAAAAACTTCCGACTCACCATTCAGCATCACCATTGGCCTTTTGGAAAACGTAGTCTTCACCGTTAAGATTCATGATTCCATCTTTAAGGTGAAATTTCCATTTATTGCGACTTCTCGTAATCTAGAACAATCTCAAATTTATTATCTCTAATTTCTACTTATAATTAAAATGGGGTATTTTCATTGTACCTGCATCGTATTGTTTCTAGAGTTGGACAGTATGGAAAATTTCATAGATATTCAATACATGAAATTTTTTTGCTTGTGGTTGGCAAGATTTTTAAGAGTAATTTTAAATTGAATATGTGAATACCCTAACAGAGGTGCAACTTGGATACTCAAAATCCAAATCTGATCCAATCCAAGTCAGATACGGATCGGATATATCAGTTTATCCAAGTAACCAAAAGTCATCTGGTTATCTGAAAGTTATAGGAAATGTATTCGAATATCAAAAAGTGATCCCAGAATGATCCAACTATTTGGAAAATATAAGTACAGTTTGAATTTAGACATCAAATACTGAAGTTGAATTTCAATTTTTAACTTGTAAGCATGTTTTTAATTTGAAAAGGTGAAAACTTATTTGGTTGCAATGCAGAATATTTCATAGCGCCAGATTAACAAATACCTACTGCAAACAAAACAAATGAAAAGTTGTATAGAGTGCTAAATAAATCTGAAACCTAGAAACCAATAAAAATGATCACTTTAACACTTTCGCTGCTCATGGCGTGGAGCCACGTCCTTTCATTTTTTCCTCCTATGGATCAGTACGTATAATGCTTTAGTATTTATTGAGCACTGTAATTGGGCATTTGTCACTGGAGGAACATTTAAGTGAACCATAATAATTTATTATTTCGGTTTGTAGTTTGCAGGTTATGTGTTGATTTTAAGGCTAATTCAAAATGGATGATAATCAACTGGGTTATTCACGTCCCAAATGGTAAAAATTCACTGTAAAAGACCCAAATAATCTGTTGGAAAAGAAATGCACCATTTCCTATCCCATTTATGCAGTGTAGATGAATTTTTAACAAGTGAGAATGACTATACACCAAGTGATCATTCAACAAAAAGTAACTCCGGTAAGTAAGATTTTATATTACTGTAGACTGTTGTGTTTCTATTTGGTTGTTTTGTAGAAAATGATGATAATTTGGGAGTCTTACACGACACACAAGACGAACAATTGTATACAAACCTAAACCTACCCACTGTAGATGTCAACATACAAGACCCAAACGTGAATCTGTGGCCAGATGAGCCTTATTTGAGACAATTTGAATTCATAAAAGCAAGTGAGTTATTGGTACAAAAACCACAAAATAACCATCCTATTGACTATTTTTTTCTTATTATCAATGAGAGCTTTTTTGAATTAGTTATAGTAACTGAGACAAATAGATATGCAGAGGAATTATTTTTGACCACTGTTGAAGACAATTCTAGAATAACAATGTGAAAGCCCCTTACAATTTCAGAACTTTACACATTTATTGGCATACGGGAATCTGGAAAACCAACAGAATACAAGACTTTTCAAAGATACTTTGCACTGTTTGTTGTTTACTAAGCCCTCGATGTTTGCTTTGATACTGGATGATCTAATATGAAGTGAATTCTCCAAATGTTCATCACTCAATTGATTTCTGACTTTAGATTTGACGTTTTTCATTTTAGAAAAAAGTTGCTCTCAGATGTAATATGTAACTTTCGAAAAGAGAAGCAATCAGCAGCGCATGATTCCGAAGGACAGGAAACTTATTTTCCACATCATATTTTTTTATAAACTCCAGCAAAGTTTAGTTCAACAATTTTTCTTTCAGTTCAAAATTGCACTGCAGTTCGATCAATTCCATGTGCATACCATTTGGCGTGTTATCAACGTTAAGATTGAAAGATGCAGAAAAAATACAAAATAAAAGTTCATTAGTCCTATGGCCGGTTTCACAAAGCTTCATTAAACTCTGATTAACTAAATCATGATTAAATTTGAAATCTAGACATATAATTGGATAAAACTCAAGGTCTGTGAAGTCTCAGCCAATGGAGTTTCTGAATTTCGAATTTAATGACAATTAAGTTAATCGGAACTTAATCAAGCGTTCTGAAACTGGCCATAAAAATCTTAAAACCTGCCATCAACGTCTTCCCACAAAGAGATAATGGCATCTACATGTTTCACTGTTTGCAATATTGTCTTGATTTAATGTGTGTGAGAATATAAGTGAGAAAAATATATGTTTTAAATCTGAGCCTCTCAAAGAATGCTTTTACTTGGTCGAAGAGATTGCGAATCAAATGATCTTTTCCTTGTGAATCGTAAATTCAAATCATAGAGATGTGTTGAAATGTCAACTAAAAAACCAGAGTCAGGCATCCATTCAGGGTCATCGAACCTGACAACTCTGTTTTCCATGAATTCGTGAATTTCTCCTCTTAGATCAAATAGTCGCTTGAAAACTTTTCCTCTGCTGAGCACACTTCTGTATAGTTTAGTAAATCGCCACACAAATGCTTCCGTTTCATCAAGAAACCTTGGCATTCACAGTGATTTGATCCTATTGATCAAATGAAGTTAACAATGTTTATACTTCATAATTTTTTGAAAATTTATTTTTTTGCACCTAGTTTTTGTTGGTGGTGAATACAGTGTTATCGCATTAATTGTCCATTTTCACTACAAAATAGCTATTTTTGAAGCAGAAATATAAAACCCTCATTTTTGCCGACCATTGCTGGTGTAACAACACCTGACAGATGTCAACTCCTTTAGTGATGCTTTTTAACGGAAATAAGGCTGCCATTTTTTCAGTGATGTTGAAATCCTTGTCAATTCCTCTAATAAAAATGATTTACTATGCTGTCTTACAAATATTTGTACTTTCATCAAGAGCTACTAAGTAATAAACATATTCGAATGATTTCTGCTTCAGTGTTTTCAATACTTCCGACTAAATCTTTGATTCTTCTTGTCACTGTCCATCTAGCTAAGCTCACTTTGGGAGATAATTGTTTTGTCCTTCTTGGTTGCGTGCGTAGTTTAATAATGATGTGTTAAATTGATTTCTTTCATAACTGAGGCAAACTTTTTCTTTGCTTTCTGTCAAAACAATCAGAAGGTACAGCAGTCCACAAGAATGTCCTGTGCCGGGAGGCTGGCCACCTCTGCCTTAGCCAGAAAGGTTTTTTTCCAGTTAATAAAAAATTACCTTTTATTTGGACATTTGCTTTTTATTAGCAGCTTTTATACAGGTATTGATCTTGCAGAGGAACTGTTGAAAAATAAAACGCATTGCACTGGAACAGCAAACATAAAATGTCAAAAACGTCCTGAAGAGTAAAGGAAGCAAATTTAAAAAAGGCGAGACGGTAAGAAAATATCAGAATAGTATCTTGCTTGGAAAGTGGAAGGACAAAAGGGATGTCTCTTAACTGTTCACAGAATTTCAAAATAATTTGACTGACACTGAAAATAAAACAGGACAAAAAGTAACTAAACCTTTACCGATTTTATAAATATACGAGGATAGATTGGAATGTTTCTAGAATGAACTACAAGATGGTGTTACGCGCGTGTGCTAATCACTTGTTTTGAAAGCGCCATTGTTCCTACAACAGTTGTCAAATCTTCAAACGGATTGGATATAAACACACGCCGTTACTATATATTCAAGTAAACAATTTGTGCATTTTCTTAATCTTGAATAAAAACGAGTTCCGTGCAGTGATAAAAAATGCTAAACAAATAAAAACGGAATTACATGAAGTTCATGGCGAGTCTTTGCCTTTGTATGCAACAGTTGCAAACTGGGTTGCTGAATTTAAATGCGGTAGTACAAGCATAGAGGATGCACCACATTCTGGGAGACCAAAAACACTACCGACGAAGAAACAATTGAAAAAGTTCATGAAATCGTGATGAAGGATCGCCGAATAAAGCTGAGAGAGATAGCAGAGAAAATAAGCATTTCATACGACCATGTACATTGCATCTTATATCAACATTTGGGCATGAAAAAGCTTAGTGCTAGATGGGTGCCGCGTCTGCTGACAATCGATCAAAAGCGAGTTCGAACCACCATTTCTCAGCAATGTCTAGACATGTTCAAACACAATGAAAAAGATGTTTTGCGATGTTTTATAACTGTCGACGAAAAGTGGATTCACCACTACACTCTGGAGACCAAGAAGCAGTCAAAGCAATGGACAAAATGTGGTGAGCCAACTCCAAAGAAGGCAAAGACGATTCAGTCTGCTGGGAAAGTCATGGCTACTGTATTTTGAGATTCCCGAGGAATAATTTTCATTGATTACTTGCAACACGGGAGGACAATAACGGGCTTATATTATGCGTCGTTGTTAGACAGACTGAACAAAGAAATCAAAGCTAAAAGGGCTCATTTGGCAAAGAAAAATGTCTTGTACCATCAGGATAACGCCCCATCCACAAGTCGGCAATTGCAATGGCGAAACTGCACGAACTACGATTCCAGTTAATTGAACATGCACCCTATTCGCCAGACTTCGCTCCTCGGATTTCTTCTTGTTCTCAAATCTCAAGAAATTTTCATCGAATACTGAAGTCATCAAAGCTGTAAATGGATATTTTGAAGGTTTGGATAGTTCTTATTTTTGTGAAGGGTTGAGGGGTCTTGAAAAGCGTTGGACTAAATGTGTAGAGCTGAAAGGAGACTGTAGAAAAATAAATATGATTTTCCCCAAAAAGTTGTTTTTTTCCATCTTGTTCTACAAATTTTTTGATCTAGTCTCATAATTATTAAATATGAGTGGGATTGATCATGAAGATATGATGCTATCATACTGGTACAAAAAGTTAGTCATACCGATTTTTCACTGTGATACTTTTCAATCTGTTCTTTGTGTTTGCTCATCAGATTTTTCTGGGCAAAAAATGTCACAATAGGATTTTCAAAAACAAGAGGGTTGAGCCCCAACAAAAAAAATGTAAGGTTTGTAATAAAAAAAAAAAAAAACTAAGGAAAAATCTATACAGTTTGGTGGTGGTAGCCACGTGGTATTACTTTTTCACAAGCAGAAATACGTTTTCAGTTAGCATGAGAGCAAAACAGATAGGTGTACTATTAGTGTGAATAATTATATTATCATGCGTGAACCCAACTAATCTTATCGAGCACATGTGTGTTATTACTGTGTTCGAATTGAAATGGTGTGCACTTAACATCAACAAAATTGAATAATATGCAACTGATTCTTGTTAAACTTTTACTTTTTTGTTTATTTCATTATTTAAATAATCAATTTAGTTTATTTTAATTATCATCATTTTATATCGATAGTAAATTATTCTATTTTATTTACTTTTGCAGCAATAAACTGTAAAATAAAAATTTTACCGTAACTCTACTTTGTTTAACCAACAGAAAAAGTTAAGTCACTCCCTACAAAAGTGTATATTAATTTTTCTATTAGGGCCGGCGGTAGACAAGTCGTGTCAGTGCATCACTCGTGTTCCAAGGGTCGTGGATTCGAATCCCACTTGGGGCGACGGGATTTTTCTAATTGGGAAATTCCGCCACCTCAACTATGGGTGTGTGTATGCGTGTTGCATGTTAGATGGGGGACAGATGACCTTAGCAGTTGGTACACTACACCATAGTGTAGGTGTGAAATATTTAAAAAAAAAATTTTCTATTGGTCATATTTCTAAAACCTGTTTCACAAGCAAGTGATATTTGAGTGCGTGTTAAGTGTCATACTTTTAAAAATAGTTTTTTTACGATTGTTTATACTCACCTGTTTATTTTTTGATTTTCTTGTATTTTATAATCGCATATTTAATTTCCATTTATTTTGTATTTTTCTTAGCTCTTTCTTCAGTTTATTTTATAAATAAAAACATTTATCATTAAAAGCCTTATTTCTTTACATGGGAAAAAAATGCAAAGCGTCCGCGTCATATATCAGCATATGTAAATAGTAACTTTTAACTACTCAGGTGGTGCTCATGATACATCTGCACTTTTTTGACAGGAACGTTGACATTGAGATATGACACCTAAAAACACAATCCTAATATTTAAAGCCACATCTTACAAAAAAACTATAATCAGCATTTAATAATGTCACCGCATACCGGTTAGCAGTGAATATGTTAAATTACAGTTATAAGTTGATTAATTTGCCGAATTAGCATGTTGCATGTACAAAATTTAGAAAACAAAGATCAGGCAGACATTTGAATTGCATACGGTTTAAATTTGGATAGTGCATAGTCGATAAGGATTGCATTGCACAAATGACATGGTTTCAAGTCACTATGACAAAGGGGATTGAATTCTTGTAGAGTAATATTCCTGCCTACTCAAATCACACATGTCAAATTTCATTGGATTCTAATGCCAGGTTTTGGAGAAATGAAGAAATCCAAGCACAAAACAGCTTATCAAAGTTGGATTTCCTGCCATTTCTTCTAAACTCCCCATTAAAATTTAATGAAACTTGGTATGCCTGACCTACTGACCTAGCAGCTCTACCCTGCAAAAATTTGACCCAGGTTGTCATAGTGATCTTAAATTCATGTCATTTGTGCAACCTGTCTAAAAATAAATAAAATTTAGATATTGGATAAACTTCGGATGTGGAATGTAGGATTATATATCAGTTTGGATATCAAAATTTTTTTTCTGAAGTCGCACCTCTACACCCTATACCTGGTTAAAATCCTTACTGAACAATTGAACATAACCTATTGCTCTCTTCAGTTTTTGTTGATTAAGAAAACCCATTCGATTCTATTTCAAGCATTTGGAAAGTGCTTACTTGGTAACACATATGTGCCAAACCTTAAGAGTAAAAATGCACAATGTATACTCATGGTGTTTAAATGACCTATGAGCAAATGTCATCCTTCAGTACATCAGTTGAAAAAACTTTTTCTTCTAGAACATGTTTTCACAGATAATAATTCTCAAAAAATCAGATGTTTGTAGCATGAAATATAATTGCAGGCATTGTCGAGCAGAGATAACTTTCTGATTCACCAATTGCGACTCATTTCGCATAGCTTCATTAGCAATAACAAAAGAGTTTGACCAGCAACCTTTAATTTGGCTATTATGTTGAACTTGTGGTCAAAATCCTCAGGAATTGCTCAACTTTGACTTTTTAGTAGAATACTTTTGTTAATAAATGGATTACTGTAATAACAATAAATATATGATGGAAGCAGTACATTATGTGGCAATTCTGCATTGCAACAGTAGTTCTATTGCAGTGTTACTCGACATATTCAACAATTTTTTTTTCTATCATTCACACATTAAACAAAAATAGATAAAATCCAAATTCAGTCTAACCTCAACATTAACACAAATGTTTAAACAAGTATGAAAATACCCCATTGAAACATAATAATAATACCTTATCATATTGACACACAACTACATTTTCAGTATCAAATAAATCAGAAGGATCTTCATCAGTTACATCGTCTTCTGAATTTAATGGTTCTTCTTCAGGCCCACCATCATCCATCTCTTGCTCGTCTTCATCTTTATCATCATCACCTTCATCAGAACCTTCATCGTCTTCTGAAGCATCATCATCATCATCCGAAGTATCTCGAGCACCATCCATTTGCATAATTTTACAAGTTCTTTTACGGCGTTTATTACTTTTTAACTTTTGTGAGACAAGGCCAGATGTTAAACTACTGCAACCAGGTTCAGGAAGCTCTAAATTAACCTCAACTTCATCTTCGGAGTCACTTCCAAAATCCATGACTCCGTCATTCTGTATCACAGTTTTATTCACAATTGAGCCTATTGTAAGGGCTTGCTGTTGGCTGTTAAATGCAGCATTTACATGCTGTTGTAGCATAGAAGAGGCAACTGATTGGGGTAAACTCATTGTGGCAGTAATCACAGGTCCAGTTAATATTTTGTGGAGTTGATTGCCTTGTAAGGCAGAAGAAGGTACCTGAATTGTTAATACACGTTGTGCACCATCACCACCAGGTTGAGCTGGCAGAGTAATTTGTATTGGAACCATTTTATTTTCAACAACTTGAGCTATTGGTGTTTGTACATGATTGTTTGGAGGTACTTGTCCTACTACTTGCTTCATCACTTGAGTTTGTTGTTGGGGTTTTGGAAAACCATTTGCTCCATTGGCAACATCTCCTGGCTTTCTTAGTCCTTAAAAAAAAATTAGTTTCAACCATAGGCATATATTATATTTAGTAATTTAAACAAAGCTAAGATCGTATCAAAACAAATACAAAATCATTTGTGTATTGCTATTAGAATGTACAGTATGTCCTGAGATTGATGGGAAACGGATTGTTTAGTTATTAACACAAACGAAATATCTCTCTTATTTGAAGGTTTTCTCATTTCGAATAAATAGTTTACTTAAATTTTAGTATTGGTGTGTAGCTAGTCAGCTATGGCAAAGACTTTTTAGTAACATCATAGCTAGCAATGGCTTCAAAGATTTACAAAAATATGTGTTTTCCAAGCAAATTTAAAAGTGCAAAATCTGTGTATTCTATATAATAGCAAAACTCAATAGTACTTTTTTCACTCAATAGAGTCGTGTTATGTATTTTCTTACAGCTCAAACTGTCAACTAAAGCTTTCATTTTAGAACTATCAAGCTTTTAATGCATTTCAATTGATCACCTACTGGTAAGTTATAGACATTTTAGTAATTTCAGTTAGATTTGTAATTGGAAATTTATATTTCTTACATTTTCGTAAATATTTTTTGATAGGTGTAGTTGGAATTGCAATTAGAAATATTCTAACTCACTATTACATAAATTAGTTCCAAATAAATTTTAAAACGAGCAATCTATGAACACTCAATGACTTCCACGTTTGGATCATGTTGTGTTGAGAGAAACAATTGCAGGCAGAACATTGAGTTCTTCGATTGTTTGTCTCAACATTACACAATTCTGAAAGTCACTGTGTGTTCATTGACTCAGGTTGCAAAAGCCTGTATTTAAACACAATCTATTTAACTACACAAATTGAGCAATTTGAAGATAACAAGTACAACTAATTGCTTTTAATATTTAACTTGCTGGTTCAATACAAATAGGCTTTTCGCCAATTTGAAAAACAGGATAAAACAGTTACAAAATTCGTACAGCATTATTACAAAAACATCAATACTTGTGAGTGGTTTCTGTTTAAGCTATTGATCTGAAAGAAGCACATTAAGTTCTCATAATAAAATAAAGGTGCATATATTTTAATAATTTAATAAGGTCGAAAATAGAAACATAGAACACACACACAAACAATACATCACAGTCACAAGGAATACGTAAAAAGCTTCATGAGCTTAATACTCTGTGGTTGGTGCATTCCTAAAAAGAAGCTAAAAGAACCCACACACGTACACAGGAAATAAAGTGAAAAACCTTAAAAGAAATTAAACAAAGGAAAACAATAATCAAGTGCAGTTACAGAAAAGTAAAACAAGTGATAAAATGGAAAAAGAAATTATAAATACAATTGTAGAAATGGAAAAAAAATACCAAGAAATGCATGAAGAATTGAAAAAACATAAACTGGAGAAGATAAAGCTGAGAGAGGAAATCAGAGAATTGAAAGACTTACAATTAGTTTACGTAGAAACAAAGAAGAAACGGTAGAACAAAGCCGAAAAAATAATACAACAAAAGATTATTCATTAAATACTTTAAAGAAGCTGATATATATAGCGAAAGTCGAAAAACTAAGTGAAGAGACAACAGAAAGAATCAGAAAGTTAAATATTAGTGCTAAAAGAAGAAAACCTAAAGCAGTGACAAAAGTGAAAGAGATTTTAAAGATTGGCTCATGGAATTTACAGGGGTTGAACAAAATAGGAAAATTAAAGCAACTAATAGAAGAGGTGGAAAGATATGGAATAGATATGTTAGCTGTGCAAGAAACTAATATAAGAGGAATAAGACAAATTAATACAGAAAAATACGTGTGGTTAAATAGAGGAGGGGAGGAAAATAGATTAGGAATAGGTTTTTTAATAATAAACAAACTGAAGCAAGCAATAACAGAACACAAGCTAATAAATTAGCTATATCAGACTTAAAAAAAGAAAAATTTTATGAAGAACTGGAAGCTGTAATGGATAAAATACCAAAGTTTGATGTTAAAATAATCATAGGCGATTTAAATGCGAAAGTAGGAAGAGAAGAACGAAATGAGTTGGTTGCAGGCAAAGAAAGTCTACACCTAGAATCTAACAACAACGGGCAAAGGATAGTGGACTTTGCGACAAGTAAAGGTATGATAGTTAAAAGCACTATGTTTAAGAGTAAAAGAATTCATAAAGCGACATGGATTAGTCCTGATAAAAAGACGCTAACAAAACTACTAAATCAAATAGACCATTAGTAATTAATAAAATACATACACAATGCATTCAAAACATCAGAACTTATAGAGGAGCGGATATAAGCTCAGATTATCAAAGTCAAAATAGAAGAAGCAATCCCTAAGCTTACAAATAAAAGTAGAATCAAAAGGAACAAAGAGAAAATAGAGGATGTAGAAAAAGAAGTTAAGAGAAGACAGTATGCGGAAAGCATAAACGAAGCCCTAAGCACAGCAAGCAAAGAAATGAAAATATAGAAGAGGAGTGGGGATTTCTAAAAAAGATAATACATAAATTACAAAAAAATGGTTCGATGAAGAATGTAAACAACTAATTGAACAATAGAAAAAAATAAGAATGAAAATGATAAAGAATCCAACAAACTGAAATGAAAGAAAAGTATAAAAGTATAAAAAACGAAGTCAACAGTGTATGTAGAAACAAAAAAAAAGAAGTAATAAGGAAAAAGCTAGAAAAATAAAAACACGAGAGATTTGTACGGCACAATTAAAGCGAAAAAGAAAGGATATATGCAATTGTGAAAGCAACAGGGCTGAGAAATAAAGATGATAATAATAATAATTGCTACATCCCATAACCTGGAAAGGCCCCAGATGCTATACGCTTGTGCGGGAGGGAGGAGCCAATTATTATTATTACGTAGGCCCTATGTGCGGCTTACAGATGGAACAGCGCAAATCCCACATTTGTGTCACAGCTAAGGAAAACTGCAGAAAACCTTAACCAGATCTGCTGGTACCGGGAGTCGATCTCGGTCCGCTTGGGTGAAAGCCCAGCATGCTAGACATTACACTACCAAGGCTGTTAAGAATTGATCGAGTAAAAATAAGCATTTTTGACTCTTATCATTTTTTTTTCTATCTGACACCATTTTCGATGAAAAAAATGATAAAACTTTCAAAAATGGAAAATTGTTGTTCTCAATTTTGCTCGAAATTGAAGCACTCTAGGAAAAAACTGCAGTGGACAAAATTTATGTATTCTGTGACGAAGAATGCGATGCCATTAAAAAAAATTAAAAATATATTTCTTTTTCAAAGTTTTCAACTTTTAAAATTTCTTTTGAAACTGGATACGTGTTTACCCTGTTTTAGGGGTCAAATATAAATTTTTTCATATGAAACATGTGACATTCGAAAGTAGAGGTTTCAAGCTTTATAATGAGCCCCCGTTGGCCTTCCTAAGTTGTGCCAATTTTTGGCCCTAGCCGGTGGTTGAGTTCAGAAAGAATGACTCATACATATATATTTTAAATTTAGTTTACTTACAAAAGCTATTGTAAAGTACTTTGCAAGAAACTTATTTAGTAAATCTTACCATTTTAAAATTCATAGTTTTGTATAAATTAAAAATCAAACACAATAAACAGGTCATAATCACTTGTCAACAAGTAAAAAAGTGAGGTTATATAAATAAATTTGCATTGACACTAATACCAACATAACAGGATTTCACTAACATAGATAGGCGGGAAATTTGAATGCATGAATACGAAGCCCATTTACGTATTCAATCACTAAATTCAAATTATTAAGTATAACTGATGAATATTGACAAATAAAAAAAGAATAGAACCTGAGACACTTTATTTAAATAATATTTATAGTCAATTACATACAAGATTTTATACCAAACATTACAGCATGTATAAATTTTAATTTTATTTTAAATGTAACTGTAATAATCAGTTTTTTATATCTTTGCAGATCATTCATGATTGGGAACTTTTTGACTCAAAGTTATCTGCTGTGACACAACTCCTGCCAATCTAGGAGGTTCTACAACACATCTATTAGAACAGCTTCGGTAGCCTACCGAATGGCGCTGAAATCATTACCAAAGAAACGAAAAGAAAAAGTTGCAAAAATTAAAGATGAGAGATCTCAAGATGATGATTAAAATGCTATTACACATCTGAAAAAAATGTAACTTAGTTCCTTGATAAAGATAATATGTCCTGAATCCATAAATTTCCTCAAAACATTCCAAATCCTTCTTTCTTTGACATTGATGTGTCGTGGAAGTCAAACAACAATTATCAGTTTGGCATACATTAAAGTTGTGAACGATGTCATGAAAAAAAGGGATCAACTTGATAGCCGAATATAAAAATCGCGTAAGTTACAATGAAGACAAGAAGCAATTTATTATACCAATCATCGATACATATCACAAAGCTTATTCAGATGTAAATAAAATAACTTATGTAAAATGTCAAATATTTTTACATTGAATAAACTTATAATGCATGAAACATAAGTTTTGGGAAAAAATCAACAGGCTTAATCAGCAAAATAACGAAATTTTATTTAAACTTAAATATTAATGCTTAATTTTACAGTTTTGACTTATTGACAATTTTACTTTTGACAACATGAAAACTAATCTTACAAAACTGATAGCGAACCATGATTCTCAATGGCATGCAATTTGGCTAAGACTTGCCTCATTTTCCTTTGGACGATGTTTGGGTCACTAAATGCCTTCGCTTCATTTCAGAACTTTGCAACATCTAGGTATTACGTTGAGCTGTGCCTGGGTGTATTTAGGACACTTCCTTCTGGATAACCACTTCACACCATTTTTGGACAAAATTCTCTGGACGGTCTTGTATGAGACCCTAATACGGCAACGCAGCTTTCGATTACAGATTCCAATTCTGTTTCGAGCGGATTATACCGGTCTATTAATCCAGTTTTGTACCCAAACATGAGGTCTTCCAGTTTTCGGCAAATTAGTGCATGGTATACCCTCTTTGCATTGTCTTATTGTTCTATAAATCGTTGCCTGGCTGACATTTTGATCTCTGAACAACTTAACAATTTCACTTTTGGGCAACCCAACTAAGCGATAGATGCTATTGCGAATTTCAAGTTTGTACATTTTGAACTTAGTTATTGAATAAATTTGACGTTTGTCAATTGCAACAAAACATGAGTTGTTTACTGCGTTCATGGTAACTAGATCAGAAATGAAAATCAAGTAAAAATGTCAAGGCAAACTTTTTCTCAAAACTTATGTCTCACATGTGTGTCAAACAAAGGTGTTATTTATTTAGTAGTTGAATTGACTACTATGTTAATTCATTTTACGCCTTTAAAAAAACAATTTTTTGAATTGATTGAAAGATTACATTAACCATTGTAAAAATTTCCATTTTTATTAGATAGATTGATCAGATTGACACCAGTCAACTGTGAAAACCTGATTTTAGCATAATATTTAAATGTCAAAAGTCAAAAATACTTCTTTTAAACAGTTCACTTTATTACGGGTCATACTATGTTAATTCATTTTACGCCTTTAAAAAAACAATTTGTTGAATTGATTGAAAGATTACATTAACCATTGTAAAAATTTCCATTTTTATTAGATAGATTGATCAGATTGACACCAGTCAACTGTGAAAACCTGATTTTAGCATAATATTTAAATGTCAAAAGTCAAAAATACTTCTTTTAAACAGTTCACTTTATTACGGGTCATATTTTCAACTACTTCCCGAAGCTTGTGGATCGTTATTTGGCAACTATTATTTCTTAGCGTAAGTTGTTATGTTGGTTTGCCTTGAGTATTTTTAATATAATGTTTCATCAAGTCACCAGTTTTACTAGTTTTTGGTTTCCTTGGTATTTTTTTTGGATGATCAAAAATACCTGTCAGCTGGTTGTGGTTGCAATTTCGCGGAATTATAATTTGTATTTTTATTACCCTTGAATAGGGGATATATCCGTGAAATTGTTAATTAGCGAGTTACCGTTTTCTGAATCTCATTTCTACCTTTTCGTGCTCGCTAATCTCTTGAAGAGGATCTGCAGCTAACCACAGTCCCCGGCTACTTTGATGTAAGTTACCTTATGTCGATAATTTCTAACTGTATTATTTTTGGAAAATAAGATTTCTTATTTTCTTACTTCTTTCTAGTTGAAGTAATAATCTCCCGACATCATCAACCAAACCGTTTATTGTTTCCAATTGCCTGTTTGTCTATAGCCATAAAACCTTCACTGAGAGGTAAGTGGTATTGGTTAAAGGTATTGACTTTATGTTAAATTCATTTTTCTCTTTTTAGGGTTCTTGGTTTTGGGTTTCTCTTTAAGTTTCCCTTTATTGCGTTACCTATTGTTGTTATTGGTACCATTGAAGTACTCCTCCAATTCCCCTTCTTTACCGCTACCTTGCTCGAGAACAGCTGTAAGGTTACTTTAGTGGAGACAGCGCGACCTGCATGGTGTGTTGGATTCTTTCCAGATAAGTGCCGAGAAAGATACATTTATGATGAAGAAATATACGGACTACCCTTTTTTTTTGGTGTTTGGCATATCTTATTCAACTCTATGATTAAGACTTATAACTGGTAATATTGAAAACTGGGTAAACCCTAAGTAATCCAGAAAGACCATATCCTTTTCATTGCGGAATAATTAATACATTGCTATTCTATATGTAAAGCCGAATGATATCATAACGCTACTCAAGAAATCCATGAGAGTCTTAACCTAGAATGTCACATAACCTTTAAGTCAAGTTTGACATTTGCCTACTTTTAAATTGACAACCTAAATTAATCATTCTTGAACTAGGCCTATCAGTCTGCCAAACTAATCAGTCCTATTCTATTGTTACCTTAATAATTTTATCATACCTGTAACTTATTTCATATTACCGTATGCAATTATACCAACGAGTTGAAGCCCTTAGTTGGTTCTCTTTTAATTTTATTTACATCAGGTACTATATACTCCACTATAGGAACAGCAGCTTTCTATTGAGAATAAACTCGTAGTAAGAGCGTAAGTATCTGTAATCCCATTGTATTTATACGTTCCGCATATATTTGCCTCGAATCACGTTAAAGGGTGTATCGCAATAACGATTGAAGCTGATTGATGCCCTTTTAGAACCTTGGGGTTCATTCTCGTTTATGGACGCAGTCGTTTACTTAAACGAGTGGCGCACGGGTTTTTCTTTTAGCTGAGTTAGCTTTGGGCAATATCGCGTTGACTGCAATCGTTCACTTTGATACCGTACTATATACCCTGAGGCTGTGGCAACTTTCATGAAGTTAACGTCTGTCAACTGTCAAGATTCCAATTAGACATCACTTGATTTTAACATAACCTAATTTTAACTTGATTGTAACATAAGATTTGAATGTCAAAAATCAAAAAATTCTACTTTTAAACAGTTCACTTTCATGGAGTTGACGTCTGTCAACTGTCAAAATTCCAATTAGGCATCACATTTAAACTCAGCGACCCAAAAAATTCTTGTAATTGTGTAAATTTCCTCGAAAATGCTCAGATTCATAAAGTTGATAGCTCTTTTTTTTGGCAGCTATCAACTGTCCAAAGTCTTTTTGGGATTGGATATACTACAGTAAGTTCTATGGGTGAACACCATGTGGTCTGCACACAAGACTTGTCTCGGATACCAGGCCATTCCGACACCTCAAGCAGCAGCTCAGACCTCTGTCAACCCTGGTTTTGCCTCAGATCCTAGAAAGGCTCGACACCTCAAGCGACATCCCAGCCGTCCACTTAATCTAAAGGGGGTCGAGAATACTTCCCTGTGAGATTCCTGACTGGATGGAATATCGGTTGTTTATTTCTCCACTGATTTCTATTTCGAACTAACATTGACTAAGGTATAATTTCACAAGTTTGAAGTATTTTAGACAAAGATTTCCTTTTATTTTAATATGGAGGTCAGACTTTATCAAATGCTTGTCTAACATCTACAAAAGCTGCTGTGCAATATTGGCATTTTCAATGGATTTGTTAATTGCACCTACTATATGATGACATTGTTGTATGGTGGAGTGAGATTTCTGAAACCCAAATTGGTGGTCTGGAATCCAATTTAGTTTAGTATCTTCATTTATCCGTTTCAATACTAATTTCTCAATCAATTTTAATATCATTGATAGGTCTGTAAGATCGAATGTTCGTTAATATACATAAGTATTCTTAATCCTTTTTCGGGTAACGCTTGGTCAAGACCTGATGTTCTTTTGGATTTAGCATTTTGACTTCTTTTATTTTATTTAATGTAAATGTTCCAAATAGTTCCTGTGTTATAATTTCTGTAGCTATCTCTACTTCTTGATCTTGTACATTCCCTGTGGGGTAAAGACATCTGAAAGGTGTTCTGAAAATAGGTCTGATTGTTCTCTACGGCTTTTAGTGCATAGTCCTGGTGGAATTGTATACTTTCAAGTACGAAGGTGAAGTTGTTATTGGTTTCTCTTATTTTTAATTGGTTTCCAAATTGAATTGTCTTGTCTTAAGAGGTTTGAGGAATATTTTTGAATGAATTAATTCCTTTCACGAAGCTTTTAGCTTTACTTTGTTACTTATCTGAGTGTATTTTCTTGTATTGTTTGGTGTGTTTGAGTTTGCTGCCATGTAGATCTGGCTCTCCTCCTATTTTTTTTACTTTGATCGGTATATAGTACTTTTCTGTTGGAGAACTGATCTTCGGAGTAGCTCCTTTTGCAGCAAACTATACCTTAGTTTTACAGTAAGATTTATCTTCTCATCTATTATTTGCTTGTACATGTTCCAGTCAGTTTTTGCGTTGCACGAACGAAGTATGGGTTTTTTCATGAACTCTGTAATTTGTTGTTATTAATCTAAATCCTCATAGCGTATGTTTATTATTGCAATATCCTCCAATTATAAACTTTGATCCAAGAGTTTCAAAGAATTCTGCAAACTGTAATGCAGGTGTTTAATAAAATAAAACTTGGATTATCTGTGTTTGTTATCAAATTGATTCACAGTTTGTTTTCAAAGCTACATAATCAAATTTTTAGATTTTAACATTGAAATTGTGCAGGCAGTATTGTTGGATTGTACCTTGTAATCTAAGCATTTGCGCAAATTTGCATGCTGCAAATTTATTCCACATATTAGGATGTTTACAAAGTTTCATGCCAAGTTGATTTTTCATAAAAATCAAATTATCTCGAAACCAGTTAGGTTTATCAACCTACCAGTACCTTTTTTGAGTATTTTTGCATGCCGAAGAATACATGTTCAAAAATAAGAAAAAAATATAATGTAAAATATTTTGTAGACAACAGTATCTGATCCTCTCACTTGACACACCTCTGGAGCACTTATTAAAACAAAACTAGGCTGTAATCTGCAACGGTAATGAGTAACCTATCCACATAAAATTTCAGAACATACATCTAACTATTATCATAATTATTAGCAGAAAAGTGATCGGACAAGTCTCACTTTAGAAGGTGTAACTTCGCAACAAAGCCTTTTTGGACACATGTTCATAGGAACTATTTTCTTGTTTTAGAACTAGCTTCCAAAGTTTGGGTAAGCATTTTAGTTACACCTTGTATTGTACTGGGGTGGACAATATACTGTTAACACAGTTAGTTCAAAGACAGCACTCTTACTTTTATTGGTATGGTTTGAATATGATTTCCTTCATATTTTAATTGTGAATAATGTTCTATGGTCTCTTTTGCAAGAATACTGTAATCTATACATTTAAAACGCATGGTTGATTTTTGTTCCAGTTAATTTAGGAGTTCCACCTGGTCGATTTACGTGATTCTTTTTTATAGTGAAGCTTTCGCTGCGTAGCATCCAGTTTTATTGCGATATGTGTTTTTGTATTCCACATAAATGTTTGGTAGCAAAAGGCACCAACAAACAATATAGTAATTAGCCCGTTATTGTAGGAAAGTTTAAAGCGTTGCAAGTGGTATCCTTTTGTTATATTACAGGACTTACAACTGGTCCCGTGGAACCCCAAAATATTTCCACGAAACCCCAGTGTTCCATGGAACTCACTTTGGGAATCAACTTTTTTTTTGACATTTGCCATTTCAATAAGTTTCCAGAAATATTTCCATGGAAAATTACCAAAGAAAAATTTCCAGAAATTTTCCAACACTATTTTTGTCATGTTTTTATATGTACTATTGATTTCATAATGATCTAGGCCAGCAAGGCTAATATGATGCCGTTTTTTATTATTTTATCCTATGCATTTACACTGGAAAAAAAAAGAATAAAATTACATCATATCAGCCTTGCTGTACTAGATTATTATGAAATCGATAGTACTAATAGATGTTTCCAAGAATTTTTTAAACAAGATCTATTTTTGATTTTATTCTTATCATTTAGTAAGGTTAAAATTTTGTATTTATGTATGTAGAATAAACCGGAAAGGAGGGGTAAGCCAGAGAGGAAGATATGTCGGAAGAGAGGAGGGTAAGCTGGGAGAGCTATATAGGCTTACAATTTTCAACTGGTTATGTTTGGTTGCGTTTATTTAAATAATCACTCACGAAAATCCGAAGAATTGTAATCACACAACAAATGTTGTATATAGGGAAACCCTTCAATCCTTTTGACCGTCATGTCTTGACAAGGTTTCCCTAGTAGATGATTATGGTACAAGTACAGTGTTATTTCTTTTTTGTATTTTTGCAGATCATTTGATTTGAATTCCAGGACAAACAGGATTTCGCTCTGACCTCTAAACTTTCGAGAAATTCATCATCATTTACTTAACGATAAATAACTTAATATGTATAATTGTTACAATAACAATAGTTTTACTTGTTAATAAAATTTTTGAGCAAAAAATCTGTCCTGAGCCGCTTTAAGTTTTGAACCCTAAGTGTCGCTTAACCCCGAGTACCATTGTATAGTAGGTTTCTTTATAATCAATCAATATCTAAAATTTACTTGTTAGTAAATAGTAACATAATGGTACATAAAGTATTTATTATAAAGTTTATTATTTTATTGAACTATTGTTACCAATTATTTATTAAAATATATCAAATTAGTTAAAAAATTATGATCCTTTGTATCATTACATGGTATACCCACATGTAATAATAAAACCCACAAACTGCATAAAATTATGATTATCATTTAGAAATTGTGCACAATAATATTTTATGCATCATGTGCCCTTGATAAGATTCACACGGGAAAAACTTCATTAATTTCACAATACAATGCTATTCTTTGTAGATTTTTGCTTAAAGATATTGGTTATAAACAAAAATCTATAGCTTGCCGTGCATGATACATTGCAAGCATTTCAATGGAGCCCCAGACAATGTGGATTCAGATTAAAATGTCATGTCATATCATAAAGAAATAAATCCTATTGCATACCTCGCATTTTGAATAAAAAACTTATTTTATTACTTTTTCATAATTCCATCAATACTTTTTTAAGGCCAAGATTCACTATAGCCTGATATATTTTGCAACGAAGATCAAATAGTTAGAAGTGAGACACACATAGCTGACTAATAAATGCTGTATGTATTTGCAGATATAACTTGCAAGAAGAATTTAATTGCTGCTAACATGTATGAATCAGAATAAGATTGTGACTGAAATATGATATACACTGTTACAATGGAATGTTCATTATCTTTAATTCTGTTTATAATAAATGGTAATAATAATGCGTAAGTATAGGATATTCGCGATAATGCACCTAATGTTTAATTAAAAGAAAAATAAAATATAATATTATCAATTATCAGTGATATATTTTATTTTCTTAATCTAATTAGTAATTATGATGTAATCGTCATCTTCGATCATCGTTGAATTACTAAAACAAAATTTATTTGGTAGGTAATTTCTTAAGTAATTTGATATGAATTAGCAAAATTTTCTTGATACATATATTATCACTATATAGTCGGTGTTCTAAATATGCGTTGAAAAACTGCACTTGACCAAAGTATGCTTCTAGGGAATCCTTCGCTTTAGGCATTTTGTATAAGGCATAATATCTAGTGTGTGATTGTGACATTCACAAAAAAAATAATTATTTTATCTACGATTATAAAATGGGCGATCACATATTAGTTCGTAAAATAGAAATAAAAGACTTGGGAATTACTTTTGATTCAAAGTTAACATTCAATCAACACATAGATACTTTATGCAGTAACTTCCACAAGATGCTTGGATTTCTTTTTCGGTTAACTGCAGATTTTCGAAGCACCGATGTCATGATAACATTTTTTAACACATTAATCAGACCTAAAATAAAATATGCGTCAGTGGTTTGGAACCCGCTGTATATGCTTCAGGAAATCAATATCGAAAAAATTCACAAGAAGTTCCTAAAATATTGCTTTTTCAAAAGACCAGGGGAAGGATTTCATGGCTATTATCAAGAAATCAATGTTTATTCTTATATAAAATTGTTAACGGTAGTATAAATGATTCCAACCTCCTAGGAGCATTTAATTTCCATGTTCCTACAGCTTTTCTGAGAAATCCGTTGACCTTTCAATCTGACTTTGCAAGAACCAACTATTGGAAAAATAGTCCTTTAATAAGAATTTGCAATAAGTTTTGTGAAATTGAAAACCAGCAACAGTTAGATATATTTCACCTGTCACTTACAGTATTCAGAACCCGTTTAAATGTAATAATAAGCTAGGAAAGCAGCACTTACACAACTATCCAGGAATTGAATTAGTTTTCTTTTTACTTTTTTTTTAATAAGTAAAAAAATGTAATTTTGTTGATAATTTGTATCTACTCATATGGCAACATGTTGAATTAATGTGTTATTTAGTCACGTCATTTAAGAAATAATTTTTTTAAAATTATATCACAATATAATTATAAAAATTTAGTGCGTATGTGTCATTCTAAATGTATGTACTTAAGTTTTGCTTTAATCGGTATGATTTTGTGTTCTTCATGACTTAAATCAATTTAATTTAATAAAAATGTTGTGAAAGGTGAGAATTTACTATCTTATCGATCTGGCGTGTTTGGATCTCTCTTGCTGCCCAGGCGGGTCTTTTTATTGCTAAATATAAACTATAAATTTCTACATCGTTGTCAGACTGATTTTCTATTAGCTAAACATGGTTTTATTCATCCAAGATCATTAGCACTTAAATGTAAAGAATGCTCTATCTGGTTTCATACCGAATGTATTGACATCAATATGGATCGTGCTAAGTATTACATTAACGAATATAAAAAAGAAAATAGAGATAGATGGTTTTGCTTCAACTGTGATGTTAGTTCTTGTTAAACCTACTGATACATCTATTGAATCTACTAGTGAAGATGCGATTCACAGATCGTTGACTAAAGGATTAACAGATCCCAACTCTCCAATAATAAAAATTAATGAAAACCAATTTCATTTATTTAAGGCTGATATTAACAATCTACTTCAGAAGGTCAAGATGAAATCAATGCAGTCAAAGTTAGTATTGAAGCTTCATCTAATGAAAACTTAAGCTTAAAGAAAGAAATTGATGGCTTAAAAAATCAAAGTCAGTTAATGAACAGTTGCAATATCTCTGAAAACGTTGATGTTTTCCATGAAATTGATGAGCATGTTACTCAATACAAAAATTTAATGATCTTTCGTGTCCCGGAATCTGAAAACCAAAATATAGAAGATAAAGTAAATGTTGATATTAATAAAGTAACGGAATATTTCCAAGCTCTACAAATTAAGTTTAAGCCAAATAAATTAATAAGAATTGGAAAAAAGTCTCCTGATAAGAATAGACCTTTACAAGCAATTTTCAAGGATGAGGCTTCAGTAAATGTGTTACTAGAGGCTGCTAGAAGCATAAGATCTGATGGTAGTTTTACCGTAACACCGGATTACACACTCCTCCAAAGGCAAAAAATTCAGAATGCAAAAATGGAATTTCGTAGAAGAGTAGCTGCTGGTGAAAAAACTTAAAGCTTAAATACGAGTATGGAATGCCACAGATTTTTAAGTTTAATAATACTGTTTAGAAGTAATTCAATTCAAAGTTCAAAAAACTAAAATTAAAGATTTATTTTCACAATGTAGGTGGATTAAGGTCTAAAATTGATGATTTATATCTGAATGTATTACGTTCTGAATATGATATTTTAATTGAATCATGGTTAAATTCGGACATTTCCAATACCGAACTTAAGTTAGAACAATTTAATATATTTCGTTGTGATAGATCGGAATGCACAAGTACGAAATCCAGAGCAGGTGGTGTATTAATAGCCATAAAGAAACATTTAGTAGCTGGGTCATTCTTGAAAAAAGGCACAAACTGTGAAACTTGCGATTAAATTTAAAAATGAATTGAAAATAATAATGTTTTATATTAAAATAAATTCTGTTAAAACAGCTAGACGCAAGGCCCAAACAGGAAAATAATAAAAAATCAAATTTTATTTACTTTTTATTCATTTAAATAGCAAAGCGTCATACTCCGTAGGCAAAACCACTTATTCATCACTTTGTACTGTCAAATCAAATGTACTTAAATAACTGTTTTATGATAAATATATAATTATATTATTAAATACAAAACTTTATTCAATATTCTGGAAAAAAATTGTAATTAATAATATATTTTAATTGTATCATATGCATTAAATACTGATGAAACCAAAAGTCATGTCAACTGCGAAGCAAAAAATGTTAATTCATATAAAATGCAACAGATGGCAAGTTTCAAGTAAAATTGGGTTGTAGCACAAGTTAAAACAGTCATTTATTTAGTGTATAGTGAAACAGGTGGTTAGTGACAGGTTATTTAATGTAAAAACTGAGCTTTACCTAAATAAACAGGTAAGTGCATTTATTGTGATCAACTCCGTATACCAATGTAAATCTAGCTAAATTAATTTGCATAATTTTTCTAATTTAGTAATATAGACAATACTAGTATACTTATTGTTGTATCGAAGACGTATGCTTTTAGGTTATGAGCGGGAAGTTTAAATTGAAACAAATGTTAAAAACATCAACTCTGAAGCTTATTCTAGCTTCGGATTTGATGACTGTCTACGGAGTTGTTCGGTGTAATGGGGTGTTCGGGAGACCACACGACGTTCACCCATAAAACTGGCTGTCTTTTACCCTACCCCTATAAAGGGCAATGGATGAAGCTGTCAGATTAAGTGTGTGGTAGAGAAATTCGTGAGAATTCTCGACGGTAACTCATACCGATCAGGGCGAGCCCTGGTAGATGAGACCGGTGTGGGCGGATTCGAATCTCACCTGGGATAAGGTCATTTATGGTCACCAAGGAACCCGCTGCTTGACCAAGGTTATTTATGGTCACCAATGGAACCCGCTACTTGATCGAGGTCATTTATGGTCACCAACGGAACTCGCTACTTGACCGAGGTCATTTATGGTCACCAGTGGAACCCACTGCTTAACCGAGGTCATTTATGGTTACCAAAGGAACCCGCTGTTTGACTGAATCTCAAGTGCGGAGAATCAAAGTGAGGTTTACCCTGCTTTTGGGCTAATGGGAAACTGCAGGCCGCCAGGTAAATGTGCTATCTCGACGACCCTATGATCCGGACTGCAGCCGGGTACAGTGATTGGGAGAAGCTCTGAAAGCCATTACACTTAAGGAGAGTTGAATCGAATACATAGCCTCTCACAATCAAGACAACTTCACCAAATACGGGTACACACCGGGAGTCTATAACGTGTAGACTTAAACGAAGCTCTGTCGAGGGCCCACCAAGCCTAAAATTGGTAGATCGGGGTGGCAAAACCATTAAAAAACCAAGTCCCGCCACAATTGAGGTTGGATTCGATCGGGCAGTGGTCCCACTTTGCAATAGCGCATAGCTGGGGAATAGTCCTATTGCTGGACAAGGTACTTCGGTACCGGCGGGTGAGCAACGTGTTAAGTCAATTGCTCCGGTACTAGTCCTGAGTTAGCTAGTAGAGGGTGGATATGCAACCTCGCTCCGACCAGTGAGCTGATCTGGTAACAATTGCTGTACTGCCGGTTATGCAACTTGCGTGCTGATTGGGCGTATCCCAATCACTTCCTTCTGGAAGCGAACGTGGGGGTAAGTTCACACAGGTACCCCACGTAAAACAACCATGACATTCGATGTCTACGGAGTTGATTGTTATTCTATAATTTCTTATTTTAGTTAACAATTCTATAATACACTAATTGTAAATTTGACCATGTATTGTAAGGTGTAATTAATTATAAGTGTTATAAATTAATTTTAACCATTTGTCTGATCATATTTTTAGATATGGGTAGAAGTAAGATAACCGAAGAAGAATTAAAGAGAAGAAAGACTGAGTTACAGAGGCAGCGAAGAGAACGAATAAAAAAAAAACCTGAACTATATGAAATTCAAAAAGAAAAAGAAAGACAGAGATATCATAAACGCAAAGCAGAAGGGAAAATTAATCTGATTAAAAATCTCACACCTCGTCAACAACGTGTTAAATGTAAAACTTGGAAAGAAGGTTCTAAGAACTACCGGTCAAAGGTTAAAGGGAAAAAGATTGCTATTATGAAACATATAAATGAAAACACGCCACCGCCTTCACCACTTTTTGCTGAAAGGGAACCACAGGCAGGCCCAAGCAATGCCTCTGTTCGTGGAAGAAAGAAAATCAGAAGGGACAGAGCGAAGGCTTATAGAGATATAAAGAAACTCAGAAATTAATTAGCGAAAACGAAAACTAAACTGCATAAATATAAAACAAAATATTAGACTTAAAAATAGTACAAATGAAAATTCCCCGAATATTAAAGTGAATAATATGTTAAAAGGGGTCACTGTACCAATTGAAGTGAAGAAGAAATTAACATTTCACGAAGCATTGATTTCACAAATATCAACAAATTTTAAAAACCTGAAAAACAGAAATAGCAAAAAGAAATGTAAAGACGTCTTAACAGGGAGAATTCTAAAAAAATATAAATGCTTGGGACAGCTAAATTTTTTAGGATATAAAGTTAAAAAACCTAAACATTTTGATAAGGAGAAAAGTAAAAGGAAAATACAAAAAATAAAAATGGAAATACAGAACTTTATTGAAAAAGACGAATACAGTAGAGTATGCCCGGGAAAAAAAGACACCATCACCAAAAATGGGATTAAAAAGCAAAAACGTTATTTGAATAAAGGTCTTTTGCTAATTTATAGAGATTTTTGCAAGGAGGGTAATTCTAATGTAAGCTATTCCACATTTTGCAAACTAAGGCCGTTTTGGGCAATTCACCCAAATATCAACAGAAGAGACACTTGCTTGTGCACAGTGTGTGAAAACTGCGAATTAATGATCAGAAAATTGAAAATTGAAACATTATATCCGAAAGTTCATTAGAAAAAAAGTATAAGTCGATTTGTTGTAACAATGATGCTGAAGAAAACTGTCTTAGTAGAACGTGTACAGTATGCGTAGAAAAAACAGTTACGTTTCTGGATTTTGAGCCAAATGAAATGACATTCTATGAAAAGTGGAATACAAAAACGGAGGAAGTTGTTATAAAAGGAAAACCAAAATATGTCAAAAAAGTAGTTAAAGAAAAAATAAGATGCACAAAAATTCAGCTGGTTGATGAATTGAAACTTACTTTACCAAAATTAATGAAACATATCTGCAACAGAAATCATCAATACCAGGAAATAGATAAACTGAAAAGAAACCTTAAGGATGATGAAGTAGTTGTACATATTGACTTCTCGGAAAAAATTTTATGCAAATATTCCTCTGAGATCCAATCAATGCATTTTGGAGGTTCCCACCAACAATTAAGTCTGCACACAATTGTAATTTATTACAGGAAAGAGGCAAAGAATAAAACGGATTCTATATGCACTATATCAGATTCTTTACGCCATGATCCCATAGCAATCTTAGTTCACTTGAAACCAATATTCCAGTTAGTATCATTATATTCCTCAATTGAAAACCATATTTTGGAATTATACAGAGAGAGGCCATGGAAAAGGTGCTCCAGACGGAGTTGGAGGATGCCTGAAAAGGAGTGCAGATTCCTTAATTGCAATGGGAGAAGACATAGAAAATTTCCAAAAATTTGTCTATACAATTTCTACTAATGTTAAAAAAATTAACATTATAGCAATTCCAAAGCAAGACATAGAATCGCACTGCATGACATTTGAGGCCGTCAAGACATTTAAAGGAACACTGCAAGCACATCGAGCAGTTTGGTACAAAAGTTCAAATGTACTGAAAGTTCGAAGTCTAAGTTGTTACAAGTGTCCACCGGATGATTGTTCTCATTTTCACTTAGGTGACTATGCACTACAAAACTGGTCCACGAATGAAGATAGCCAGAAGAAATTCGTTACACCAAATCGTATCCTTTGTATTACTTCAGTGTGCATGTATGCAAAATATTTAATTTCATTTTTTCTTTATGTCAAATTAGTAAAAGGTATTCACCAATCACGTTTGCAGTATAGAGATGTATATTCTGATTCTGAGGAATGCGAGCATGAAACAAAACTACCATGTGAACAAACTCAAATAAAAATAAGCGATTACTTACTTGTTAAACTTTCTGGGAAAAAAAATCTGAAATATTATGTTGCTGTTGTCACCGCACTTGATGGGTTACTATTTACAGTAAAATTCCTTCGTAGGAATGAGATCAGTTTCAAATTTGTCTTTCCTACTTTCGATGATATATCCAGTGTGGAAAAGGGTGACATCGAAGATGTATTGCCAACTCCAGATGTGGATAAAAGGAACCACCACCATTTTAATTATAAATTTGATCGTGTTTCTCAAGATTTATTTTAAAACTGAACAGTATTCCAAAAAATTAGATTTATTTTGTTTTATTATGATGCGAGTTATGTTAATTATATTATTTGTGTTTTTTTTTATTTAGTATTATTTAATGTTATTTTTCTGTATGAAGTATTTTGAATAAAAATTTAATTTGATGCTGGTTATAACATAATTTATAAAACTTGTATTGTCTCAGATTTATATTAAGTATATCCAAATGAGGTAGATACTCTAATCAACTCTGTATGTGCTATAGTTTTTCCAATTGCTATAAATTAATTAATAATTTTATTTAGTTAATGATTATAACGTAGTTTCTAAAACTTCTGTTGTCTCATATTGATATTAACTCAAAATTATGTATGCTCTGATCAACTCCGTAGACTTTCTATCAACTCCACATGTGCTGTAATTTTTCAAATTGCTTTAAATTCAATAATAAATTTTTTTTTGTCTCTGCCGTACACTAAATCAAATTCACCCATGCTCAATTGTTATTGTTTCATGTCCAAAGTAAAAAAAATTTTACATTAAATTTTGTCTTTTTTAAAGTTTCAAATTGTCACATTTCTGGAGAATGACCCAGCTGAGAACGTTCAAGTACTTTATACGGATATTGAACATTTATTTATTTCATTAAAACTCTCAAATAATCATGTTATAATCAGTGGTGTTTATTTGCCTCCAGTCTCGCCCCTGGAAAAATTTGAAAAATAATCGAAAAGTGTACATGCAATTCTTAATGAATATCCTTGCTCAACAATTATTTTGTGCAGTGATTATAATCTTCCCAATGCAAACTGGAATAATGACGAATTTAGAATTTGTCCTAGATTTGAGCAAGACTCAAAAATTTCATGTTTGGTTGATACGTTTGGATTTTGGAATTTGTAACAGCAAAATTATATTCCCAATACCAATGGAGTTCTACTCGATCTTTGTTTTTCGAGAAGTGAGGATAATGTAGAAGTGAAGAAAAAGATTCTCGTAGCTTCTGGTGTTCCACAAGGGTCTCATTGTGGGCCTTTGCTATTTATTCTATTTGTGAATGACATTGAGAGTTACATTCAGTTTTGTCAGATTCTATTATTCGCCGATGACCTTAAGATTTATAGAGCCATTTCATCAATTGATGATTGTAATTTAATTTAATCTGACCTAGAACATTTAAATACCTGGTGTAAACAAAATAAACTGTTTCTTAACATGTGTAATAGTATTACTTTTTCTAAAAAGGTCAGCAATATTTCATTTTCTTGTAAGATTGATAACTACGAATTAAATCCCGTAAAAATTATTAAAGATTTGGGCATATATTTCAATTGTAAACTACAGTTCAATGACCATATTGAATTCTGTTGCAATAAGGCTAATAAAAATTTAGGTTTTATATTAAGCAATAGCAGGCCATTTTCTGCATATGTTCTCAAAATTTTATATTGTAGCTTCATGTGTTCAAGTCATGAACACGCCTCAATTATTTGGTCTCCCTATTATTCTTGTTATATAAAAAATTTAGAATCGATTCAAAGAAAGTTCCTTCGTCATATTGCTTATAAATTTGGCATATCAAAGGATAATATTAATTACACTCATTTATCTATCATCTTAAATTTAAAATCGTTAGAGTTTACGAGAAACGTTGCTGACATGTGTATGTTATATAAGATAATTAATAATTTAATTGATAGTAGTGTGTTGTTGGAATCTATAAATTTTTATAACAAAAGTGGTTATTGTACTTTTCGATATATGAACATCTTTAGAATTAATTTTCATTCGACTAATTATGCGTACTACAGTCCTTTAGAACACATGATGTGTACAGCAAACTTGTTAAACAACAAAAAAGAATTTTTCTACGCCTGTTAAAAAAACTGCACATATTTCATTATTTTTGGTGTGTAAAATATCAGTTTATGGTAATAATGAAAAAAAGTAAAAAACGTAAAAAAAAAGTGCGGTAGCGTGTCATTATTTCACTCTGGCGTTTGCAAATACATGCACCGAAATAGCCGAATCAAAGATTGCTTTGAAAACAATTGAAGTTGTCTCGCAATCTTGGCTTTAGAAAAGTCAAATTTTCTATTTAGATTGTTTGTGTATGTTGTGAGATATTATAGTTATTTATTTAAATATGGAAATCGAGCAAGATTCTGAATATTAACGAAATATTAACGCCGGAAGAAATTATGAAAAAAGCAAATATAGCAACGCTTAACTTATTGCCAGAGAAATCAAGGGAAATTTATCTAAAAGAGTATAACACATTTATGGAATGGCGTAATCAAAATGGAATTCCTAGCTTTACAGAAAGAGTATTATTAGCATTTTTTGAGGAAAAATCAAAAAATTTTAAATCATCAATGTTATGGTCCTGCTATTCAAAGTTAAAGGCGAAATTTAATTATTAATAATAATGTGGATATAAGCAAATATTCAAAGCTAATAGCGTATTTAAAGCGGCAATCCGTTGGGTATAAACCGAAAAAATCTCGAACATTTTCAAGGAGCGAAATAATAAGTTCTTACTGGAAGAGCCGGATGAGAAGTATTTAATGTTTAAGGTAAAATTGTTGCTAAATTTCTTTCATTATTTAACGGCTTGTAAATTTTTAGGTTGCATTAATATTAGGCATTGCTGGGGCTTGCCGAAGAGACGAGTTGTATAAAACACTCATTGACAATATTGAAGACAAGGGGAAAGTTTTACTTGTAACAATACCAGATTCAAAGACACATACACAATGACGCTTCACTGTTATTGGAGAGACCGGAATTACTAATTTGAATTTGTTGGATATTTATAGAAAATATGTGTTAAATAGGCCGAAAAATGCAGACACCAAACATTTCTTTCTTTCATATAGAAACGGGAAATGTACTAAACAAGTTGTAGGCATAAATACGTTTTCAAAAATTCCATCATTAATTGCCAAATATCTTAATTTACCACAACCAGATACATATACAGGTCATACCTTTAGACGTACTTCGGCATCGCTTTTGGTGGATTCCGGTGGGGATACACTTAAATTAAAAGAGCATGGCGGCTGGAAATCCACTACGGTTGCCGAAGGGTATGTGGACAATTCTTTTAACACTAAAATGGATTGTGCATCAAGGATTCTGCGCGGACATGAAACTAATAGCGATATTTTCAATCAACCATCCACCTCAAACATAAATGATAACGAAAACAACTTGAATATTCCAAACACAAGCAACAGTGTACACGAATTAAATTGCCTAAATCAGTCAGAAAATAAATTGCTTGGATCAAAAATTAATATTAACAATCCCAAAAACTGTACTTTTAATATTACTATTACCAAAGAATTATAATCTGTTTCTTAATTGTTAAATTGTTGTTTTGTAATTGCTGTTCTTTAATGTAATTGTTATTATACAAAAATAAAATGTAAACACTATACATCATTTTTTTTCTAACTGCCGACAGTCGTAGAAAAAATATTGTACGAAACTCGTGCATAAAGTGTCTTTTTTTCACTCATGGGATTGCCGCACTCGCCTGTGGCTCGTGCGGTCTAACTTCCCATTCGTGAAAAAAAGTACTACTTTATGCACATGTTGCATAAATTACTATTGATCTGTTCCAGAATAATTTTGATAGTTTTAAGTGTAAGTTGATAAAGTCTGTTTATGCTGTATGCTGAAGGTACTATTATATTTATTAGCCCAGGCAGTATAGGTTTTAACCCAGACATTTTATGTGTAATGTTGGATTTTGGTATATAGGTAGTACTTGATGTCCTTTATAACATATCAAACGTCCCCATGCGTGGGACGCTTGCTTCCTTGGTGATAACGAAAAAACTACCCTTAAGCTCGCTTTTTACGAAAAAGAGCGTAGTTCACGAACTAATTGAGATAGCGATATCATTTTTATCTTAAAATATGCAGAATATTATACCAAATCAGATGCAATTATCATATATTTCATTATAAGAATATCACCGCAAGAGCGAGGAAAAAATAGCTCAATTTTGCAACTAAAAAATGAATCACATGAAAATTTATTGCGATAAGTTTTTAACGAGATTCGTGACCAAAAAAATCTCCAAATAAATGTTGTAGGCCTATGTTTTCTAAACATAATGATATCCTTACTTTCTAAAAACATGGATAATAACGTGTGTAATGTTTGATTGAATTCCGGCTCGTCGGATGACGTGCTCCTTTAACTAGTCGGCGCACTCTGTTCGTATGTAAGTCAAGTGTTATGTTCCACACGTGATTGTTAATGTGTTTATATACATATAATTAAATTAATATGAAAATCTGATTTTTTGTTTTGTATTTTTTAATTTTTGTTTTGATTTTTTTATTATTTAATATTTTTTATAGTATATTGTCTTATCATTTTATGTAGTACCTAATTTTACCACAATAATTATAATTTTTAACTTGTACGCATTCTATTCTGAGTCATGCTTCAACTCATCAGCTATTATGACCACAATGCAACATTCTGTACCACTACAATATGCGCACATAGGGGAGTATGACAGACCAGTTCGCGCACATTCACAGTTTTTTTCTGCAGTTTGCCTTACAATTACAGCTGCTTTTCTGGAGCAAGTGATAAGAAGCAATTGGTGTCAATTCACCATTTATACAAATCCAAGGTAAATCGTTGCCCAGCCACTGCTGCATCTGTAAGTAGGTTCGATATATGTGAAATCGGGCAGCATCAGATGTAGGCGAAAGAATTGCCAAATCGATCTCTGCAGTCACACGTTGCAACTAATTTATTCATATTATAGTATCGCAATTCCTCCAGAGTGTTGCAATTTTTTCCATCATAAAGCCATAAAAGAAATTTAATGCCAGCAGCAACCAAATTATTCGTATCTGCATTAAGATCATTAAATAGTTTCACTTCTTTGCGAAGTTCCTCAGATTTTTCCAAATGCTTCCAAGTGAAAACTTTTTCCCCTTTTGAACAAGGCAGAATTTGTGTCCATGCCAGTTATAGCATGAAGAAAAAGGAGTATGTTCTGCATATTTCCGATCTTAGTTTGTATATCCACGACAGAAAAAAATTTATCAGGCTTACCGCCTAACCCTGCATTACAGAAATACAATTCCTGTTGCGAACCAGCACGAGCAACAAGGATTGCTAACAAATAAGTATCTGTTCCCACAATACAGACAGGATATTCATCGGCAGCCATATTAATAGCTGTTGTCACTGTAAGGGTATCAGCATCAGCAACAGCCTGAGTTACACTAATAATGAAACTGAATTAATCGAGTTTTGTTCCTCGAATTGGCAGAAATTCTGATTGTGAAGATGATACAAACATATTAAGTTCAAAAAGTACATCGACAGATCGAGCTTTTCCACCTCTTTTCTCTTGTTCTTGACATTTTGTGCTACTAGTTTCAAAGCCATCAAAAACTAATGTGCTCTGTCGGCTGTAGTTTGCCAAAACGTAACTTACGTAAGCAGAACAGATTTGATCAAACCTGGTCGGCCTTTGCCATGTAACCTTGTGTAAGAAATAACCACCATCAATAACAAATCTAGTTCCATTAGGGACAGAATCTTTACAAGGTATTTGCTTTGATATCAAATCTTGCAAGGCGGATTTTACAATTTTTCTCATAGATATGCCATCAAATAATGCTGGGGGCTTCGGGGCGAGCTCAAAAAACAGATACTCTTCAAATTCGGAGGCAGATTGTAAAATACATGTTAGCCGAACAAAGAGTTGATGGGTATTAACTGGAATATCATGGTCTCTGACTCTAACAGTACTTTTCCCTCTCTCTTTCACTGATATTATAATTAAATATATAACACTTGCATCTGATTTGGTATAATATTCTGCATATTTTAAGATAAAAAAGAGAATAGCTATCGCAATTAAATCGTGACCCACGATTTCTTTTCCTAAAATGCGAGCTTAAGGGTAGTTTTTTCGTTTTCCCCAAGGAAACAAGACTTATTATATGTTATAAATAACATCAAGTACTACTTATGTACAGGGTGGCCCAAGCAAGATGATCCTGTGCCTTATCTTGGAAACTGTAAGAGTTACGAAAAAATGTTAAATACCAAAGTTGGTTGGTGTAAAACAAATTTTAATTTTATAATAGTTTTGTATATACAGGGTGAGTCATATTTCTGTGGCTACTATCAACTTGTTTATTTTTAATGGAACACCCTGTATATTTTTACTGTTTTTGATTCTACACTTTATTTTAAGTATGTTTGCCTAAGGTATATATCAAAAGTCTGCATAGTTTCTGAGCAAATTCAGTTTTTCTGTTATTTTTTGAAAAATCCAAGTTTTTCCAAAAAACTTCATCTAAAAAAAATAGTAAGATTCAACTGATTTTTACTGATGCAGAATGGGGTATATTAAAGAGCTGTTATCATATTGCTGAACAATAACTGTAAGATGTGTGTTAGAACATTTTTATTTCAAACAAACAGCAACAGATAAGAATGATAAGAATAAATTACTACAGTAAAACATAAACTAGTGAACGATTATAATATATCTTCGACGTAACCTCCCTGCATTGCTATGTATCTTGGATGACCATGGCATTGACAAATGACAGTAGTTAAATACCGATACTCATTGAAATCGATAGTAACTGATAATAGTCAATCTAGTTCTTAACCAAAAATAAGATTAGCCAATAGATAGAGCTGCTTCTGTAACGCTGAAAATCTTCCCATCCAAATTAGCAGAAAAAATATCAAAAAAAACAGGAAAACGCTGATAACTTTGAAACTGTTCACTTTTATATAGAACATATATACATGAATTGGTAGGGAATCAAAAACTAAATCACATAAAATTTAAATATACAGGGTGTCCCATTTGAAAAAAGTGAGGTTTTCCTGTTCAGAAATTTATACCTTTGGTATATCAGATTGAACACCCTGTATACTATTCAGTAATAAATTTATGCAGAATCGCGGGTTTAGATATATATAAGCGTCGTGTATTATTGTAATCGTTTAAATGTAACTTGCACTATGTAAATTTATTTTTTGAAAAAACTTGGATTTTTGAAAAAATAACAGAAAAACTGAGTTTGCTCAGAAACTGTGCAGACTTTTGATAAATACATTAGGCAAACATACTTAAAATAAAGTGTAGAATCAAAAACAGTAAAAATATACAGGGTGTCCATTGAAAATAAAAAAGTTGATAGTAGCCACAGCAATATGGCTCACCCTGTATATACAAAACTATTATAAAATTAAAATTTGTTTCACACCAACCAACTTTGATATTTAACATTTTTTCGTAACTCTTACAGTTTCCAAGATAAGGTACAGGATCATCTTGCATGGGCCACCCTGTACCTAAATCCAGCTTGATACTTATAATGTCCGCTAACAGTGAAGTGCTGTGCGCAGCCACTCAATGAGTTATTCTTATCTTAAATTATAAAATTCATAACTCGTAATCTAGACAACATATTGACTTGATTCCTTCACTAAAAATAATTATGATCCTTTCTGAACATATCTTCTGCGATATGTATACCAGAATTCCTGACAGAACGAGCTTTAGTAGCGGACTACCTTTTTCACTACACAAAATTTACGTTCAATAATAATTTATTTATTTTCGCATTTGTTATAAACAATTTATTATTTTTAGTACAACAGTGACATACTAAACACTTTATACTTATTGTGTTTAAAATTAAAATGTAATATTTTCAATAGTTTACGAAATATTATGAGTTAAAGTTAAAAAAATCATAAAAATTCTATTTTATGAAAAGGGTAGTTTTTTGGTTATCCCCAAGGAAGCAAGCATCCCACGCATGGGGACTTTTAATATGTTAGAAAGAACATTAAGTACTACCTATATACCAAAATCCAGCTTTACACCTAAAATGTCCGGGTTATGTGAAAACAGATGCAATAATGCCTGGGCTGTATATGGTTTGTATGTAATCGTGTTTTTCATAACGTTGTTATTTAGATATTATCCATTCAATGTATTGTTGTATTTTAATATTTTCTATTATTTGTTAAATTTCTTTAAGTGTTGTTGCCACATGTTAGATTTATATTTATTACTTTTTTTTTCTGTAATTTCTTTACATATTGTTAAAGGGGTTTCCCTTTTATTATATATTAAATTAAATTACTGACGTTTTTGTATATTAGGAAATTGAAATATTTAAATGTTAATACAGTAAAACCTGTAAATCTGACCACCTGTTTAAACTGACCCGCTGGTCATATTGACCACTTTTTTTCAGTCCCTGCAAAAATCCCATTACTTTAATGTAATTTATACTGTATAAACAGAGCACTTCTCTTTTGTGACCATTGACCACATTTACCTCAAATATTTGTTTAAAAATGTTTGTGAAATGTGACCATTAGCTAAGGGATTACTTATAACAGTTATAACTAATCTTCCAAAAGTTTAAGGTTTACATGTACATGTAAATTGCATTCAAAGAATTTCTAAGAATGCATCATAATCCCTTAATAGTGACCAGTTGGGTTCAGGTATTTCCAAGTTTTAACTTTATTTTTGTTTCTGAGAAATTCATTACCTGCAAACTTTCACATTAGTTTCACACTCTTGGATAGTTTTAAAATTGTTTTATAAAATCAGTCTTGTTTCATCTGTTGATTGAAACCGTTGTGTTAATTAGTGCGAGCAAGATGATTTAAAAAAATGTTTAAAAAGAATTAAATTTGCAAGAAAAACAATAGGTGTTAGAGTTTTTAGAAAACCACAGTGAAAGAAAAACAGCGGAACATTTTGGTATTAGCTAAACAACAGTAAATAATATTAAAAAAAGAAAATTAGAATATTAACGTTACGAAGAAGATGCTCTAGACTCCTTTAGAAAAAGACGTTTAACAGAATTTGAAGTGGTTAATCAATTAAGTTTAAATTGGTTATTAAAAATGCGCAGTGTAAATGCAAAACCTTCTGGACTAATGTTACAAGAAGTAGTATTAAAATTTGCTCAGCAGTCAAAGGACCCCGCAGTTTTTGATAGGGAAATGGCTTTCAGTCAATCTCGCTGAAACCAACGGGAAAATATACCCTGTGTCATGCCGATCAAAAGTCCCCATGGTCGCAATAGCCGAGGATTTCAAAATCTCGCGCAAAAAGCTGTTCTGTGCCTAATACTGCAACAATCGGAAAATGGTACCATGTAAAACCTAATGGTACCATGTAAAAAAATCTCGATGACGTCATATCCGGTACCAGAAAACGTTCCAAGATGGGTTCTAGCACTGATTTCGTAAACTAGAGGTCAAATTATGCAAAGTTCTTTTAATTTCATTGCTTTAGCCAGAAGCCAGTCCGAATGATTGAGTGTAGACTGTTAAACAGGACACCCTGTATATATATCGCTATATTCCTGATGTCTATGCATATATTAATGAATCTTGCTACATGGATATGCGATATATGAGTATACACCGATTTTTCCGATTGTTGCAGTATTAGGCACAGAACAGCTTTTTGCGCGAGATTTTGAAATCCTCGGCTATTGCGACCATGGGGACTTTTGATCGGCATGACACAGGGTATATCTTCCCGTTGGTTTCAGCGAGATTGACTGAAAGCCATTTCCCTATCAAAAACTGCGGGGTCCTTTGCCTAATTTTAAAGCATCATTGGGTTGGCTCGAATCATTTAAGAAACGAAACATTTCCTAGAAAACTTTAGTTGGTGATGCAAATGAAACTGATCCCGCAACAGTAAGTGATTTTCTTATTCGTTTTACAGAATTTGCAAAGGGCTTTATATCAGAGGATATTTTTAATGCCGACGAGTGTGGGCTGTTTTGGGCAAATTATAGTACAGTGTATTCTCTCATAAGCGGACACCATCCGTCGCACAGAATTTGTCCACTCAAGAGGGGGGTCCACTTAAGAAAGTTGTCCGCTTAATAGAAGTGTCCGTTTCTGAGGGTAAAAAAATATGTATACTAAATTTCAACTAAATTAAGTTTTATTCAAATTCTAAATCATGCACTTACAATGACATACTGATATGTATTTGACAAAATAGCAGAAAACAAGATATTACTTCACTTTTTTTCATTTTGGGTGAAATAATCTTCTAATGTTTTCTGCTTCAAATTAACCTGTTTTAATGAAACACTTTCAAAATGTAACATTAGGTCACAGCAAGCTTGAAAACCCTCTTCGTCATCTTTATTGGCACAGAAAGACTTGAGCTTCTGCACAGTTTCTATAGCGTCCTTGTTCGTTTTTATTTGTTCTTCAATGTTTTCTGTTATAATTTCTTCTTCTTTGTCCTCACCTTCTACCTCAATGCTTACATTTGACATGTCTATTTCCATATTTTCGTCGTTTACGTACAAATTGTTATCGAAATTCACAAATTCGTCAAAATCAATATTACTGGTATGTCTCATTGCCCGATTTATTTCTGCAATTACTGCCAAGGGAATGTCATCTTCTTCTTCGAACTCATTATTATTAGATTCCTCGGAAGAGTTATGGCTATTAAATCTGAAGCCAGCTTTTTTGAAACAGTTGATAATTGTAGCAGGAGTCACTTTGTTCCATGCTTTATGAATAAAGTAAATTACATCCAGTAAGTTGATTTTTTTAACTAAATCTTCTGCTGAAGTGGCTTCATCCATCCTAGCCAGAATATGTTTCAAGATCAAAGCTCTATACCACGTTTTGAAATTTTTAATGATTCCTTGATCCAAGGGTCGACAAATCGACGTTGTATTCGGTGGAAGAAAAACTATTTTAATATTTTTCAGTTTCAAATCTTTAGGATGGGATGTCGCGTTGTCCACAAAAAGAAGAATCTTTCGTTTTTCTCTACCTAGTTTTTTGTCCCATTTCACCAAGTAATCACTCATTATGTCTGATGTCATCCAAGAGTTTCGGTTAGAATACCACGAAACAGGCAAAGTTTTTAAATTAATTCTTTGAAAAGCTCGCGGCCTGGCTGCTCTACCAATAACTAGTAACTTTTCGCGTTCCCCGGCCATATTTACGCAATGGAGAATAGACAGTCTTTCTTTTGCCAGTTTTCCACCTGAACACTTTTCACCTTTTAAAGAGTAAGTCTTATTCGGTAGGGCCCTAAAAAACAACCCAGTTTCATCTGCGTTGATGGTAATCCCGTAGAAGAGAAGGCAGTTTTTCTTGAAACTGTTCGACATCTTCAGGGTGCACACTACCTGCTTCTCCAGAAACCGTTCGGAATGTAATATTATGCCGCTTTTTAAACCGTTCCAGCCAACCAGAAGATGCGGCAAAACTTTGAATATTCAAGTTGTCCACAATTTCCTTAGCTTTGCTTCTGATTAATCCACCAGACAACGGAATATTCTTATTTCGAGCTTTCAGGAACCACTCGTAACACAGTTGGTCTATTTTTAAACCTTCTGGTTTGAAAAAATTACGCTTTTTATTGACATTAACATTTGTTTCCCATTCCGATAAAAGTTCATCTCTTTTCCTAATGATGGTCGCAGCTTGGGTTTTGCCAATTTAAAATCTTCTTGCTACAGCTCGAACACTGACTTTTTCTTTGTTGTAGAATTGCACAACATCAATTTTTTCTTTCAAAGTTAAAACTCGCTTAGTTGGAGCCATGATAACACCTGATTGTGAACTAAATACATACTGACATTTCTCACTAACAGAATGACTAAAATTGAACAATGAGTTGGTCGAACGTGCCTGAATGTGGATATTCAACAATTACCCATATCAATATCACAGATGTTGCAGTTTCAGCGTACATATTGACGCACGCTGTCCGCACAAGAGAGTTCAATAGGAAGAATCTCTGTCCGTGTCCGGTCTTAAGATGGTCCGCTTAAGAGAAAAAAAATTATTAATAAAAGTATATGGAATGGCCGGTCGCAAACAAATTGCCCGTTTAAAAGAGGGGTTCGCTTATCAGGAGTGTCCGCTAAGAGAGAGTACACTGTATATAAAGAATTCAAACTTTTACAAAGTGACCACCTGCTTAAATTGACCATTTTGGATCAGTCCCAAAGGTGGTCACTTTAGGCAGTTCTACTGTATCTATATAATTTTTTTTCCTTTTTATAGTTAAGAGCGTCTTGCCAAATTAGTTCTTAATTTTTCTTTATTTTTTTTACTCTGTAATTGGGCATAAGCCTGTTGAGTAAACATTATTATTATTATTATTATGACTGCTAATTACACTACGGAACAAAAATAGCACTTGTTTCTGCATCGGAGACCAGACTAGGTGATTCTTATAGATTTTTGTGCGTAGAATTCAATGGCGTCAAAAAAAATTGCGTGTTGTCATGATTTTAAGATATTCGCACCTAAAAGTGCCAAAAAGGCCTATTTTGACCATTTTCAGAAGGTTATAATGCAAAATATTTAATATAGGATTAAATTTTGTCATATGCATTTGAAAGTACCAACATTCAGCTACAATTTAAGATATTTACTTCTCTTGTGCACAAATTTTTTGCAGAGATATTTGTATTTGAATGACAGTATATCAAGCATTTTATGTATTGACGTTAACCTTTCTTTTAGTGAATCAATCGTTCTGAAAATTTACATTCAAATATTTTTCAAGTTATGCAAAATTAATAATTTATTTAAATTAAAGAGTGTATAAATATTTAATATCTCAAAATCATGACGTGATTACGCAATTATTTTTTGACACCATCGAATTCTACGCACAAAAATCTATAAGAATCACCTAGTCTGGTCTCCGATGCAAAATTGTGTTCCGTAGTTATTAAAGATCAAAATTAAAAGTTAAAGATATATACAAGTACTCAAAAAAAAATAATTAAACATTTTGCACTCAATTCTCCATCTACTAAATTCCTCCCTTTTTCCCCCTACTGATTTTTTGTTTATATCTAGTTACCTATGGATTTTTTCGAAAATGTATGAAATTTATTGAACACTTTTGCCTATTCAACTGACTTTATGTTTTGCAGTTAAAGAAATGCTTACTTAAACACCCTGTGTAATTTTGCAACGAGCTTAAAAGTTTGTTGTTAATTAAATTCCACAAGTCTGTCTGTCCGTGTTATTTTTTGTAGATCCCAACTTCCCATCTCTTCAAGAATACCTTTAAAATGGCACTCAAAGTAAAAAAAAAAACTTTTAATTTCGTTCTGGTAATGCAAAGGCTAGTATTTAAATGAACAATATTGTACGATCTTGATTGTGAAAAATAAAATTGAAAAGCGTACTTACCTTGTTTGTTATCCATTTCAGGGTGACTATCTACAGCTTTACTTGCTAATAATTTGGCTTCCCAAGTCTGTTTTAATTCTTGTAGCACCTGTTCATCAACACCGTCTTCCAAAAATAATTCCCTAACTCCTTGTATCACATCCTCAATCACATCCTGATAGACTTTAAACTGCAAAGAACATAAAATTAACCTCGAGAGAGAAACTTACGATAGATATTAAATTTTATGATGCAAATACTATTGTTCCTTCCATGTTACATACACCCACAGCTTGGTCAACATAATGAAAAATTATACTCGCTACTTAAATTACTGATTAGTTTTCCTATTGTTTTCGAGTACATTTATTTGAACATACTTTAATGGAAGTTACATGGAAAGAGATTATTTAATACGTAAATATTTATATGACTACGACTAAAAAATATGTACAAGGTTATAAAACTATCTACACTAATAACAAAATATTCTACACAGATAAAATAGTGATACAAAAACAATTTGAAATTTTTAATTCCACTATTTTTATATCATTATAAACACTTCGAGATTTATTATTTCTGTTTGAAAAACAACATAAGAAGTGATAAATAAACTATTTATAAGCAAATCCTTCATTAATATACTTACAATATAGAAATAAATTTATAAACAGTGAATCTTCCCCCTTGTTTATTTAAGGTTAGAATTTCTAAGGATTTATCAAATTCGTCTTATAATCTTGTAAAAAAGCATGTGAATATGTATGCACTATAAAATCTGATGTGCTGCGGATCATTCCAATATCTTCTAGTATCAATTCCCGCTCGTATTTATGTGTGATATTACTTACCACCGTAGTTTTACATAAAGACGACGCCATTTTCAGGCGTATAGAATTCCTTAGACAAAGTCTGCACCCGTGGGCTGGATTTGTTACCAGCGCCTATGTCTTTTATACATTCGTTAGAACTTCCCATTCCACCACTGCGCGTTCCACTACTTGCGTCTCAATCACAAGACTGCTAGCGCCTTGTTGAAATTCTGTATTTTTAGAGATGGTATTGGCTACTTGAATCGTTCGAGATTCGCTCGAGTGTATCGATCATTCTTTCAATAATAATAATTTAATGTATCTCATTATTACTATTTTTTAATTTAGAATTACACATCGTGGAAATTTAATTAAAACATTTCAGAAACATGTAAAAAACATGAAACTAAATTATAAGTTCTTTAAATGAAACCAAAATAATACACGTTTTTTATTTAATCCACACCTACAGATTTATTAATAAATAGGCACAATGTAAAAAGGAAGGCGTGAGCTATTGTTTTAATCAAATTGATTCACAAGGTTAGATAAACACAATTGCCTAAGACCCTAAAGAAAAGTAGAAATTATTGAGACGCGCCAAAGATTGATCTGCAAGTTATTGAAAGAAATTATGCGGTAGCTTTGTTACAATATGTACGAGGGTGGTCTGAAAACTTTCCGACCTAACAAAGATGCAAGACATTTTTTCTTTAAATTTATTTTTATTTTTCTACATAGTCTCCTTGTAAGTCTACACACTTCTCCCAGCGATGCTCCCATCTCTTTAACCCGTCCAAATAGTACTCGGTGTTTTTCTCTGCAAAATAATTGTTCACGAAGGTGATTGCCTCCTCATTTGACGAAAATCTCTATCCTCCGAGCGCAATTTTTAGATGAGGGAACAAAAAGAAGTCGCTTGGGGCTAGATCTGGTGAGTAAGGAGGATGGTCAAGCAGTTCAAACCGTAATTCGTGGATTTTTGCCATGGCAACCGCGGAGGTGTGAGACGGCGCATTGTCTTGGTGAAACAGGATTTTCTTTTTCTGCAAATGTGGCCGTTTTTCCGCAATTTCTGCCTTCAGCTTGTCAAGTAATGATGCGTAGTATGCTCCTGTAATGGTTTTTCCTGTTTGAAGATAACTCCATGACTATCCCAAAACAGTCGCCATCACTTTCCCAGCCGACATAACAGTTTTTGATTTTTTTGCAGCCGATTCCCCCTTCGCAAAGTCACACGTCGCAGTCCACTGTTTTGACTGTATTTTTGTTTCGGGCGTATAATGGTGTATCCAAGTTTCATCTACTGTAATTAATCGGCGCCAAAACTCTGATTTATTGCGCCTAAACTGCGCCAACAAAGCGTTGGAAATGTTCATTCGAACACGTTTTTGGTCTAACGTGAGCAAACGCGGCACCAAACGCGCGGACAGCTTTCTCATGCCTAAGTCTTGATTCAATATGTGACAAACACGTTCTTTGGACATATTCATAGCCTCTGCTATCTCTCTCACTTTAATTCGACGGTCGTTTAGCACCATTTGGTGAACTTTAGCGATGTTATCGTCAGTGGTTGTAGTTTCTGGACGTCCCGAACGTTCATCGTCTCCCAAGCTGGTACAGCCACGTTTAAATTCAGCTCTCCAACATTTAACTGTGGTAAATGATGTCTCAGAGTCCCCATACACAGAGTCCAACTCATCTTTGATTTGCGTAGGCGTATTGCCTTTCAAAAACAAATATTTAATGACAGCTCGATACTCGATTTTTTCCATTTTCACAAAAACACTCACATCGACTCACTCAAACGATTGTCAAATAACAACTGCGCGTCCAAAATGGCTGAAATTTTGGTGAGTACCTGTCAAAAGATGCACAACTACATTCCCTAGCTTTTATTGACGAGTGCTGCCATGTTCACGTTAAGGTCGGAAACTTTTCAGACCATCCTCGTATAATCATCAGTACAGTAAATTTAATAGGCCGTATGAATAAAGTAAAGTAAATGCTTTTTCTACTTCTATTAAATAATACATTAATTATAAATGCGTTTCTTAATACGTAATAATATTCATTACCCACAGGCCGTGAGTAATGACCAGAGACAGGCCTTGTTAAACGGGTAGTTAAGTGCACAATTTCGTATAGTCGAATATATACGTATAGAATTCCGGCAATTCCAGTTTTTAAACTGTAATAAAATATAAAAACTAAACCAACTGTTCAACAATTCTTTATCATAGAATAAATTACGCAAAAAATTAACTCATAAGGGTTAATATTTTCCATATCTATAATTTTTTTTGATATCCCACTTTATTTGCAAACAAACTATATGGTCAACCGGGGTAAATATGAAACGAAAAATAAAACTTTTAATTTTAAACTACTTTAAAATTAAAAAAGTCTTCGTTTTTATACATCAATAGATTCCTTTTAGCCTTACCTATAAGTCCATATAAAAGCAATTTATATAAAATTATGTTTGTAGTCATGAAGAGGTAAACACTGCGTTTCATTTTTAACCTGGATATGGGGTAAATATGAAACGCAAACGGGAAAAAGTGAAACATCACCTTAAGTCTTTATTTAATGAGGTATCGAGTACGTCAAGGGCATACCGGGTGTCCACTCTCAAAGTCGATTATAGGCAATTAACATTGTACATTTTACTTTTATGCATTTTGCTGTACTTCTATACTAAATCAATACATATTTAAAGTAATGAACAGTTTAAATAGTCGTTATTCAATTGTGAGGTTTGAAACCGTCATTATTAACTTCCTAATAACCTAGGTAAACAAGCGTGTATGCGCTAAAATAAAATAATTTGAAAATCACGGCTTGTCATACTCAATTTTTAAATTAGTATTTTAAAATAAAAATCGCACTCTTAATATTATTAGTATCATTTGATGCGCAATAACTTTCTCTTTGTATTGATACCATTATCTTTCTTGTAGTTGAATTTGGCTCGCAGGAATCACCAAACACGTTCAATACAATGGGTGCATTCAGCAGACTTACCGGTGATAAACCGGTGCTGCTCACCAGTAGATTTTAACTGAATTATGAAAAATTAGTTACCGATTAATATATTTAAATTTACTTGTCAAATATAGAGTGACATAACCTAATTCGATATTTGTACGAATAATAATGGAGCAGCTAATAGTAGATGAGGATAATAAAACTAAATTGTAAATATCAACAGTTTTTTCGGTAGAGTTGCAACCTCACTTCAATTGTACCGGTACGGCATGTAAACAAACCGTATTTAAAATGTGGTGAACAAAACAACTTCCGGTGACCCAGACCGGTGTGACCAGTGTGACTGGTAGGTCTACTGAATGAGCCCAATGTTGGAGTAGGTTTCGCGATTTTCTTGCCGTTTCAACTTTTTCATTTGAATACTTACTACCCTTCTTTTAGTAAGTAACACAAAACATTAAAAAGAAATGAGAAGTAAATCCAATAATATTGTCATAATGAAATTTCACTCAACACTGAACTTCAATTATTGTTGTTACACATATGGTCTCCACCGACTCCACCTCTAACTCACGTTGAATCTTGCAAATGGTGTTGCATTTTTTTCCCTGGCCGTGTTTCACTTTTTCCCAATTTTGTATTGCATTTTTTTTCCTGAATTTTGTAACTGAATAAAACAAAATCAAGATGTTATGAAAGCAATTTATTATATTTGCTGTGTTAAGTAATTTATTCCTTATTTAAAAAATAGAAAATTAATAGAGTAGCTGGTATAGAATCTTAATTACCGGAAAAGTTTTATATATGCTTTTCAAAATTGTTTTGGTGGTTTTTAGCAGATTTTATATTGAATAAAATAAATTATGTATAAAGGGCAGTTCAACATGTTATAATTATACATCATGTAACATAAACCTAAAGTAATTATATTAACTTTTTAGAATGTTCTAAAAATTAAAGATAGAGTGGTTATCAACATGTTTCACATTTACCCCAAATTTTTGGTGTTTCATATTTACCCCGGTTGACCCTACAACAATACAGTCTTGAGCAAATTGTCCCGAGCAGGCAACACATTTAACAAATCTGGTAAAAAAACGACGTTCGTTTCGGAGCATAGTTTTTTTCCATTGTTTACAAACAACACAGTAGATATAACCAGTTTTAAAGGTTGCTACCCTACCCAGAGTGGCTTTGCATAACAATAGAGTAATAAAAGCTTGTATTTTCAAGTGAGTTTCTTATTTTACTGGAATACAAAACAGCCGTTTCACTCCTACTATCCTTTCTTCTATTGTATTAAATAAATGTCGTATGCCTTTTTTCTACTTTATTATAAACTGTATTAATTTATTACGAGTGCGATTTGTTTATTTACAAAGTTTAATTATTTTATAAACACTAAAAAAAAGTAAATTTTTAGTACTAACTGTAATAAGTTTTTATTGTAAAAAATGCTAAAAATAAAATTAATTATTATAAAAAGTAAGGTTGAATGATTTATCATTTATTCTTTACAAAACAAATTAATTAATATAAAAATATTACAATAGAGGACAATGAGCCATTTGAAATAATTTCGAAATTTCAAGTTAATGAAGTCTACATCAAATTTTCTTTTAAAACATTTTAAAAGTAGTTTAAACTATTTTTGCGGAAACGTGTATATTTCCAACAAGAGGTCCAACAGTGAGCCATTCTTGAAGATATGCGCTAACGATGTTTTTTGTTTTTCCATTATAGTGGAGTTTATGCATTGTGAATAGGAAAAGTTGAATCAGATCATACAAACGAGGCATATTTAAACTTTTAATATATTATTTATATGTTGTATAAATACAATATATTTTTAATAAAGAAATCTTTAAATGAAGAAAACACAAATGACGCAATCACGGCATATGCAAAAATGCTTAAAAGTATTTCACTTTGTTGTTATCTTACAGTTTAATTTTACCGTATTAATTTGAAAAAAGAGGGTAAAGGTTTTGTCAGATCAGGTTTGGAATGAATGAAAAGAATGTAGAATTATAACCGTTCAGTCGTTAAAGCGGAAAGTAAGTCTTTGAGTTTTTCTCTGAAGCATATGAATTTACGTTGCAGGTAAAAAATAACAGTTATTTAGGTATTTCATACTAAATTTATTTTAATATGCATTTGTTGTGACTATCTAATTAAATATGAATTTCTAAATGTAGCGAACAAACTAAAACAATTTCAGGTTTGAATTGCTACGATCATCTAATCTAGACAATTTTAATATAAAATTGCAAACGTAAAAGTTTTTAATTTTAATGCTAATAAAAATTATTACACATATTAACGGGTGTAAACTAGGTTCAGTAGATTCACTCTTTAGTTATTTTTTTGTTAAAGATAAAGAATGAAACACAAATATCCTCTACAACTTTGGGTAACTAGTAGATGCTTCCATTTAAAAGGATTATTTTATTTTTTTTATTTACATTGATTTTCATTAGCATATTTTCAAAACACACTTTAAAGATTTTAAATATCTTGACCAAATAGTTGTTCATCTCTGTCTAAGATTAGGTCCCTTTTGTACACAGTATAAGGGGTATTTTGATTCTTAAAGCAGCAGCGCCCTTACTCGGGACAAGACATTTGCTAAAGACTGTACATTCAGCAAATGCTGTGTAGAAGTGACATGTAGAAGAGTGCTCAGTAGCAATCTCCTGTAACAATAGGATATTATCCGTTAAGGTTGATTCAGACCGGCGGTAACGGAGGCGGCTTTGAAGTGCAGGCATTCATAGACATGCATGCGGCTTTTAAAGTATAATAAAGAATATAACAGATACTAAAAATGTCTAGTAGCAGTTAATTACCGTATAATAAATATGTTATAGAGCCTTGAAAATGCAGAAAGAATTTTTTAAAATTATTTAAATTTTTTAAATTGATGATTATCGAATAAACCAATGCAAGACGTTCACTAAATCACGCTAAATTTGGGTTATGCCTTTGGATTTCGTATATATCTCGTGTCTAAATTACAAACAAACTTACAAAATGACAGACTAGAATAATAATTATAATATTGCCGTCAACTTTTGTGTAGAAAATTTGGTGTTCTACAAAAAAACTCTATATACATGTATATTTTGCTTTATGTATTTGCCTTAGTGTATACTGCGTACACAATTAATGTTCACATTTCACAATAGTATATTAAAGTAGTCGTTTCATAAGACACGTTTTTAGCGTGCGCATCCGAGTTTAGAAAACGACCGAGTTTTCTAAAGGTCAAGTGCGCTAAAACGTCTTATGAAAAGAAAACTTTATACTATTTTTTTCTATTTGCGTTATTTCATTATTAAGTAATTAAAAACATTACTTAGTTTTAAATAAAATCTGTTAGTAATTGTTGTAAATAGCATGAAAGTTGGCAACACTAAAAATTTTGCAATTGTTTTTCACATAGCTTCGCTAAATTTAGGTAATCCGCGCGACGTAGGACTTCCCATCCTTGTCTGATATACACAAAGCCCGCTAAACGGCAGCACCTCGCTCAAACTTGCCAGGTATATTATACGTACTGCTGAAAATTATTATAAATTCAAAGTAGATTGTATGCCAATATATTTGTGACCATATGTGTGCCAATATATAATATATTGAATAGCACGTACATATGCATGTAAATAACCAATTATTATATAGAGTATGTCTTTAGAGTTAGTTGCCTCTCTTTTGTTAAAAATGTTAAGTAATGTTTGATTTAATGTTGTTTAATGTTGATTTCTCCCTTGTAATTAGGGGTCACTGCCTGTTTGGGTGTTTTTAATAAATAAATAAATAAATAAATGATAATTGCTACTTAATGAATTAAAAAATTGGTTGAAATAAGAATTTATTCATTTCATAGAATACATACCTAATTTGTTAAAAAAATAATGAGATATAAATGCAATAGTATTTTGAGCGACGAATGATTTTTGTTAACCAAAATAATTATTCATTGGATCTTTTGGATAATATTATAAGGTAAGGATATAAAATTTTATGAAACTGAATTTTATTACGTTAAGTTTATCGTGGGCATTATTGTACTTATACACAACACAATGCATCCCATGATGACAGTATCAAAATTTAAAATTTTGTTAATAATAAAGTAAAAACTGTTATGCCCGTAACGGGGCTACGGTCGAAGGCGCGCAGCGCTTTGCAATGCTCGTTTAGCGAGCGTTGCATTTCAGTTACAAGAGTTACAAGAGATACTGCGTAAATAAGATAAGTTTGACATTCTAAGAACAGAGCCGTCCAACAGTTACATCAACTTTAAAAAATAAAATGTTACTGTTTCCAGTATTCTAATAAATTTCTTTAGGACACGCAAAATGCGTTTCATGGCGCAAAATGGCTTCATTAGGACACGCAAATATAAAAACATAATTTATAAAATGTTATAAAATTATAACAATTATTATAACTTGTATAAACAATTTCTACAAGATTTTCTTTTGTGCAAATATATAATACGTTGCAATAAACCAATTTGTACTAATTATATACATACATATTTATATACAGATATTTTAATTAATTAGCTTTAGAATTAGTGCAAGCAAAATTTTAATTTGAGTCTACTCGTATTCATTATTTCATTCTGATTGAAATTTGTAAAATAGGCAATAATAAAGGCTATAATAATATTAAATGAGTATTTAACTTAAATATGAAAAGGTATAATAATATAAACGTTTATACATTATATCCAAAAACTATTTTTAAAAAATTGTAAATCTTATATCACAAAAGAAACGGAACCTGACATGGGCAACCCTAGCTCCTGCTTGCGTCGGTTTGGTAACATTCGGTAGAAATCCCAGAAATCAAAATCCAATCCCTTACAGTTTCTTTTGCGTTGTTATGCAAATTTGAGTTGGTGGTATCTGCTTTGTAATTTTAATTTTAAAATGGCAAGTGCAAGTGCAGGTACAATTCGAGACGTGGTGAACAATAAAGAAGACATTGTATATTATTTATTGAAGCATAACTTCAGCAGTTGAGTTTTGAGAATAAAATTTGTACTCACAAATTAAAACCATTTTCGAATATGAAGAATTTAGTGGTCTCTAACAATCGCTGCGATAGTAGGGCTTTCAATTCAAATTAGTACAATAAATATAATTGGCTAACAGGAAGTGGAACAACAAATAAATTGTATTGTTGGAATTGCTTACTTTTTACCGAAAAAACTCAAAATTCTTGAAATTCAACAGAAAGAACATTCTGTTTAGATCTTTAGGAAGACTGCTATTTAAAAATATTAGTGCTTCCTATTAAATAAGGTAGGAAATTGCGGATTAAAACCCTTTTTAAATATAATTGAATAGAAAGTACAATTTACTTATTGAATAGCTTGGCCAGGTATGGTAGCTAACAGAAGCGTCTTACTGAAACTAGTCTCTTTCGCTGTATTGATTGTTTATAGAGAAGTTGTGAACAATTTGTATGTCTTTGAAATGGTTGTTTACTAGTTTCATCCAAAAAGACTGGTTAAGAAAATCAACTATGTAAGACGACACTCTTGTTCAGGACTGCATTTTTTAGCTAATAATTAGCTCAAGAAATTGAAACAAATCCTTCCCTAGTAGCACACATATATTATATAAATATTCGTTTCGACATCCGCCCAAATATTTAGCTAATATATTATTTAAAATATTTCTTTAATATTATTTATATATAATATTTATATTTATCTACGACATTCTGTCGGCATAATAATACTAATAAAATATTTCTCTGATATTCGTATCAAAATATTAAGAATTACACACAAATCTATATATTTAAAACACGAGGCTTATTTTTCTTCCAGTTCGTTTAAGGGTTCTACTGGGCCGATTTACGTGATTCTTTTTTTATATTAAAGCTTTTGTTATGGAAATTAGTCAACACTACATAACACTACTATTTTGTATTTCTTTAAGTTTAATATTTTTAAATAAATAAATATAAAACATTTATTTGGATACGCACGAGACACTTGTATCCACTTGCAGCGCCATCTCACTTTCTACGGTGGCAACAGAAAAATATAATTCAGCAGTTTACGTTTTATAACACACACACACATCACCACTGGAACTTAATATTCACTGATATCACGGGATGATAACTCCTCCTCGCTAAGCTTTGATTTCAGACTGGAACAGAACTGAAGGAGATTGATTGGACTCTTCTTTCTTCGAAACTCCTTGAGTTTTGGAAATTAATTTCGTCCATTTACGTCCTTTGCAAGCACCATATAAGACTACAATTATAAGTACTATTGTTTTAAAGTTATCCATTCAATCCATTGGTTTGATGTTGTATTTGTAACATCGTCGATTGACAATTGATCTGTGGCGTCAATGTGTTGTTGCAATTGATGAATTTCTTTCAAAAAAATATTGTGAATCTTTAAGGGTTTTTGATTAAGTTTATGCGTTTGTAAAATAATTTCGTTTACTGTTTGCAGCAGTAAGGGTTTTCCAGAGCTTCGTTCTTCTTTCTTTCCGAACTTATATTTTTGGTATTCAACGGCGCAGTTTATAGGGATTTGTAATAAAACTCTTCCATGCATAGTATAAAACTGTTCATCGAAACACTTTGATTTAAAAACAATTTCTTCTAGTGTTATTATTAACAAATATTCTTCATTAATTTTATTGAATATTATTAATGGTGTTTCATTGGTGTTTGTTGACAGTGATTTTCTTTATTTTGAATTAGTGATGAAATGCATTCCTCTTCATTATTAAATTTTAATTGTTAAATGTACAAATTTTGGAGTTGTATGCAGCGATATTCCATATACTGGTAGACTTGTTCTTTCAGAGCCAAGTAGGGTTTCGAAGGAACAATTAATGTATTTTGAATTGTTGGAATTGGGAATAAATGAAAGTATTGAAATAACTTTGGATAAATAATAGGAAATTCTGTGGCAAAAATTATTTTGTTTTTTTCAAAATGGCAATAATTTAATTAATGAATACAGAATGACTATGACATACAGAATGACAGACAGAATGAAACATAATGAATATAGAATCAACATGCTTTTTAAATTTTTAGCTGTTACAATATCAGGATGTGGTATATGTATTTTAGCAAAGGCTATTGCGTTTTCAAGATTGTCTAAAAAGGTAATAATAACATTTGCGTTCAGGAATATTTGATTCATCATATTTGAATAAGCAGTGTATCCATGAAATTCATCAGAAAGATTATTCAAAGGGGGTGTATATGAGTTAGCATAATTAGAAATTTTCTTTTGGTTTTTAATAATTGTTTCTATACTCTCAGAATATTTATTGATTAATTGTTTTGAGAAGGAAATTTGAGAATTTACTTGTTTAACTATTTTGTGTTCATTTTCTTTTAATAAATTTATAGCTTTGTACAAATCTTCACCGTCGTCAGCATCTGATGTGCCGAAAAGCTATTTACTGATTTTTCCTCCTAAATCTATAAGTCCTCGTTTTCTCCTTGGGCTTTGTTGTATATAAAGATTTTCTGTTTTAGTTAACAATTCGAAAATGATTGGTTCCAAATGTTCATAATTGCCTATTAAACTATCATGATAAAAAGCAGTCTTATTGGATAAAGAGAAATTAAGTTTCTTATAAACACTCCCTAAGTTTTCTACTTCGCTTCTAAGTATTTCTAAATCTACATCATGTAAAAATATGTCTTACTACTAACAATATTTGCGTTTTCTAATCTAAAAGGTAATATTCCAGGGGAATTTTTAATGTTGATTATGTTTAGTTCTTGTGCCGGCACACGCAGCATCACTGTTAGCCAAAGCATTATTTTCTTCATGTTCATCCTGCAACAAAGGAGGTTTTCTTAATTCTTTAATATAAACAGTCTCTGTTTTATTTTTGGAATTTTTAATTTCTACCTTATTATGGTCCAAAAGTTTGGTGATAGTATAAGGGCCTAAAAATTTATTATGTTTTTATTTCTGCCTGCCTGGGGCGGCAACCTTAGAAGGCGGCAAATGGGCTGTAAAATTAACTAGTTTATGGCAAAAATGATTAAACCAAGATTCATTTGAATACCTATGAAAAACTAAAAGGTAGAATTTTAATAAAATTTGCTTTTAATATGTTTTACAAACTTTTAAGTATACGTGCCCACTCACTTTAAAAATCCTCAAGCATAAGAACGACATAAGAAGGTTGAGGTATGTAGTTTTTAAATAAAAACACGTTTTGAAAGATGAGTAGAGTTTTCGTGTATTAAAGACCAAATCCAAAAACAAATCAAAAATACAGAGCAATATAGATAAAATATCAAAATATTTCAAGGAAACCGCTCACAAGCATAATAAACTCTCGCTTAAAAATGGCTTCAGGCTTCAGTAAAAACAGATTCAGTTTCATGCATATTGATTTTAATACGTGACAAAAAATCCGCATTAGAGTTCAATTTTTCTTTTTTGAAAACAACTTGATAGTCAAACTCCTCAAGCTTTATACGCCAGCGAACCAATTTAGAATGCTTGCAAGCCCATACGATTGCAAGCAATTCTTTTTCTATCGTACTGTATCGTTGTTCCGATTCGTTCAAAGTGCGCGACGCGTAAGCTATTGGTTTGTCCTGTCCTATAAATCTCTGCGATATTATAGCACCTAATGCTACATTTGAGGCATCTGTAGTCAATATAAATTCTTTTTCAAAGTCGAGATATTGAAGTATATGGTCATTACAACGTATTTTCTTGCATGTTTCAAAACTTTCAATAAAATTTTGATCATGAATAATTTTGACATTCTTTTTGAGACAAAGTGTGAGGGGTTTTGTTAAATTAGCAAAGTTCTTAATGAAACCCTATAATATAATATAATATAATAAATTTTATCAGGATTGGGTTTTACACCGTCTGGGGTTATTATGTGACCTAAATAAGCAACAGACTTTTGTAAAAATTCTGACTTATCCAATTGAATTTTAAAATTTGTTTTTCGTAATCTCTCAAAGACTCTTCGTAACCGCAACATATGCTCTTCTAAGGATGTACTAAAAATGATTATATCGTCTAAGTAAACCATACATATCTCAGAATTCAATCCTCGAAGTACGCTGTCCATCATCCTGTGAAAGGTTGAGGGCGCATTCTTCAAACTGAAAGGCATTGTTTTAAATTCATAATGTCTATTATGAGTCGAGAATGCAGTTTTGGGAATATCATACTTGTCTACCTCGAGCTGATGATAGCCGCTTGCGAGATCCAATGTTGTAAAGTAATTTGCCCTACATAATTTGTCAAGTATGTTCGTAATGTTTGGTAATGGATACTTATCGTCAATCGTTTTCTGATTTAGCTTGCAATAATCAATCACAATACGCCACTTCTGTGGTCTTGATTTATCTAATTGTTTGGGCACTATCCAAATAGGACTACTGCATGGAGAGGTGGATGGTTGGATTATTCCTCGCTATAGCATTTTACTAATTTGATTATTGACTTCAGTTTTGTGGATTTCTGGACATTTATATGACTTGCCGAAAATAGGCCTGTCGTTTGTTAATTTAATGTTATGAGTTATTTCGTGAGAAAAACTTAAAGGCTTGTTTTCACAGTAAAATATGTCCCTAAATTCAAGATAGAGTTTCTCGATTGCTTCTCTTTCTTCTATATTGCAATTTTCTAGTCTAAGGGTTTTGAGATTTTCTTTTAAATAGTTGTCTTGCGTTTTATTCAATTTATTTGGAGGTTCACATCTAACACAATAAAGTTAACTTCATTTAGATCTAACAACTCTAGGTTAGTTGAGTTGACTGTGATTGTGAACGGGTTTTCATTATGATTTAATATAGTAGTAATAACAAAATAATTTTCTATATTCACCACAGCTTTGGGCGATTCTACGTTATTGCCAAAATTAATCCAAAATACCTACACCGTTTTCATAACAAACAGGTAAGTTAACCACTTGTTCAGTTCTAGCTGGAAGAATGATTGTTTTGATGACATCTTTGAAAATTCTTGCTCGACTATGGAACAATTTGATCAAATCTAACGGATATTTGAGCCATAGGGGTAATTAATTGTTTTTTATTAATGCCAACCACAGCTTGTAGTTGCAAAAGGTCAATTCCTATGAGTCCGTCATATTTACTGTTAAAATCAAAAAGATAAAATTTATGCATTTTATTAGTATTGAAGATTTCGAAGATTGGAATTGTTACTACCTCGTTGTGGAAACTTATATTATGAGATGTCCGTATGTTGAAATTTTCTTAGGTAATAAAATTCTGATAAAATTTGTAAGCTATATTTAGTTTAATTAAACTTCGAGAACTGCCTGTGTCTAAAAGAAAATGTGCTCGTAATTCTGGGATGTAGACATAGGGTAAGTCGTTTTGTACATGATTCAGATCAATTAAGTTGGATTGGTTTGCATTTGAGCTTGCCGGAAATCTTCACAATCGCTTTTTTGGAAATTAGAAAGGTTTTGGTATGTCGTATCTTCGTCTTGATGAGGTTGATAATAAATAGGCTCTTCATTTTGACTGCATTGATCCATGTTTAAGTCAAAGTACACGTCACTAGTATCGTCTTGAATTGGGTATTCGAAAGAATTGTCATAATCAGAATCATTTGGTGGGTGGTAGTTTGTGGCATCTTCTGTGAAGCTCTTCAGACATAAAGTTATTAGGGCCAGTTGGTTGAAAATAATTTTTGGTTCTGTTTCGTGTTTCTGCTGTTGGAATTCGAGATGTAGTCCACATAGGTTCAGGCTTATTTTGAAATACTTTTCCAGTAGGCTGGAAAATATTATATGGTTTTCCAAAAACTTGCTGATTTGTGGGAAATCTTTGTGGTAATAAATTTTGTCGAGGTTGGAAGTTGATTGGTTGAGATGTGAAAGCTGCTTAAATCGTTGTTGTAAACCAAAATTTGGCGGATAGTTGCTATAATGAGAAAATGTTGGTTGTATAAAATTCGGAGGTTTTTGTACTGCAAAATTTCTTGATACAGGTTGTGGTTTTGGATCTATTACTCTACTGTTGGTTGGCAAATTATGCACAACACCATATTGTTTTTGGTTCGAAACAAAATTTTCTTCCTCTAAAACATGAGCAATTGCTAATTCCAAAGAATCTGGATTCCCTAACCCAATAATATCTTATATGCGTTCACTTAAGCCACGAATGAAAGTTTTTAATGGTAACTCATCATAATTACTAATTTGGAAAATACGTTGTTCTTCTGATAGATTTGTTGATTTTTATTTTGATGCAATAGCACTCCTACTTTTTTGAATTCGCTGTTCAAAATTAAAATATGATTCGTTTTTGTACGGTCGCATACTTATCATTTCCTGTACTAAGCAATCTAAATTTCGTTGATCTCCAAAACTAGCCTTAACATTTTTTTAAGACTATTCCAGTCCCTAATCTCTGGTCTACTTCCTACTAACATTAATGCATATCCGGTTAATTGACTGATAATTGCACGAATTAAAAAGTTATTAAAAGGATCATTTTCATTTGTATCATTTCTATATGTAGATATAAGAGAGTCAGTGTGACTCTGTTTATAGAACAGTGAGTTCTATAGTGACTATTCAGTGACTCATAGAATTTTTATAGAACAGTGTGTTCTATAAAAATTTCTAAAGTGTTTTTACTACCATCAAAATGTGGAATAGAATCAATATATAATTTAAGCAATTGATAATAATATTAATTGCTTAAATTATATATTATCAAATTATTATATATTATCAACTGGCCAACACATTTTTTGCTGACTTGTATATGAGACTTGTTCTGTACTAATTTGGGTGTGCTGGATCCGAAAATCATATTGGTTTTTGCGTATCACGTCAAAATTTAATTCTATATCATTTGATGCTCTTTGAAAAATTGCAAATGCGGCCAAGTTGTAACTTAAGAACTTATACGACATAAACAAAGTATAAAATTATAATAATTCATTTATTTATTTAGGTACAATATTTACACAATGATCATTCAAAAAACTACAAAAGTGTTAGTAATAAAAAAACAACAGTCAGGGAATAAATTTTCGTTTGTAGCACTTTCTGCTGTGCATTTTGGTTTGGCAGTCCCTTTGAACACTCCAACAGTAGTCGGCCATCATATGAGAATCCCATCTTCCTTGGTACCGAGTTTCCATGGTTTTTAAATCTTGATGAAATCTCTCGCCTTGCTCATCGCTTACAGCACCTAAATTTTCGGGAAACCTATCAAGATGGCTATGAAGGAAATGAAGCTTTATGCTCATGTTACAACCTAGGCGGTGAAATTTCTCAAGCATTGATTGCACTAGCTCTTTATATTGGATGCTTCTTTGTTTCCAAGAAAATTGTTCGCGACCATCGTGAATGAAGTCCAGGCTTCTTTTTCTGCTTCGTTCATAAAGTTGATGAAATTTGGATCTCTCATTAAAGTTCTAATTTGAGGTCCATCAAATACCCCAGCTTTGATTTTTTCGTAACTTAGTCGTGGAAACTTTTCACATATGTACTGGAAACAGTCACTTTGCAAATCTAGTACTTTAACATATTGCTTCATAAGACCCAGTTTGATGTGAAGAGGTGGAAAAATTACTTTTTCTCTGTGGACTAAAGGTTGACTTATAATATTCTTCTCTCCAACAACTAAGGATGTTCTAGGAGGCCAATGTTTCTGAATCCAGTGTTGGTTTCTATCTCGACTATCCCAGAGGCACAAAAAGCAAGGAAATTTTGTATATCCTCTTTAAAAACCAAGTAAAAAGTTTACCATTTTGAGATCCACACAGATGACCCAGTTATGGTCTGTATATTTTAGTAAATCTATCACCTTATCAATGTCGTCATATGTTTCCTTTAATTGAACGGAATATCCAATAGGAATTGAACCGAAAACATTCCCGTTGTGTAGTAGGACACACTTGAGGCTTCTGCTGGAACTGTCGATAAACAAACGCCACTCACTTGGGTCATATTGTACAACGCCCATTTGAGTTAGCAAATCTGGCACATTGTTACAATAAACAAATTTACACTCTTGTTTAAAATATTGCACAAGATCACTTTCCCTTTTACGATAAGAAGTTATCTTCGTACCTTGCTTGAGTAAGTTATTTTCATTTAATCTTGAAGCTAGCAGTTTCCTGCTGATGCTGATTCATTTGATAGGCCCAAATCCCTTACTAAATCATTTAATTCTGCTTGAGTAAAGCGTTGTGGTCCACAATTAGAAACTATATCTTCATTGGCAGAATCTACATCTGAATCATCTTGCTCTTCAATAACATCTGACATGTATTTAGCATCCGAGTGCTCAAGTGAAGGAAGCTCTTTATAAAATGGCACAGGTATTTCATCGGAATGAGGTACTGGTCGAATCGCGGAGTCAATATTCGGATATACAATTTTATTCTTATTCTTGGTATTATAACCGGAGGTCTGAGTTAAACAAAAGTAACAATCATCTACGTGTTTTTTCGGTTCACGCCATATCATTGGAACGCCAAAAGCTAATTTCTGACGTTTTCCTTTGCTCCACTGCCGCAAATTTTCCACACATGATTTACACACTTTATGTGGAGCCCATGACTTGTCTTGATCAGCAAGTTTTACATCAAAATAAGCCAAATACATTTTCTTAACGAAAACACTAATATTTGTCCTTTGACTGGGAACGGTGAAGCTGCCACAAATGTAGCAGAAAGAATCGGCACTATTTACACATCTTCGAGTAGTAGACATGATGTAGTTTCTTCACTAACAACTAACATGTAACTAGCATTTTCTTATTACCCTTGCTTACTTTTAAATAGTTCTAGTGATCAATACTTTCTAATAAATTCTCATTAAACCCTAATATGTTGACGATGAGGACTAGCTTAGTAGACTTGATTACTTTACAATTGTTTATTACTTAATTATCTAATTAAGTACTTAAATATTATGAGGTACAAGTGTATATTATGCTAATGACTAAATGCATTTGGAATGTCTACGAATTCTGTAAACAATTAAGAATTTGCTGCATTTAGTTAACGATTTTCAAGAATTTTGGATTCGGCAAACAAGAAACGCAGTAGGAAAAAACCTGACGTGATTTATATTATTATATTTATATTTGGCATTAGCGTGCCAATTTTAGTTAAAATCAAGTGTCAGATCAAAGTCAGCAAAAAAAAACTTTTGTTTGTTGGCCAGTGAATTGATTAATCCTTCTGCAGGTCGTCCCTGTTCTGAATTCATTCTGTCATGTTATTTAAATTTAAATTGCTAATTCTTTCAATTAAGTCCTCAATTTTTTTTTAATTTGTTTTGTTTTGTTAACTAAAACTTTTGGTTTTGTTTTTCTTTTCTTTCTTAACTGCTATGTTTGAAATATTATATTCCTTAATATCAAGAACGCAATTGCTTTGCAATTCGTTTGCCTTAAATCTAATTTTTTTGTTATGTTTCAGAGTATTTTTTCATCAATATCCTAAAACGCGATTGTTGTCAATCCTGCTTAATTACCCTCGCTAAAAATCGTATACCCTGATTTTTAGAGGATACTTTTTGCCAAGATTTGGAAGCTACAGGAAAATAAAAAAAAGATTTGGCTCACCGTAAATTCCTTTCGTGGTCGCTCCGAGTTCACTGCTCGCCCGCTTGGTCGTTCTTGCTTGGGTCGTTGTCCTCCTTAAGAGTTTGACAAACTATTTGAAAATCACTTTGGAAAATCACTTTTAGTTTAGGAAATCGATCCTACCGACTGCGCCAGTTATCAGTTTGCAATTAAACTGTATATTTTTAAAAACAAAAATTTATTTCTCCTATAAAATTTACAATTTTATATAAGATTATTTCGTAATGCGTTTACAACGAATGCGAATAATGAACTATTTTATAAAAATATTAAAACAGTAATTCTCACACACAAAAATATAATTCAGCAGTTTACGTTTTATAACACACACACATCACCGCTGTAACTTAATATTCACTGATATCACGAGATGATAACTCGTTTATTAGTTCCATATACTGTGTGTTTATAAATAAGTATCTGTTGGGATTTATTCCTATAAATACTTATATACTATATACTACTATATATTAAATAAATAAATAAAACCATGGAAAGAAAACAAATTGTACAAATGAGGTTACTAATATCAAAGCGACAATCTTCAATTTTAGGTAAAATGAGATATTATTGCTGTGGATTTTAGTTTCAAAATTTTGTAAATTTTTTTAATTTTGTAAAATTTTAAAATCTTTGTTAAAAACTAACGCTTTTGAAATGTTTTATCAACTTTTCCAATTAAAAATATTTTTAAGTTATTTACTTGTGTGTCATTGATTATACAACCAATGTGTACTTTTTAATAAGGTTAAATAATCCATGTTTCTTTATTTATTATCAAACAGTTTACTCACCAACTTCTTAAGAATACGTAATATCCAGTTGTGGGGAAATTATTGTTATTATGTAATTCATTTATGATTAATTTCAAATGAGTAATATCAACGGGTAATGAGATTCTCTAAAGGTTTTTGTTTATGTAAATAGATCATTAATATTGTATAAAGTGGTGTGTAGTAAACTTAATAGATGTGTCACTTTTACAATGTTAATCTGCTGTTATGTATTGTATATAGTGTACAGTCATTGTATTAGATTGTAATGTGATGATGTAAATAGTTAGTATTTAACCTTAGGAAACAATAATTTTAGGACACTTCCTGATATACGACGAACGAGAACGTATGTAAAGTTCAGTCCAGTAAATAAAGCGACAGAGTAAAAGTTGTGAAAAATAATATTGTACAAATGTAAATAATTAGTCTTGCATAGACAAGTCAAGTTGGTTGCTGTGTTAATATACGGCGGAAGTGTATAATCGTTATAAAATTGTAAAAGTGTTTATAAGGTTATAATGAAATACCTTTAATTTAAATTACTAGCTAAAGTTATAGCCAGTGAATAAATCTTCGTTAAAACCATAAACTGGTGTTTTATTTAATTAAACAGATAAAACAAATATAACAAATATTCTTCGAATAAGGGAAATTTACCCGCAATTAATGAAATAAATAAAAGTGAGTTATTTCTTTGTGGAAAGAGTTTTGGATGGTGTTATATGGAAAGTCCATCCAAAGGCCATTAAACCGGAATTGGAAACCAGCATTGGAACAGCATAAACTGACTTACGCTGCCAATAGTTTGGAGAAGGATTTAGTGAAGAAACTAGTGACGAGTATACTAAGAGGGATGAACCAACTATATAAAAAGGTAGGAAAATTATTTCCTTTCTGTAACTGGTACATGCTAAAGAAAAGACAATCACTAATTGTGAAGTGTATGAAGTAAATTAAACAATTTAGTAATAATTAAATTTAATTAGTGATTTCAATTTAAAAGTTATTTCAATTTCAATTTGTAACCACGAGAATCCACATTCGCCCTGAGATGAGTGTTTCGTTATATTTTATTTCAGTTATTTTAAGTTATTTAATTGGCATCCAACTTATCTTACGTGATCTTGAGTTAGTTAAGAACTCACGTAACATTCTTATATAACTATTGCATTATTTAAATCTATTAAAAGGTATTTTTAAATCGTATAAGAATTTATAAAAGAGTGAAGTTGAAAAGTATTTCCAAAGCTCACTGTCATTCAAAATCTCAAATTAATTATAAAAAACATCGACTATCTAACGGCAATTATTCGCAATTTTAAAATATATGATGAAATTGAATAAAAGTAATTTTTTGTTTTTAATTAGCCAACATCACCGCATATATTTATTTTTGCTAGCCAACGTGAGAAAAAAAAGTCAAATTTTTCTTTTTATGCGAATTCATCGCATATATTTATTAGGCTTGTCCCAACGTGGGGCAAAAGTTGAAGTTTTTCTTTTTATGCGATTTCATCGCAATATAGTATATCTCAAATTGTTCGTATTTTCAAGCTCTATTAAACTACATTATAAAGTGTTCCACGTAAAGGTATATTTAAAGTCGCCTATTAAAAAGAAATAGAAGCCAATCACAGTTGCTATAGATATCAACGAAAAACTATTATGGATGGGGTAAGTCAGAGAGGGTGATAAGTCTTGGCGGGGGTATGCCAGGGGAGGAGAGGTAAATAAAGAGGTAAAAAAAAGAAAGAGATAAGTTAGAGGACTAAGTCGGAAAAAGGAGTAAAACGGGGGTAACTAGGGGAGGAAGGTGGGATAAGTCGGGTGTGTTTGTTAAATAATTCGTTCAAAAGTTCGTCTGAGAATGGTAAGTTTAGTATTTTCAACTGTTTTGTTCGATTGCGTTCATTTAATAATAATAAATATTACTATTAAATAATCACTCTTGAAAACCCGAAGGATTGTTATCACACAACGAACGTTTTTAAGGAAATCCTTCAATAAATTAACCTTTTGAGCGTCATGTTTTGACGGGGTTTCCCTTGGAATATATTTATTTAATATGTATATCAATATATTTCTAAATATATTTTATTTTCAATATTTTATAAATATTTTTCGAACCTTTTAAATATTTAAAAAACGTAATATTATATTTATATTTTTTAAATATTAAAAAAATATTGTGTGCTACTGGGGTTAATTCTAAAATAAAAATTGTAATTGAAGATCTTATATACAAAAGTTTCGTGTCTCGAATTATATTTCTCGGGACTCGAGACAACAAAAAAATGGAGGAATTGTCGGGAATTGTCTTGCGTTCCGGAAATTCCTCGGGATAGAGACCCTAGTAAATACGGGAATTCTTAAAACAATTTCTCATAAAGTATTAAAATGCAAAAACAAATTAATTATCGTAGTTGCAATAAAGCAGCATCCAAATGACTTATACAGCAGCAAGTTTTCGCAGCACAGAAGAATTTCATCCGGATGAGACTTTTATCATTACTGCTACTTTATCATATCTATCTACCGCTCAAATTATCTTAAATGCCCATTGTGACGTTTTTCTTGATAGAATTCTTTTGTTTTGTTGCTATAGCAATTATCTTCATTTTTTAAATGACATCCGTATCTTTTTTGAGTTTTTTGCAGGCTGGTAGTGTAAGATATGTAAAAAATTGACGACCCAAATTTGCAAAAAGTGCAGAAAAAGCGTTGGATGTTTTATTAACAATCGAAGAAGCGATAAAGCTTTCTACAAGAGCAGTAGCAGATTTTTTAAATTAGCTATACATCTGTCTATAAAATTTTAAAGAAAGCAGAATTTCGCTCCTACAAACTCCCAGTTCCTTCACGAACTAAATGAATTCGATTTTGACAGAAGGATGGAATGTTGTGAGCAGATGATAGAAAGAAGTAATATGGATGACAATTTTGCTTTTAACATTGTATTTATTTATTTATTTATTTAATATCCCCCAAACAAAACGAGATTTTAAATTAAAATTAAAATACATTAAATTCAAGTACATATAGTTCAAACATAAGAGAAAAACAAAAACATCTAAAGCTTAAATAATAATTATAAACAACAAAGCAATAACAAACTGTTTCAGTATATTAAGACGAAACCTATAGTTATTACCTATCCAAGTGCTTTTTGTCAGAAGAATAATAATCTAAACAGTGATCGTTTAAACGCTACGGGGGAAGAATCAAACAAATCAATATCTATTTCATAGCTAACAGCATTAAAAGATGTCGCCATTCTTATTAACCCATTAATGCCCAGCGTCCTATTTATAGGACTGTTTACGTTAGGCCTTCTGAGAACTCAATGAAGAAAAAGCAATGAAAAATTCCCACTTAAATGTTATCAGTCATTACTGTTGCAGCTCTTTTCAAAGTGCTTGTTTCCTAACTTTCACTTTAGTGACCTTTGTGCTGCAGCAAAGATTGTTGTTTTTGTGCATCCATGTAGCATTTACTTAGTTTTTGTTCTAAATAAAAAAAAATTAGTAGCAAGTTCTTTTTTTTGTATTCACTTATTTGTAAAATATGTAATGTATTATTTGAAATAAGATTAATTTGTTCTTGCAATTTCTAGTAATGTTTATGACTTCTCAAACTTAGTGTCCTATAAATAGGATGCTGGGCGTTAAGCTTATCAATACGAAAATTTCAAGCAAGTTCATTTTGCTTATAGACTCATCAATTATGAATTGAAAAACGTTCCGAACCTTAGAGAATGTTGTGGAGTATTTGTTTTCGAATGAAATAGAGACCGATATACCAGCACCTCATCCGGATATGGATGAATTGACAGCTGAAGATGGTACTGTGAAGACGATACTGGCATTGCAGAAGCTGTAAGCATCCCTGAAAGTGTTAAGATTTTTGCACCTGATCATGACTGCATTGACTCTGATGCAGCAAAACAGCCTGATCCTTCAGCTAAGTTTCTGCCAGCGAAAAGAAAAAAGACAGAAAAATTTTTCTTGATAAACTGGAAGAAAGAACTAACTACATATAATTTTCCTGGCTCAGACGATACTAATGTTAGAAATATTGAAAATATAAAACAAATTGTGAAAGGAAAAACTCCTGTAGAATATTATATCTTTTCATATTTTGTTTTATATTTTCAACTTAAGTAACTTCTGAGTCAGGAAAACCATATATCGCTAGTTCTTTCTTCCAGATTTTCAGGAAAGATTTTTCCATGTCTTCTTTTTACTGGTGGAAACTAAAGTAAAGGACCAGACTGTTTTTCTGCATCGGAGTCGCTACTGCCACGATCAGGTACAAAAGTTTTAACGCTCCTAGGAATGTCTACAACTTCTGCAGTGCCAGTATCGTCTTCATAGGTATCTTCTTAATCTGTCAATTCATCTACATCCGTAGGAATTGCTGATACATCAGCCTGTATTTCATTCGAAGACAAATATTCCACAGCATCCTCCAAGTTTCAGAACATTGTTTGGCTTATAATCAATGAATCTATAAGCAAAATGACCTTGCTCAAAATTTTCATATGTATAATATTGTATAAGCTTAACGCCCAGCGTCCTATTTATAGGACAGCCTTTATTTCGAAAAATTAACAAAAAATTGTTATTTTGTGATTATAAATGGTTTGAAAAACTAAATGTTGGCAACATTTCAAATTTTTACAAAAAAAAATTGAAAAAAATCAATTTGGGCGTTAATGGGTTAATGAAGAGTGTAGTCTTTAATTAGTTCGATGATGTGGAATGTACAAGATACCTCGTGGCCGTGATCGATGCACTGGTACGTACAAACTCACCAAAGGCAACAACTTGGGACAATCTATTCTGTTATTTATGAGCTTATGTACAAAGCAGATGTCCCCCACTTCCCTTCTTATATACAATTTAGCAATGTTAAATTCCGACCTAATATCTTGATATTCGTCATAATCGGGATACTGTCCATGCTTTTTGTAATGCAAATATTTTAAAAATTTGTTTTGAACCGTTTCAATTTTATGTTTTAGAGTAATTAATCCTGGGTTCCAGACTACCGACGCAAATTCTAATTTTGATCTAACTAACGAATTGTATAATAATTGTATTGTCTTAGTGTTGCTAAAATCTTTTGTAGATCTAATGATGAAACCAAGATTCTTTAACGCATCGTTAAAGAATACTATTACAGATTACTATTACTATTAAAGATACGTTTACTATCTTATCAATGTGATCGTCCCATTTTAAGTCAGACTTAAAATGAACTCCTAAATCCTGCATGTTAGACAGTCGCTCCAATTCGTTATTGTTCATCGTATATTGATGAAGGTAAGGATATTTCTTTGTTGTGAATGTCATAGATTTACATTTATTGATATTGAGATCTAACTTGTCCCAGCAAACATTTTAATGATGGGCCTTCAATGGCCGAATGCCCTCCAGCCGATTATGCGAGCGGCGGGCCTCTAACGGAATTCTATATTGGCCCGGCATCAATAGGAGACTGCGGCCGCTAGCCGGGCCACCGTATGAGTAAGGCCATTTTACAGCGATGGCCCATAATTCATGCGACCAATGCCCGCTACTCTGCCGATCAATCGCCGCTCACATAACTAGTCAAAAATTTTGTTCAAAAACATTTATTTTTATAAAAATAAATGTTTTGTTAATTAAATTAAAATATAAATATTTTAATTTAATTAACAAAACAATATTTCAATTCACAAAATTAACATAAACTCAAAACATTAAACATTAAATACATCAGAAGACAAGGCAATAAACTTCTAATGATTCTCGGCACCTTTGACAGCACTACGTCTTCTGTTCCTTCCGCCATTTCGGTCTGTTGCAGTCCTTAGCCAGCTTTTGATAATCGTTTCTACTTCCTGTTGGGTAGCACTTTTACTGAATTTGTTTTTTCTTGCTACCCCTGCAAACAATAATAAATAATAATTTAATTTATTAAACAACAAAAAGGTTCTACCTACCAACAATGAAGTTTACAATATTTTTCAAACGGCTAAAAGCTGGTTTATTGTTTTTGCCACACCAGTTATAGGTTTCTGCTAAATTCTGCCCAACAATTTTAGTTAACAATCGCCTCGTCGTATCTATTACATCTTTTCCTCCAATCAGCTGACAAAAAGACACCTAAAATGTTTAAAAATTATATTGTGCTACAATATAGGTACTATTTACTACCAGCTCAGAACTATTTTCTATCACTGTATCATTAAAGCTTTCTAACTGCTCTTGAGTAGTCAATGGAAATGTTTTTATCAGATCACTCTCCTCTGGAATATCTTCGCTTTTGCTCAGGCAGTGTTTAATAAGTTTCATTTCGTCATTCAGAGATTGCACCGTTATCAATAACTTCTTCAATAAAGCTATAATTTAAAATTGATTTCAATATAACTTCAAATTAAAGATATAATATGAAACTTACCTTCATTTGATTCACAAGCACAGCGATTATATGGAGAATATCGAGATGAAATTGGTGTACTTAAAGTGGATGTTGTTCTGCAGGATAAATCCGTTTCGCTACGTTGAAATGACGTTCCTTGAACAGCAATATCAGGGGTCATATTTCTTTTAAAAAGGTCTTTATTAGATGTAGTAATTTCCTTAACCATCGTTTGTGGAACGAATGATTTGTGGACTAATTGAGGGGCGTCGTTGGCCTTAGAATTGCATAATACTTCAATATCAGTTTTCGATGTAGAACATTTTGAGCGTTTAGTTTTCAACTTTAAAGTAGGCAAATCGTCCTCAGATTCTGCAGATGAGGTAAAATCGTCGTAATGTTTTGGCTTAATGCTTCTTTTTCGTGTCTGCTCTACATCGCTGGCTTCACTTTGGGAAACACTTTGTAGTCTTTCCAATTCCTTCATCTTTAAAACCGCCTTTTCATATGTTACTAGAGAAAAGTGCAAAAAAATATGTAACGGAATTATCACTAAATGAATACATACATGCTTTATACTTGATGTTTATATGAATCCCAGGTATGAAAGATGTAGGAGTTTTGTGTTTCTGAGTCATTTGTATCCTTTGAGCGTCAGTAGCTCTTTTAGGCCAAATACATGTAGGAATGCCAGTTTCTCCATCATAATTCACCCAAGAATGAGAGATGACAGTCATTGGGACTTCATCATCTACCTTTTCATCAGGGAATTCCACAACGTAGTATAAATAGGAACTAAAAATAGCAATGTGAAATAGTAATAGATAAATGTAGTAGACACTTACAATATTTTATAATTTATTATAGGTTGAGACTTAAGCAAAATATATAAAAGATTATTTACAAATCAGGTTTTAACGTATGTACAAGAGCAGTGTAGAAGAAATTTCCATTATTATTGCTTTTATCTAATGGAAGTAATATTCCTTTACAACCAATTTGTTTAATAGACCGACAAATTATATTATGATCTTCGCAGCAATTGACAGTGACCATCGAAATTATTTCGGATTCAAGAGGATATTTCACAAATGAATTAACCAGTCTGACTTCTTTGCATATTATAAATATTTCTTTGGATTCAATAACTCCGGCAAAGTATAGGATTATGGCAATTTCTCCTGTATCAAACTGTACACAATTATCCCCGGTATTATTTGAAAATATTAAATCTTTATAATTCAATTTCTTGAAAAAATAACTTGGACCTAAATCGGCAAAAGAAAAATCTTGTGGACAGATAGGACCATACAATTCGATTTTCACGTGATCTTTTTTTATTCCAGAGTCATAATCTGCAACGTCTTGCTCTTTCAGTCGTTTAATAACCTGTTGTAAAGGTTTATTTGACTTCCTTAGCCTATTTTTAAGAAATTGAAGGTAATTTTCAAAAGGGAAACATGTAATGGAATTTAAAACTCCAAAATTTTTAGCATCTCTTGCCAAGTGAATAAGACTGTGTATGTTATAAGTACAAAAACTTTTGCCATATATTCGAATAGCATGTGCGACAAAAGCATGAAGAAGTTCGTTTGCAAGGTCATTGTGATCCTTATTTAAACGTGGAACTAATAAAATTGTTATACCAAATTTTAACAACATAAAGTTATTGTACATCCTGGGAGGCAAAAATTTCATTAATAGCAAAGGACCTGCATATAATAAAAATTGTTGGAATTCGGTGGCTTTCCAACGTTCGAGTTCCACTAAAGATCTTGGCTTTCTATTAAATTCTACAGGCCAATAATTCTTAATCTCAATTAGAGTCTTATTGAATGCAGAAATATCTTCTTTGGAAATACCAAATTGACGAGCACTATCCCTCCATAGAAATAGCAATTTTCTCATGACCCCCAAGCACACGGAATGCATATAATCCACAGGAAATTGATCAACTAAATCTATCTTTAATCGAAGAAAAGGTGTATCGCCTCTGTGGTGAGCCTCGTCGATTTTTGATCGAAATCCTGCGTTGGTACGAAGTGGTGCTTTTAAATCAGTAAACTGCAATCTTCGATCTCTGTATTCTCCGACACAACAGCATTTATCACATCCGTGGAACCCATTATGTCCTTTCGTATTTTTTATAAATGCTCGGGCTGGAGTGTCAACGCAAAAAGATCTAATATGCACAGGAATTTTTCTATCATTAAACTTCAAACCATTTAGTTGCAAAGAAAACAATTCCTCAATGAATTTGGCCAAATATTCGTCTAGTGGTGGTTTATCAACACCACAATAAATAGCTACTGCAAAAACAATATCTTCAGTTAAATTGCTAATTTTACATAAAATTGGCCAAAATGACAACCTAGTGCTTTTGTGCAGCGGCAGTCCATCTATATTAAAATCTAGCAAGAACTCTGTAATATTGTATTTTAATGCAATTTTTTGCAGTTTAAAGGAAATTCCTAAATAGCAAAATTCACCTGTTCCCTGTGCCTCAATATCTACAGAATTAGGGGTTTTCAAGAGTGTTCGTGCATCTCCAGGCAATGTTTTTAAATCGGGGGACTCTGAAAGCCATTTGAGAAGTTCTGAAAGAGCCAAATGAGTTATATTGTTCTTCAAAGCCCAAGTGCGTAAAAAATCATTAGAAGTCTGATTGGCTTCTGATTCATCCTCACTGGTTTCCTGGTCAGATTCTTCAGAAGCAACGAAATTATGTTCTATGTCAATTAAACCGTCATCTTGATTTAAAATTCCCGTCTCAAAGTCGAAAGTGTTTTGTTCATGTTGTAGGTTTGTATCGATGTTATGTTGAACATTATCACCATTAGCGTCTGAACTAGTAGATTCATCAGTCTCAACCATAATATAATCAGAACCTTCCACACCTTTTGCTATTTCTTCACCAGTATTCGCTTTGAAACCTGTGCATTGTTTCTTATTAACCAAAGCGTCAATTTCACTTAGTTTCAATGTTTCAGAAATATCCCTTTTAATTAACTTGTATTTATAACTTCTACAGTAATTTTTTAAATGAGTGGAACTTGCCATATTAATAATAAAGTCGCAACCGCAATATTGGGAGAAAAAAAGGAATACGATTGCAATAAAAAAGAAAACTTCAAGCGGCGGGAAAACTTCCCCAAAAGTGAGGTTATGAGTTGAGACACGTGAGACGTTGAAATTTTAAAATCAAATTAAAAAACTCAGTACTCACCTTTTTGAAGCGTTAGTGCTTTGAGAACTTGCCATTTTAATCACAATATTACAAATTTTTAAAAAAACAGTTCAACGCGATAAACACAAACACAAACAAACCGACGACAACGATTGTATTACCAACCAACCTTCGAACGAATGTCTACATACCAATAACTAAAAACAAAAACACTAAGAGATACCAATGTTTTATTATTTATTTACTTTTTAGCCAATTTTCACTACTGCATAACAACTATTTTTGCCAGATAACTGTGATTATTATTTTGATTGTAATGAGAAATTTATATTTATTAATTATATTACTTGTTGGCTTCAATAAAGTGTTTTGGCCACCGTCGGGCCAGTTGTGGATTGACATACAATTTCGGACGTAATTTTGCCTGCAAACTTTTTACGATGGCCCTTTAGTAGCATGCCGTGGCCGTTAACTGACCAGCATCGCCGACAATAGCCCGACTGACGGCCGTTACTTCCATGTTTGCTGGGGTTGGTATTACTCCAACGTAGTAAAGAGTTTATATCATCTTGTAATATTTGATAATCATTTGTATTAATAATTTGTTTATAGATCTTAACATCGTCGGCAAATATAAGACATTCGCAACCCCGAATACAAATTGGGAGATCATTGATAAATAACAGAAAAAGCAAAGGTCCCAAGTTGCTGCCCTGTGGCACACCTGATCTTATAGAGAATTTTTGCGATTTTGTTCCGTTTAGTTGTACAAACTGAAATCGATTTTGTAGATAGGATTTGAAAAACAGTAATAAATCTAGAGAAAACCCGTGTGCGTGTAACTTACGCAATAATATGTCATGATTAACGGTGTCAAATGCTATTCTCCGATGAAGCAACATTTATGCTCAACGGTACGATAAATCAACATAATAAGGACACACACAATATCCGTAAAAAGCCAATGTATGGACAGGCATACAGGAAACTCATACCACTACGAATTAGTGCACTACTTCCTAATTCTACTATGTTATGTATCTGCGTCGTTCTACCGAATGAAAAATCGAACTTTAAAAAATAATCTTGTTTATTGTTTCCAGCCTTATTTTGTGGAACTCCATAATCATGAAATAAATAAAGATTATTAAAAGTTTCACAGTTTTATTAAAATATACCTGACAATATTGTTTCGACAGCTATGCTGTCATTATCAAAGGTAATATAATTATAAACAAACACGTCGCTAAGGTAGATACAAAATAGGTAACTAGATAAAATAATAATAATAATAATAAAATAAAATAATAATAATAATAATAAAATAATAAAAATTAATAATAAAAATGTTTAATTATGATTTTTATTATTAATTTTTATTATTATTATTATTATTTTATCTAGTTACCTATTTTGTATCTACCTTAGCGACGTGTTTGTTTATAATTATATTACCTTTGATAATGACAGCATAGCTGTCGAAACAATATTGTCAGGTATATTTTAATAAAACTGTGAAACTTTTAATAATCTTTATTTATTTCATTTAAAAAATAAACTAATAAAAATTAAATAATATTTCAATTTATTTATAACAAATATGACAAAAAACATACTGTCGTGCTCATACCCAAACAACGCAAATACACAAACACACACGCAAACGAGGAAATTAGACAATCGAGAGAAATGGTAAGTAAACTTTCAAAACGAATATTTAAATAAATACTGTAAAGCATTTTGTTAAATAAACAGAACACCTAATTAAGTGAAAAACTAATTCAGGTATTCCTGTGCAAACACAGAAATAACGTTCCGTGAAATAAACAAACATAACCATATGCACTTTGAGGTTAGATTATTAGTGATCACATGTTCCAAAAATTCGTTAAAATGTGTATTTAATTGATAGCTTGAATGAATTTTAAAGTAATTATGTAGCTGGGTATCCCGGGAACAGGAATGATGGCCCAAGTTCTGACACAGATAAATTCAGCATTCACTTGTTCTTTTAAACTCGGAAACAAAAATCAGGAAATACATAAGCATCGCCAAGAAAGGGGCAAAGAGTTATGTTACTGGTAGATTTTGAAATTATATTTAACGTATACATAAAGTTGCACCCGAAATTCTAAAGTATACAGGACTGATGCAAATCTAAGTAACAAACTAAAAATGACCAATGCAACCCTTTTCTGTTTCGATAGAAGGAGACCTATGGAGTGGCCTGCCCGATCTCCAGATTTGTGACCGCTAAATTTCTTTCTGTGGAGTCACGTAAAAAATAACTTATACAAAGGGAGATCACGTAATTTGGATGAATTGAAGCGTAAAACAACTGCTGACATACTACTGACATACTCAGAATACTAGAAGACTTGTTACAAAGAGCTATAATAAATTTTGAATATAACAAGATCCAATCCTAAAAATCTTTTTTGATCATTGACTCTGACTGTAAAAGTCCACAAATGTCACAAAAGTGTCAATGCATAGAACGCAATTTCTTGAATTTCGGTATTAATCTACTAAGTACGATATTTCATATTTTAGTAGAGGATGTCTGAATTAAAGAGAAACCTTTGATTCGTACGATACGGCATCGTTGTCTATGCAGATTTTTCTTCCCAAACAAATTTACCTACTTCATTTGAAAGATAACTTGACCACAAATACTTTTTGACCGATGTTTATTTCTTTAATACTATGTACGCAGTTCAAACTGTTTTTTATTTTATATAGCAAAAGCAGCAGGTTGATAACATTATCGACTACTCCGCCTACACCCTAATTACATCTTAATAAAATAAGAGTAACATTAAATGTAGTTACAATAATGAAATAAATAAAGATTATTAAAAGTTTCACAGTTTTATTAAAATACAACCTGACAATATTGTTTCGACAGCTATGCTGTCATTATCAAAGGTAATATAATTATAAACAAACACGTCGCTAAGGTAGATACAAAATAGGTAACTAGAATGAACAACTTGAGCTCAGTAATTCTCCGTTACTGGAAGTATTAGATATTTAATTCTGATTATTATTATTATTTTATCTAGTTACCTATTTTGTATCTACCTTAGCGACGTGTTTGTTTATAATTATATTACCTTTGATAATTATGGAGTTCCACAAAATAAGGCTGGAAACAATAAACATAGTTACAATAACTTTATTTGCGCTTATCACCTACACACTGCCCTCGCTACCTAGGTATACCAGATTGTACGTGTTTGTAAATATAGATGGCGTTACACAAAATTAAAATGGCGATTATATATAGTAAACAAATAGATGAGTGGCGTAATTTTTGAGTGACGTAAATCGTAACGGTTTTAGATATTGCGTTGACTTTGTATTCTACTTGCTTCTTATGTGACAGCTAAACAACTGCTGCTCTAGAAATGTTGTCTGTGTTGTATTGCCTGTCTTATATGATGTATTTCTTTATAATCTTCGACCTACTTAATATTAAAACACAATTCTAGTGAGTTATTTTTTTAATGGCAAACTACTTTGATTTCTCACAATGTATTTTAAATTTAAGTAACTCACCAACCATAATGAATAGAGAAACGGAATTACCTGTGTTAAGCTTACCAAAACTGTGCGTTTTGTACTAGCCATGGATTCCTTAATGTTTTCCCACTGGACACTTTTATCTACTGATATTGAACACAGACTCAATATGTCAATCTTGCACACACAACAATGTTGAACTTGTGAATAATATACCGCCTGCGCAATTAAAAAAGTATTGTAGCAACGATTCAACGAATTACTTATGCTACGAATATTCACGAAGTCCTAATATGGCGACAAAGCCAAAAGTTGGTCAGATCAGGTCGGCCGTTATTCGGTAATTTAAAAGGGGCGCTCAGTTACGTAACTACATGCTCGTATATGTGATCTAAACTACACCAACCTACATGTAAGGTATAAAGTAAAGATAAATTTTTCGATTCTTGATTTTATTCCTTTTCTTACTATTCTTTTTATCTTCTTTATTTAGTTTGTTAGCTTTTATGAACTCCAGAGTCGTATCAGCTCACCTTTAATTCTGAGGATATTTGATAAGTAAATAGTTTTGAATCGCTCTAGTCTAAAGTCCGTCAAACAAATGAAGAAATGAGTCGCGTGATCAATTGCAGCAAAAACCTTGCAGGCCTCAGAGCCTAGGTTGCGAGCATTGCAAAACATCAGCAACAGAGAGAAACGGTTGTTGAACAAATATTGTAGACTATGGACAGGCGGTCTAGGACATTTGGGGGCGGCCGTTTCGGCGCGAGGACAGTTTGGCGCGGCACAGTTTGGCGCAGGGACAATTCGGCGCAAGCACACTTCGGCGCCGAGACACTTCGGTTCGCCATCACTGGCCTAGGTTATAGTATGCTGCTCCGTCGCGTGCCTTGATGTTGTTAAGAAATTTTCTTGTGCTTGGTTTTATATACTATTGTTGGAATTCCTAGTTAGTGGTGTAATTGAGTATTTCGGATGAACCATGGCGCGCCTACTGAAATTCTTACGACTTTATTCAGAAGTCTTTGTAGCTTGGTTATGTCTGTTTTTGATGTAGTACTCCAGAATGGTACTGCATAAAGTGCTAGTGGTCTTATGAGGGAAGTATACATCATGATTGCGCATTTAGGTTTTGGTTTTTAGCTTTGATTTCCTATTTAATAGCGGGTATAGCTGTGCAAGTCGTGCATAGCTCTGGTTGAGTTTATAATTGATGTGCTGCTTCCATGAAAGTTTTGTGTCTAGAAGTACTCCTAGATATTCCACTGTTTCGTTGGGGGTATTCCATTCGACGATTTCGTTGTTAATATGAATGTTGGGTGGATTGCTGATTCTCCTTAGTGTGAATATTTTTGCCTTGCATTTGCTCGAGTTGATTTGGATGTTCCAGTAATTAAACTGTTGGGTCTTTAGATATTTTACTTAAAAGTATTCATTTTTTCTAAGTCGGCTTCGGTCGATGTATTGTCATAAAATTTATATGCATGTAGTTCGTTGTTTTTGTTTTATGTAAACTGTCAAATATAATTATTTTGCCTGTAACAAGTATACTAGAATTGTTCCTAGTTAAAGGTGTTTTATACTTGATTTTCAAAGTTTATACAGTCCACAAGAGCTATCATAAACCATTTGCATATTTTGTTTATTGCGGCCTGTAGTAGTTGCGTTGCTTTTGTTAAGTCATTGCTTAGTGTGATTATAGCTGTATCGTCAGCGAATGTTGCTAGAGTGGCTTTAACTTTTGGCATGTCTGATGTTAAATAAAAGTGGACCCAATATACTGCCTGCAAGATACAAGTGAAGTATGCTTCTCTTATTTGGTATTCAATTTATAATCGTGTAGTTCAAATAGAAAAGGTTCATTGTTGTTAAATACTTTTACTTTAAACATAATAAAGTTTTATTCCAATAGTTGTATGCTTTTTTAAATTATTTACTGTTATTTCTTATTAATTACTAGACGTAAATTTAAATAAAACCTTGAAAAGGTAATGACTATGGTCATTACCTTTTTGTTTCAATAAAAAAAACTTCAGTAAACTTTAAATATTTATTAGAATGAAATAATCAATAAAAAAATATTTTTATCACTGCAAGTTTTTACAATGGGAAAATCCCCTTCACTATTATTAGGCATCATTTTTATTAAGTACTAATTGCAGGGCAATGTTTCCGATATCTACACCTCTGGCTTTATAAATTAAATTGCATCTTTTCTTCTTCTGTTTCCCACTGCAAAAACGTGCAGTGATAAAAATTACTTTTTTATTTTATCTATACAGATTTTATTATAGGAGTTACATCACCCTGCAATTAGCACTTAATAAAAACAATACCTATTAGCGAAGGCGATTTTCCCACTGTAAAAACATGCAGTGATAAAACTTATTTTTTCTTCATTATTTCATTATAATAAATAAATATTTAAAGTTTACTAAAGTTTCTTTTATTAAAACCAAAAGGTAATGACTATGACTTCCCTTGAAAAAACGTTAATTTGGATTTGGTCGTTTGTTTTTTTTGAACTTATACATTTATACAATCTATATGCAATCATTAACTAAAAAAAGTTAATTATGTATTTATCTACTTCTAATCAGAACTGTAATTAATAATATATTTAATATTAATTTGCACATATCCTATCGAATTGAAGTCAAGACGCTGTACAAAACACATGCGTTAAGTTCAGGATTAGTGTAGTGATACTCGGGGGCTAGTCGCTGTCACGCTCCTTTTGACTTAAAAACAATTGTGCGGTAACGACAGCCCAGGAGATGGACAAAAGAGGAAGCCAGGCTAATTCCAACGGAGAGTGGTCGTGCGGTTTACTTTACTTACTTTAGGGGCCACTAGAAAGATTATTGCGGGCGCCAGTAACCGTTCGCCCTTGGCTCCCAAAACAAAGTTCCTTCTGATACTCGGTTACTAGTATTAGAAGACTGGGTAACTCACACAAGAAAAGATTGCTAAATTATTACACGCATTTATTATCATGCCCTAATTACACTCTGGAAGATATGTTGGTTCAAATTTGAAAAGGGTATTAGATTACTCTCAATGCAAATATAGGTATTTCAAATACAGAAGTAGGTTGCCGTGTGTGATCACATACGTTCACAATCTGTTACTTTATTAATAAACGGTATTACCATAAATCAGGAAAAGAGTAGGACTGATAATAATGTTTGATTGTGACAATAATTTTTATCGGTTAGCATATAACATAAATGCAAATAAAATGATCGGCCTCGGAAGGCAACAAGTATTGAATTATATAAATTCTTTGCATACGAACATGTATCTGATTAGGTACCCAAAACAAACATCAATTATTGAATCAACGGTTGTGCGTACATACATACACACTTTATCCAAAATAAAATATCTAGGCATATGTGCACATGTACATTTGTACCAAGAACTAATATCAACAATTAACTCTATTTACAGGTATTGATATTGTTAAATCGTTGTGCAAACATACAGCTATACTAATTACAAAAAGAATACCATTCCTAAAAGAATACCAATGGTTAACTCCTATTAACAGTTTGTTAGTTGACCACAATGACAAATAACTAAGACAGGATCCAATACCAAACCAGTAAGCTTGGCGCGCTCGAATACCAATACAAAGAGTGGTACAATGCAATTCACCACTAACCCAGTAGGAAAAAACCCTCTAGTAAGGGTTTGTCTCCAAAATTTACCTTATCACTTTCAATCAATAAATCATTCCCGAAAGGAATAATAAGACCATATGTATTTATTCAAAACACAATGGAGTCCGTCCACATGCAAACAGTAAATCCTCTAATCTAGAGAAGGAAATATTCCCATTATTCCACAAAATAATATCACCACAAAAAGGGAAGTTTTCCAATCAACTCCACCATAAAAAATCCATCCTTAAGATGCTGGAAGGAAGACACAAAATCCAGATAAAAATGATGGGTTGTTATTTACATGGGAAATCTCTTGTTCTCTTTAATACACAAACACCCTCGATTAAAAAAGGAATAATATTATTTCATACAAGAAATCTTTATTACCACCAGATTTGACTTTGATATCAGGCTCTGTCAAAGATGTGACCAAATGTCAATATATCTCCTAGGAAACAGGTATGTAACCCAGATGACTTAATTTAAACGATAAGAAGATCTATAATATTACAATCAACAAATTGTAGTAACGCTAGTGTCCTGCATCAGCAAATTAAAAGAGTGAGCCATACAGTGAATGTATATAGGTGATTATGATTCAAAAATTATTAAAATCTTAAATTTTGAAAATAGTTTTTTTTTGGTTATTTATAGTGCCAGAACGAATTACAGATTCAAAGACCTGAATTGGTTTCAATACGCATGTCGGAGGAATTGGAGATCTTGGGCGCTATATAGAATTATAGACGCTTGTGAGCGAAAGTTCGTTATAAACTTTCGTGTAACAACTTATGCTGACGACGTAATTATCATTAGTTTGCCGCAAGTACAACTTATTATAAGCCAGACCATTGCCATCTAGATCTTTGATCTGGGTGGCTTTGGCCAGACGAACAAACCTATATACCCGAGGTATCAGATTTCTATTCGGATACTCCGAAAGAAGTATTTTTAAGGGGACTTTTAAGTCTTACAGGGTTAGCACTGGTGTCAATCAGTGAATGATCAGAATCCAGGTCAAAGTTTTCTTCAAGCTCAGTAAAATTGGGTGATACTTTTCTTGAGATGAAGGAATCTAGCAGGTCAGGGATTTTGTTAATATCAGTGGGCCAGTAGGTAGGCTTACTTGTGGAATGATAGTCTTGCTCCCCAGTCAGTATGTTTGGCGTTAAAATCTCCTCCCACAATGAATCTTTCACCCGGATGTTGTAGGAGATTTTTATAGTCATCTTTCTTAAGATTGTGTCTGGGTGGACAGTATACTGCTCCAAACATCAGCTTTTGTTTAGTAGACTTGATGCCCACCATGGTAAGTTGCATGTCTATGCATTGTAAGTGGCATTCTTCGTAGTGGCTTATGGATTCCTTTATGATGATCGCACTGCCTCCATGTGCTTGATTGTCAGGATGGATAGTGTGATAGCTTTTGTAGCCTCTTATCTTAAGATAAGAATGGGTTGTCATATGGGTCTCTGATATCAGACAAATGTCTATATTCTGAGAGTTAAGAAAAATCTCTAACTCATTTTTTTTGTTCAGGATGCCATTGGCATTCCATGTTACAATCCGTAGGTTGTGTCGATCCATATAATTATTTATTCTTTGAGGCAGTACCAACGTTTTTAGCTTCTAGTTTATCAAGTCTGTTATTGACTCGATCGAGTGTCTTTATCATGTTATGCAGTATCTGCATCATAGTTGGTTCAGTCTTGGATGTAGAAGGGTTGACTTCTATCGTGTTATTTTGTGTCATCTGTGCGTATGTAGTGCTAGTTTTAACTTTGTTAGAAGTAAACGTTTTTGGCTGAGAGCCTGCTTTGTTTTTGTTGCTGTTGCATCATTCCTTCTCTTCTGTAATTCTTTGGCTACTATGCATCCCCTGTAGCTAGCGGAATGTGCCTCAGAGCGTCTCTTTTTTTAGTGCATTCTGCTGTCATATGGTTGCCAGCACACTTTACGCAGGTAGGAGTGCACTTGCAGAATTTCTGGGTATGGCCATATCTTTGGCATTTTTTGCATTGTGGCATGAGTTTATTACTTCTTACCGCTTCTATTTTAACCTTCATGTGATTTAAATACTTTATGTTATATATTTTGTTGATATGCTCAGAGTTATGGAAGGTCACCATATATAGTGGTAGCGCAATAAGCTTTTTTTCGTTCTTTTCTATCACGTTCTTGAATTTCTGGACTACTTGTTCTATATTGAATCCCTTTTCTTTTAGTTCCTTGCCAATATCTGTAGGCATATATGTAGGATGTAAATTTCTTAACATCACTCGTATGGGCCTATTGTTTTTATTCTCATATGTATGCCATTCTAGGTCAGTGTTGTTTATTAGAGAGATCAATTCCCTGTACTCGGTATCAGAGTTGGCATTAACTTTTATCTGTTTATTATTCATCAGGCTGGTATTGCAATTGAACTTGTCTATTTGTAATTTAGCTTTAATTTCATTGTAGTCTTCTACGTTGCTAATTATAATTGGTGGTGGTTTTATAGCTTTTGTGGTTTTAGTTATCTTATCTTTATTATCTGTTTTAGCTTCGGGGCTATTATTAGGTTTTTCAGGCGATTCCACTGTCTTTCTTTCTTGTGTTTATTTTTATTTTCTTTTATGAGCCAGTCAGTTTCTCTAGAGACAAGTGCTTCCTCGTCATCTGAGTTGACCGGACTATATCTTATTTTACGCGTCTGAACTTGCATCAGCTGTTCTCTAATTACTTTGTTTTCATTCAAAGCCTGTTGTAGTTGACTTTGCAAATTTGCAATAGTCTCGCTTTCCGGTATGTATTGTTGACATTCTATTCCTTGTTGGAATTGCTCTAATTGTTTTTGCAGAGTGTCTGTTTTTTGCTGCAGCGGTTGTTGGATTTTTCCTTTTTTTCTGCTTGGAGCGCATTATACAGAGTTTGTTCTGTTATTATTGTTTTAATTTTTATATTAGGCGTCGACGTGTTGGCCATTTTTAGTTATAAATTATAATTTAATTGTTTTTTTTACACTTGACCCGCTTATCGACATCGCGACCCGCGGAGTCATCGAAAGCATATTTAGTACACAATAATAATTATTTGTTGCGTTATCGAATTCCACACACTCGGAACACTTTAAACACACACGTCTATATTGCACGATAGTCCGATGACTACTAAATTTTTTGTTTAAAAAAATTATTAACCAAGTTTAATAATAGAGGCATCTGGCAAATATAAGGTATGTAATAACGCTTCTGGCAGGGTGTTAAGAAAATCAATTTCTGCAGTTAAATATAGGACAATAATCGTCTCTTCTAAGGTTAGTAGAGGAAAAATAAATTATTTGCCTGCTCTCAGATCTTCCTAAGCAGATACTGAAAATCTCGTTTGATTTTTTCTGCTATTTTAGAAAATCATTCAGTTTTTTCTCATTGTTATCGAATACTGTATTTCATCGAACATACTATATTTATTACCTGTAAGTACCTACAGATTTTGTTCGTGTAATTTTTATTAGACAATTTCTCCAAATAAAGGCGTAGTACTACTTATATTTACTAGTGCGTCGAAGTGTCCCTGCGCCTAAGTGGCCTGCGACGAATTGTCCCTGCGCCGAAGTGTCTCTGCGCCGAAGTGTCCCTGCGTCGAAGTGTCCCTGCGTCGAAGTGTCCCTGCGTCGAAGTGTCGCTGCACCGAAGTGTTTCTGCGCCGAAGTGTCCCGCGCCGAAACAGGTATGGTCCTGCTATTATAATTGGTTTATTACAATTTATGAGAATCTATTACGTTTCTACACACACAGCTAGAGTATCATAAAAATATACAGTGTGTAGGGATATAACTGCTATTATTAAAACAGGTGCTAAAGGACATTAAATGAAACAAAAAAAGTCTGATAAAGCCGTGGTCTCCGTTTGCAGGTTTATGCAAAAAAGAAATAGTAAAGTTGTAAACTTCGACGTCACAGTATCACGTTGCTAAACATATTGCAATTGCAAAATTTTAACAGATGTGTCTCATCATTGCATAGGTATGCAAGTACGAAGGGATCATCTAGTACTACGCGGAGATAGAAGACAGAATAATAAAGCATCTGCATTAGATTTTCCAAAATATTCAAAATAAATAATAATAATCAGTTTGAGCGCTGCACTGTATTATTTCTTCCATTTGCTCTACCATTTTATAAAATTATGTACTATATAGTAGCGAAGCGTGCATGCGAAAATGAGTAGGCTGTGACAATGCAGAATATATCGCTATCATGCTCGTAAACATGACTTAACACTAGACCAACATAGCGGTATGTGTTTCATTATTGCAGGCTTTCACGCTTTGCTACTAATATCATATATTCAACATTTCATTTCAACTGAATATTGTAATGAACGGGAGAAACCCCTATGCATTGCCGGTGAACATTTGAGATTGGCAGTGGAATGTATGACACGTCGACAGTTACTCGAATGTTCGAAGAAATATATAGCGCGTTCTAGCAATCTTATATAGGATATATAAACCACCACTGCGCAAGAGGAGGGGATTAGTCAACCAGCCAGTGTCTCTTCTTCTTATTTGAATTTGAAATCTTGTTTGAAATAAATATTTGTGTTAATTAATTAGTCTAAGTTTGTTAATAGTTTATAGTTGTTAGTAATTAGTTTTAGTGTAAATATTTTCTCTTGATAATAGACAATTAAAACAGCACCTTTAGTATTATTTAAAAAGAACGTGTTTTCAGGTGTCGGGTTTAAAAATAAATAAAATTACATAATAAATAAAGTGCTCTAAAAATAGTGTTAAAAACAATTTCCAACGAATAATCAGAATGGCGACAAAATTGTTAAACGAACTCAAAGTTGTAGATCTAAAGAGAGAACTAGAAGAACGAGACTTAGAAATATCGGGTAATAAAAGTGTGTTAATAAATCGGCTAAAAGAATGGTTTATAGAACAAAACGAAGACGCCGAAATTTATCTATTTGAAATTCCTGGTGTCGGAATCTATGCTAATGTGTTGTTAAGTAAAATGCAAGAAAATTCTAAAATGTTAAAGGAAAAATTACTAGAAACCTCCAGAAGATCCGAAGAAAATCCTAGAAAGTACGAAGAAAACCCTAGAATGCTAAAAGAAGAATTACTCGAAAAGTCCGAAGAAAATACTAGAATGATAAAGGAAGAACTGGAGAATTCCAGAAAATCCAAAGAAAATTCTAGAAGGCTGAAGGAAGAATTGCTGGAAAAGTCCAAAGAAAATTCTAGAAGGCTGAAGGAAGAATTACTGGGAAATTCCAGAATACTTAAAATGAATTGCTGGAAAATGTAACGCCCATGGTTCCCAGAACTAAGAAATTTAGCTTTAAAACTTTGTGCAATGTTTTGCTTGACATATGTGTGTGAGGCAGCTGTCTCAAAGATGAACTTTATTAAAAGCAAATTTCGATCTCGACTGACTGATGATCATCTCCAGGACTTAATGGCAATAACTTAGCTCTAGACTTCAAAAAGTGTCATTTTTCTCACTAATTTTTAAATAATATTGCATTGTTTATCAATAATTACAAAATAAAAATTTAATTTAATTTGTTTTAATTATATTTATCATTTTTCAATTGAATTAAACTTTAAAAATTGAAAACTTGTTGCCAGTCATCGTCTACCTTCAGACCGCGGCGGTCTTGTAAATTTGTAAAACGGACCCCCAATAAAAGTAATTGGTGACCCCTGCATTACACTACCAAGGCTGTAAGGTAGAGGTGTCATTAATTTAAAAATATGCTCCTTTCAAACAGGAAGTACCAATATTTCCTTTATAATGCAGTGCTGTTGTTTTTAATTTAATAATATGCTGCTTTCCTTTTTAAATGCAACATTCTGCAGAACACTGTTGAATTGCATGTATTATATCCTTTCAGTAAAAAAACAACTTACTGTTATTAATGCTTTATTGACATCACATCACACCTAGTAAAACAATAAATGGTAAAAATCTTTTATTATTGAAATAAAACAATACCTTATAAAAAATACAGAACATAAACAGTTTGCTTATACATTAATACTTATTTTTAGAACACATTTTCTGGAAACATTATAGATATGCATCGGATGACTTGTGCAATAACTTAATGATTCTAATTCAGGGCCCGATCTAAGGGGGGGCAAGACGGGAAAATGCCCAGAGTGGCAAAAATGCGAGGCGGCAAAATTGAGGGCGCCGCCGGGCGGTTGCACGGAGTCCTCAATTTTCTCTCTAGGAGAGAAAAATCTTATAAAAATTACCATTCTTAGCAGCCCGACAAAAAAGTAGTTTTTAAGGTTTTTCTTTAAAAAAAATGCTACTTTAGCGGCTGTAAATCCTTAGACGGACCAACATATTTTAAAGTGCTATTTTGTCTAATAATTTTCTTAATGCTGTCTCCTAAGAAAATTATAAGACAGCACTTAAGCAAACCAAGTCGAAAGAAAGAAGAAGAAATACCTAAATAGAAAAGAAGGAACCAACTTTTTCGATATGTAATGATTTTTGAATTGAGAATACAAAGAAATTCTCCCGAATTTTTTTACCGATTTTACATTTCTAAACTGGCAACCCTTTTCGTTCCGTTTATGTTTGACGGGGATTCCCCACAAACGTTGAGATAAGTAATTATTTCCAGTAGTTTGTATATAAGTACTATAATATTTTTGGGGGAATACCCTTTTATCCTACATTCCTACAACGCGACATTTTAGGGAATCCCTAAAATATCATGTATAAGCAAAAATTGTATTACTTTTTTCATTAGTTTTTCTGAAGACCCCTGGTAAAAATGTTCTGTGCTAGAGACTAATTACCGTCCCGGGCATACGCCCGGCTGACCGACCGTAGGGACGCTTCTGAACTTAAATATTATAACCCTTAAATACTCGTACGTATAAACTGACTTCATAATTTTAACAGTTTGGTCCTAATATTTTTAACTTCTGAAACAATTTTGATGAAAAATGCTTATTGTTCCCTAAGCTAAAGGATCATACGTAGGCAAGATTAGCCCGCCGGGAAAAATGGGACAAGGGAAAAGAGGCACATGGCTATACCCAGCGGTGAGTCGAAACAGGTTGATGATGATGATGAAGTTGAAATATATATGTCGACAAAAAATATTTCAATCTATTCAGTAGTTTCCGAGAAATTCTTTAACAGACACACATATATACTTACAAAAATACATACATACTTTCATGAACTTTTGTATATTTGTTCAGAAGCCCCAGAAGACTAACATGTGAATATTATACAATTCCAACAATATCACATATATAACATCCCATCTTTGGAATAGCAAGCTCATGACTTATATGGTGTTAGTGTAAAGGGCGGCGAATATTATTTTTGCCCGGAGCGGCTAAATAACCAGATCGGGCCCTGCTAATAATATATTATTTGATACTAATCCTGCTTCATAGGATAGGTAATGTTTATTAAAACATTTAATACTAATTTCAGTAGCTATTACAAAAATTTGATTACAATTCTTTAAGATAATATCTATTATTTTATATAACACGCTTCCTCAATGTTCAGATTTTTAAAAATCCGTATAGTTCAGGCTCTCTTTGTTGGGGTTCCTTATATGCAATAATTTCAATGGGAGCATTTAAAATTTGTTCAAAACGTTTTTATTGAGAACTATATAACACTTGCACTAACATAAAACACTTGTTTCGAATTTCCTTCCATTTTGTTCGGTACGTAAAACAACGACTAACTAATTTGACCGGGTGCACGTTATAACGATATAAATGAAAATGCCGAATTAACTCAAATTAACAGAATATATTATTATACTTTCAAAACAAAGCCAAATATCTTATTTCAAAAACGTTTACTTGTACATGTAACAACTTTTACTTTTATTTTAAAACCACACCCACTTGAATTAAAACCCCTTGTTTACTTTAAAGTAGTTATCATTTCTGTGTATAACAAGAGCACGTACACTGTAAAAATTGCGGCGAATTTACCTAGGGAAAGAGTTAACTTTCCTCTCTTATTTGCGGTAGTTTTACTCTAAAATTTAACTTTACCTGTGCGTTAATAGTTGATTTACTATTTGTTCTAAATGTAAAATGTTCTTTAATTGTGTAAAATTACACAAATATAAGTAATTCTACTACATTTAACTGATTAAAATCACTATTCATAATGTAAATTTACATACATCAGAAAATTTTTCATTGGAAATGTATTATTACTCAATAACTTGATTCATTTTTAGTGTAATATTAAAGAACTTTAACAAGTACAGTGTAATTTTGCCCTTAATATGTTTTTAACCGATGAGGTACTATTTCGCTGATTTCACTTGTTTGCTGGTGAGTGGTGACCTTCATTTCGTGAAAGAGTTTTTGAAAGAATTCAGGAACCCATTATGAACAGTCCAAATTGGGCTTTGGGGGAATGGTCAGAATGATGTGTACCAATTCTTTTATGATTTCTTGTTACAGGTTGCGCAATCGGCGAGGCGTACCCCATCAATATCGAACGTGTTCATTGCTCACTAAATTTTGTTTTTCGTTGTAGTGTAGTGCAGATTTATTAAAGGCAAATATTTACACGTATGACCCAAGGTGGGGAGAATTTTATTTTATAGTAGAAGTTAAAAAATAATAATCGGTAGGTACATATATATTATACGTAAAATTATAAATAAATCAATAAAATAAAAATATTTTATTTAATGTTTTTCTAGGATGAATCAGAAATTGAAGAATTTGAAATAAGCTAGCATAACTGTAATTGAGAGAGGTACTCGTGTAGAATTGTTTATATAATTTATAATTTTTAAATTTTCTAGGCGAAATCGAAACATTCATCTGTTGTCTTCGATACACTGTAAAAAATGAGGTTAAATTACCTTGGGAAAGAGGTAACTTTTCGCTATTATTTGCGGTATTTTTACCCTAAAATTAATTTTACCTATACATTTAGTAGTTTTACTATTTGTGGTAAAATGCCCTGTAATTATGTAAAATTATACAAATATAAGTAATTCTACTACATTGAACTGGTTAAAATCACTATCCATAATATAAATTTACATAACTCAGACAATTTTTTCCTTACAAATGTATAATTGCTCAATAACTTAATTCATTTTTAGTGTAATATTAAAGATAAGATGAACTTGAACAAGAATAGTGTAATTTTACCCTTAATATGTTTTTAACCGTTGAGATGCTATTTCGCTGATCGCACTTGTTTGTGACCTTCGTTTCGTGAAAGAATTCAGGAATCCATTATGAACAGTCCAAATAGGCTTTTTGGGGAATGGTCGGAATGGTGTGTACCATTCTTTTATGATTTCGGCGAGGCGTACTCTATCGATACCGAACGAAGTGTTCATTGCTCATTAATGTTTTGTTTTTCGTTGTAGTGTAGTGCGGATTTATTAAAGGCAAATATTTACACGTATGACCGAAGATGGGAAGAATTTTATTTTATAGTAGAAGTTAAAAAATAATAATCGGTAAGTACCTATATGTTAAAATTACAAATTTAAACCAATAAAATAAAAATATTTAATTTAATGTTTTTCTAGGATGAATCAAAAATTGAAGAATTCGAAATAAACTAGCATAACTGTAATTGAGAAAGGTACTCGTGTATAATTGTTTATATAATTTATAATTTTTTAATTTTCTAAGTGGAATCGAAACTTTATCTGAATGTCTTTGAGAGACCAAATATTTCCGAAAGCCCCTGAAAAGAAGTTCTGTTAATGTCTTATATTTTATATAAGTACATACGTTCAATAAAAATTACTTTGATTTTATTTTGTTTCATACAATTCCCAGAGGAACGATTGAATTTGCAAGTACTTTCACATTTGTATTTTAACCCTGAAAAGTACTATTGCCATGAAATATTAACTTTGTCATGTAACTTTACACAGGTGTTTTAATGTTAAAATGTAAAATTACATTGAAATTGTAATTTTAATCTGTAAATTTACTTAAAAAGGAAACATTACAATGCAAACTTAACCTAATGTTGAAATTTTTCACTTCCTATGAAAATTACACTTTGAAGTAAATTTACCCCAAAAAATGGAGGTAACATAGTTGCCTCCATTTTTAGGGTATAATTCACCGGTAATTTTTTAGAGTGTAGACATTTCTGAAAGTCCATTAAAAGAAGCTCGGTTAATGTCTTATATTTTATATAAGTACATACGTTCAATAAAAATTACTTTGATTTTATTTTATGTTTCATACAATCCATTTAGCAATGTAAGTAATAAACAGAGGTACGATTGAATTTGCAAGTACTTTCGCAAGTCATAATTAATTTCAAGAAGTATTTTCACATTTGTATTTTAACCCGGAAAAGTACTATTGCCATGAAATATTAACTTTATCATGTAACTTTACACAGGTGTTTTAATGTTAAAATGTAAAATTACATTGAGATTGTAATTTTAATCTGTAAATTTATTTAAAAAGGAAACATTACAATAGAAATTTAATCTAATATTGAAATTTCCCACTTGCTCTGAAAATTACACTTTGAAGTAAATTTACCCCAAAAACTGGAGGTAACATAGTTGCCTCCATTTTTAGGGTAAATTTACCAGTAATTTTTTAGAGTGTACACTTCAATTTACAAATTTTATAAATAACTCAAAAGCAATGCAACTTATAATTGATAAATATGTCTAATAAGTTTTGATTTCAAAGCAAAATCAAATACTACACCTTGTTTTAAAAACATTTTGTTCCAGAAGTAAAAAACATTTTTATTTTAAGTACCACACCTCTTGAAATTTAATATACCAGCATTTAAAAAAACGCATTTGCAGTACCAACAAGGAATTTATAATTAACATAAAAGTAAAATGGATTTCAAATTAAAAAATCAGTTAAAAGTAGTAAACAAAAGCAGAAGCTAGCCATTTCATTTTTATCTACCTGCATTTCTTAAACTCTAAAGTAAATGCACTTATTTGAACGTTGAAAGTAAGGATTTTTGTTATAAAAACTGAAATTTCTTTCAGTGCACGACTTATTTCAATTTATCACTTGTATGTTAATCGTTTCGACATAAATACACTTAAAATAAAAATCTCAAGTCAATAAATGATTGAATAAATAAGAACAACTTACTTTAAGGCACCAATCAGAAATTGTTCACCACAATCAATAAGGTATTATGTTCACGCGTGTAACTATACTAAATATAAGTATACAATGAATATTGCTACATCCAGTCCTACGATATTTGGTACATCAATCCCGATCCAGAAATCACCGAGAACGACGGGGGCGGCAAAGTGAATGAACACTGAACAGTCCGCCTTCTCTTATAAAAAGTAACTATATATTTTATTAATTATTATACGCTTTAGCTTATTTAATTTAGTTTATGGTTCCCATAATGGGTTTCATTATGGTTACTTTTATTTGCAATTTCAAAACGAGTTTTCTTTTTGAGAAAACAACATCATATTATTGTGACTAAAAAAATACACAAGAGAAATTGATAGGGGTGTAAGTACAGAACTAGTATTATCGCTTTATTATTAGGATATGTTTTTATTCTTGGTTTGGACCGATTTTTTTTAATTAATTTAATTGATAATTCTAATTTCAATCTAATAATATTAAAATAATTAAAAAAGCAGTACAAGCAAAAACTTGTACTGCTAAAACAAAGTTTTAAAAATAATAGTAATCCGTTGAAAACTAAAGAATATGACAAATATTTTCTGTAAGGTAACATGATACAGGTACTTTTTGAACGCTTGTTATTTTCGCTCTATTATAATAATAGAGTAAAAATAACAAGCGTTCAAAAAATACCTTCATCCGGTATAAACCGGAAAGGCATTTTCTTGACATTTTTCGGACTGTGCGACAAATGCCTACTTTATTCCATCTAAATAACAGCAATCAAAAACGTAAGAAATTTTGAAAAACCAATAAAATAAACAAGATAGGGTTATAATTAGGGACGAGAACTATATGCTCTAAAAAACATTAAAATATGCTACATATATGCCATTTCAAATGATTATAATATGCTAAATGGAACATAAACCAGTTGAGAATGCGCAGAGCTAGTATTGCCATGACGAATAAAAACAACAGCATACTTAATAAACTAATTTATTTTTGAAAACTAATGTTGACGTAACGCATTAGTTGTCATAAAAACTAAAATTCTAAGTCCTAAAATTTTTCGAATTTTTTTTGTTGCTAAAAATGTTTATTTTTTCGTAAATTTTTAAAAAATTTTTCATTTTTCAAAAATTTACCGAAAGTTTCGGTGGTCATTTTGACCACTTTCCCGAAGAGATACAAAAAAGTGTTTCAACCAAAAGTTTCAAAGAAAAAGAAAAATTCAAAAAAGTCAACATGGAAAAAGGCGACAGACAGACTTCACGAATTCAGAGACGAACTTTTTGTTCGTCGAATATGCACTATAAATTTAAATATATGCAATTAAAAAATTGTTTATATTGATATACAGGGTGTCCCGGATAAATATGCAATGCTTTAAGGGGGTGAAAGGTGACCATATAGATACCCCAAAACTCATAAAATAAAAATAAAAAATTAAAAAAAAATTCAGATTTTTCCGTATTTTTTACAAGTCACGAGTCGACTATGGATTGTTTGCAAGATTCTGATCCCGAATTACTGATAAAGCAAACAATGATCTCACATATGCAGTACTAAATTAATAACTGACCTGCGCTACGTACGTATCAATTTACAGAAACAACAGAATTGAATTTCAACAGCGGTTGCCGAGTGACTCACTACCTTGATGACTTGATCATTTATTAAGGTCGGTAAATAAAATGTAACATACGTTCGTTGACCTAATTGTGATGAAAACATTGCCTGTTTTTCATTTTACGAATGTCATTTTAACAAAATGAGTAAAACCTAAATGTAGGACATACGCGGTCTTCCCCGACAACGTTGGGGACAAGGTCGAAATAATGAGGTAATGTTTACATTTACTGTAATTTAATGCATAAACAACTTCTACTTCCAAGCTGGACTGTTATAATAAAATTATGAATATCCTATTTCTTTAATGCATCAAACTGAAAGAAAGCATTTTTGAGCATAATAAAATGCGTACTGAATCTCTTTCTTTAAAGTATTTCAAAATAGCTTATGCAACTAACAAAACTTTTCATAAGCGGAATAATATTGATATTCATCGGTAGAATTACAAATCAACTCTTTATTAGGAAACGAAAACTCTTGTTTTTTGTTTATTTCATTCTTAATTTAGTTTAAAAATGGATATAATTAACGCAGGATTTAGGATTCTGAGTTCTGGTGCGCAAACGATGTACAATAATTTCCTATAAAGAACTTTCCGTAAAAAAACACTGGGGTAAAAATCTGCTGATTTTGGTATAGGAGAGGTCAATGGACAAATTATTAGGTATCAAATATCATTTTGTTCGTGTTGTTCATCAAGAATGTGCTGATTCTAGTAAAATAAATATTTTGTTGCATTTGTAGAGACCGTTTAATAAATTCAACCGAATTTGATGTAAACTGATTCTTAATTTTACAAATCATGTTTACAATATGGGTCATAACCTGATAACCTTGGAAGGTAAACGGACGTATTTAATTAGATGTGACAAAACATTTATTTTACCAGAATCAGCATTATGATTCATGTGAATAAAATGTAGCAAATGCTGTTACTACTATTAATAAAAGATGACAGATCTGATAAAAATCAGCAGATTTTTACCATTGTTCTTTGGTAAGTGATAATCTTCCTTTTGGTTTCGGAAAATTGTACATCGTTTGCACACTGGAACTCGGAATCCTAAATCCTGCGTTAATTAATTATATCCATTTTTGAACTAAATTAACAATGAAATAAAAAAAACTAAAGTTTTCGTTTCATAATCAAAGATTGATTTGTAATTCCACGGATGGGTGACGTCAAGGTTATTACGTTTATGAAGACTTTTGTTAATTGCATAAGCTATTTCGAAATACGTCTTGATTATTATCAATAATGCTTTCTTTCATTTTGATGTTTTAAAGACATACGATACTCATAATTTTATAACACAAAGAAAGTTGACAACAAACTGCATACTGCAAATTACAAGCTTCAAACATCTGAGTCATTAACAGTTATTTACAGATGGTCAAAATGACTTGTTTATTATTTAGCTAAAACGTTTTAAAAGCACGTCCTAATGTTTTGTGTTGCTGACAATTTCGAAGAATTCATTTATACGGTTTGGGTTTATTATGATTATTTTTTGATGACTTTTAAAAGTATGTACTATTTAATAGGCATAATTTTCATACAATTTTATCTACTGCTTTGCAGTGGCGTGCCTATTATTTTTATAAGGGGGGTTGTCATTTCAAAGGGGCATTTCAGGAAATTGTTAGTAAGATGTTACTCTACACATGTTTCTCTATTGCCCTTTAACGGGAAAGGCATCTTATCCAAAACACCCTGTATTTATTTGATTAACATATTCAACATCGCATATTAAGTATAAAATAGTAATGAAAATTTCACTATTCAAAGTAAATCAGTTGCGGGTCGTGAGTTTGCGAACAGGTGAATCAGAAATGATAATGTATGAATTATTTAGTGACGTATTTAGGGGGATGCCCCAAGACTTTATATTAGTATTTTTAAAGTTTCATTATTAATGAACTGAATTAATAATAATAATTATTAAGAAAAACCACATCGTATCAATCACAATTCTTCTAACTCGTTTTTACAGTTTTACATATAGAAATAGTGGTAAATTCTAGATGGTAATCCTTCTTTGAATATAATTGAATAGTACTTTACTTAAGGACTAGCAGGTAGGTAGGTATGTAATCCCCTTATACAATGCCCACTGTAACACAGGCCATGAACAAATAGTGACAGATAGGAGTCTGTTTGCTCTTCTCCGGAAATCATCTTTCGTACAAACTGCACCGATTACTAAATTTAGTTAATACATTTATGGTTACTACTGAATTTATTAATATTGGTTTGATTTTTTAATTTCGTGTATTACAATTTGATTGTTCATGTTCATTAAGTAGTTTTGAATAATTGCTTAAAAATATATTAGCCAAAATAGATTGTTATCATTACAATCGTTACATCTAAAATATCCAAATACGATGGGGGCCACTTTTAGCTTGTGACAAAACGCTCTTTAACGTACAAAAAAATACTAGTAAAGTTTGGTAACATTAATTTTACACAAAATTATATTTTGAGAATATCTGTTCGGCTTAAATCAAATGGTGAAAATTGGTCTAACTGCAAACTTTATTCCATGTATTTACCATGTCTTGGTACCTATATAATTCATTTTATAAAAAAAAGAATCCTCGGCGATTTGCAGTATGGTTTTCGTATGTTGTTTATTCACGGGATGGGACGTTTCAGCGCCGCCAATTCATCACCGCCGTTTCATCGCCAAGGCGTTTTATCGCCGCCGTTTGTCGCCGCCAAACGAAAAATTGTGTGAAAAAAAGATGTCGAAAGCCGATTTTATCGTGTCAATATAGAGCAATACTTGCATTATTATTATAAATAGAGAGAAATTTTTATACAACAGACCTGATTCAGCATTTGTTAGAAACATAAAGACATATGTGTATTATACGAACTATTATTGCTGGCTATTACCAAATTAAAGGTCAATAGACAGGAAATTTCTAAACGTGTCCCAGTCCACTGTAAAAAGTGTCCCAATTTACCGCAATGTCAAAAATCTAGTTTAAAGCAAAAATTCAATTAAAAATTTGTACAAAAATTCATTTAAATAGGCACTATAAGTAAAATAAAGTAGCGAAATATGCATTAATACGCTGTTAAGTATTAAACATGCAACAACCCTTAATATATGCATGTATATGCTCGATAGAACTTGGCTAACGTATAGACATTTACTTGATTTACAAAACTAACATGGTTGGAATGTACTGCATATCTGCAAATAAAACATGCATATGCATATCATTCTCGTCCCTAGTAATAAGTTATTACCGGACTAATCATGCAAGCTCATTACCGGTCTAGTCAGGTAAAGTCTTAGCAGACTAATCCAGTAACGCCTAGCTCCCTTCCTCAACAGAGTCATAAAAGTGATCACTTTTCTAACAGCTTCTTGAAAATACATTTTCTGTTTGCGTAAGAAAAAAAAATGTTCATACTAACTAGTTTCTGGCTTTTTTGAAAAGCATTTTCTTATACATTTATAAATAGAGGTTCATGTCTTCGAGAAAGAATTTTTAGGTGTAGAAGAGAATTATTTCACTTGGTTCAGGAAATTTCAGATTTTTAGTGTTGGCAACATTGTGCTGGAAAAGCTGTGATGAAAGCACTTTGTGCTAAAATGACGTTGAACAGTTTTGACAATTAAAAATGCTTCCCCTAAAACTACCACAAAATGGTATGTAAAATGGTACCTTTACAAACGTAAAACGTATTTGAAATAAAAAATGTTATAAATTTTAAATAAAATTTAATTTATTTTGTTTAATTAATGTTTTACATTAAATTATATTTCGAATGCATATCCGTCTAGAAAAATTATCATCGGTCCGGTGGGGAAGCGAACGCTGGATCGCCTGTCTGCTAAGCTAGAGGTTATGTCATTCAGCTACGTAAGCGTCTTGACATAACTTGGTTATTTTTCATTATTAAAGTTACGAAAACTGTTATTCAATTAACGTAAAACTGATTAATTTTTTGCATTATTATATAATTGTTAATATAATATTATTCATTATTATTGCTAAATTACAATAAAAACAATGAAAGAATTTATAATTTGCTACATAATGCGAGAATATGTTGACATTTCGCAACAAAGGGGTTAATAACCTTGACAATTGAATTGTGATTGTTTATATAAAATTACTTTTTGAAAAGGAGTACATACGTATGATTATTTAGCTGTAAGTACTAAATAGTAGATTGACTGAAATTATACAGATTGTAAACGTATTATTACTATTGTCTTTAAAAATTTAATATTTACTTTTGTCGTTTTGTACACCTCCAAACATCGTTGAAGCGGCATACATTACATCTCTTAGTTTATTGCCAGAGATTTCACGTAAAAAATGTGAATGCAAGTATAAATTCTAGGTTAAATATTTTCTTAGCTGTTGGTGGTTTATTACTTTTTTTATTGTCGTAGATAAAGTATAGTGTAACGAGTGCAAAAACGCCAATTTTACACTCGTGTGATTTCTTCATACTCCTGAGAAATTTGCACTTTTCTGCACTTGTAACACAATATATTATTACTAAAAGTAGCAAAGAACATTATAAAACGTATTACACTTATTGCATAACTTCACTCGAAAGCCACACCGAAACACCTTCGTCTTAAAACGCGGGCAGACCGTACGAACACCGAGAACACATCCATCGCGCTACAATTAATACTTTATTAATTAATTCAAAGGAAAAATAATTAAGATAATTAATTATCTTATAATAATCTCTTAATATAAATAATTATTAATAAACACAGACAATAAACATGTAACCACTGTTTGGATTATAGTTAAGCAGGTTACCTACACAAAAATTCTGAACTGGAGTACTAGAATTGATCAAATTTAAAATTTTTCTAAGTTTAATTTTTCTGAATTCGTCTTTATACGAGAAGTATAATTTTTTTAGCTCTTTCCATCTTGTAATTAATTAACAAATTAATTTATTGTAAAATTGGAAGGACTATTATTTAACTTGCAGTTTAATTAAGCGAATGTAAAAAAATAAATCAGTTGTTGTAAGTTCTGTACTCTTCGTGAGATGTTTTGAGAATCAGTGTGAAAATATGTAAATTAAATTTTAAATTTTGTTGCATAACTTTCCCTGTAACTCAAAATTTGCAGTCTGATTGTGCCCAGAGCAAATAGGTCATAGACCATAATTTCCTGTTTGCTTTATTTTTCGATAAATTAGTTTTTCAAAAATAGTAACTAAAAATTTTGGGAAAAAGTGAAGCTATTTTCTCTTTTGATCTGCAATCTATCACCTTCTGCTCTTATGATTACACAAATACATAGCTATTTCCAAAACCTGTGACTGTGGTTGAATATTTTTGTTTCAGTTTTTCCCGTTTGTATGTTTCATTTGGCATTATATTTTTAAATAAAGTATTATATTCGATTTTCATATTTTTACCGAGTTTGGTATTATTAACGTAACGTAAAATAAATTATTGGTTTAATTTGTGCAACGTAACTTTAGTTTCTTATTGTTTTGATTTGTCTAGGTTCTTTGGAACAAAGTAATAGACCACTTTTCGACCTGAATAAATCGGAATAAAATTTTTCAGATGGGTTCCTTTTATTTTATGCATTTGTAAAAGCCTGTAATACATGTTTGCTACGCCGGTTTTTTTACTTGTGTGAATTTCGACATGCAAATGTCAATATCATGCGTAGTATTAGAGCTACTATAGCGTGTTTCACATTTTGCCATCTCTGTTTAATTTTTTCCCAAAATCAAGGTTAAAAATGGAACGACCTTTTTATTTTTTGCTACTAAATGCGAACCTAATTTTTACAAAAACATGCATAATCAACAAGATCACATAAAACTCATAGAGTAGTAATATATGTTTATCAGATATGTTTATTTGTGTTCTTAAGTATTTACCCCACTTGATGCAATTTAAATTAAATGCGTTGTTCAGTTATTCACATACTCATCAGAAGCTCGTGAGGTTTATGGTAAAAGCGCGAAAGATATACCGCGGGGCAAGTAATTATTACATGAATTTCTAGTCCAGCGCTACTTCGGATATTTTCAACTGTGTTATGTCAGGAGCAATTAATTTTAAGAAATAAATATAATGCTGCATTGTACATAGGAATATAGTAAATATACTCTTGTCCTTATAACTTCATTAACTATATCGTTAATAAATTTCAGATCTGCAGAAGTAAAGCAAAACATAAAAGAAGTCATCTTCTGCCTTTGTCTGTCTTATTCAGTACCACTATTTCTTCATTATTTCTATCTCTGGACATCTTGTTTCCGAGATAACAAAAGCCATTCGCTTCTTACGAATACTTCATTCTCATTCCCAATACTAATGTTTGTCTTTTATGTTGTTGTATTTCCACAAAGTAATACTATTGTCTTTGTTGTACTTATTTTCATGTAACACTCTTCTAACACTTGTTTAAATCCAGTTAAGGTTCTCCCAGTTCTAGTTGGCTTTCGGCGAGTAGATTTAAGACTGTCATCTGCAGATCGTAACAGTAAACCTCAAAAAACATGAAATCAAATTTTCTTGTATAATCTCCTAAATGTAAGTGTTATTAATCTACAAGATTCTTTATCTACGACCACCATAGAAAGTTACATATTCCGCACAATCTAGTAACCGTGAAAACGACCAATTGCAAACAATCTCCAAACTCAACGGTAAAGTATGTGAGGAAGGAGTTCTCAATAATCCGTAGTTCTATTAAAACGCCATAGATGTCACCACTTGCAATATTTATAATATTATTAATTATTTGAAATATAAAATGTTATAAATTTTAGATAAAGGTTAATTTATTTTGTTTAATTAATATTTTACATTAAATTATATTTCGAATGGAAATTCATCTAGAAAAAAAACTAAGGTCAGACCCGGGGAATTGAACCGGGATCGCTCGGTTAGTAGCTACAGCGTCAGCATTGAGCTACCGAGACTCCTTTCAATAATGTTTTTTTCTCATTATATAAAGTTACAATGATTGTTATTCAATTAAAACGTAAAATTAATTAATGTTTTACATTATTATATAATTTTTAATGTAATTTTATTTATTATTATTGCTAAATTACAATAGAAACATTGAAAACAATTATAATTTGCTACATAATGCGAGAATATTTGACATTTTGCGCAGAGGTTAATAACCTTGACAATTGAATTGCGATTTTTGTACATATAAATTATTTTTTTAAAACGAGTACATATGTATGATTATTTAGCTGTAAGTACTAAATAGTAGATTGACTGAGATTATACAAATTGTAAACGTATTATTACTATTGTCTTTACAAATTTAATGTTTACTTTTGTTGTTTTTAAAATTCTAGATGTATCATGAGTGAATCCGATGAAGGAAAATTGGGGTGTACACTCGTACACCTCCAAACATCGTGGAAGCGGCTCACATTACATCTCTTAATTTATTGCCAAATATTTCACGTAAAAAATATGAATTCAAGTATAAATTCTAGGTTAAAAAACTTTCTTAGCTGTTGGTGGTTTATTACTTTTTTTGTTGTCGTAGATAAAGTATAGTGTGTAACGCGTGCTAAAACACTAATTTCTCACTCGTGTGATTGCGGCATTCGACTACGTCTCATGCCGCAAAATCTTCACACTCATCAGAAATTGGCACTTTTCTGCACTTGTAACACAATATACTATTATCTACGTCTTTACGACTTTCCCGGGCACCAAGTTTTTTAGTTAAAAGGACAAATTTTAAAACACTGATTGTTAAAAGAACATTATTTAATCTTGGTGGGTAAACAAGGAGCTCACAAGGGGGCTAATCTTGATAATTGTTTTAAAATATAGCAAGTTATAGTATTGTTATAGACAGTATTAGTATTATTGTATTTTAGTCCAGTTTACCTTTAAGGACATGAAGTTTAAATATTTATTTTCTATACGACCTGTTTCTACTACTAATAGGTATCAAAAGAATCATTACAGACTTAAAATGATTCATTGTTACCTTTAATGTATCCAATAAACAATTTAAATTAAAACTTAGAAATTATCTGCTCGTTAAATTAACTGTTTGGAATTGCTCGAATATGATTTGATAAACCCATCTCTATAACTTTGAACATGAGTACAGCACCTGAATGAATCTGATAATAGGTAGAGGGAGAAACTGCGTGCGAGGTGCGACGTCACTATCATTATTTTGATAAAAATAAGGAGAAAAGTTCAAATATAAAATGCTTTTTAATAAATTTAATCAACTTTGAAGAGTAGGCAGTACGACAAGCGATTATATGAAATATACTTTTTTTTAGTTTTACGGATATGAAAACATTGCTAAGAAATAAAATCATAGGGCAAGAAATCTTTGAAAATAGCGATAATAATATTTTAATTAATAATATAATATATGCAAATAAATATGCAAACTGTATTATACACACATACAGAAAAATAAACCGATAACAAGTACTTAATCAACATTTTGATGTTATTAAGAAAAAATATATATGTATGTATGTATGTATGTATGTATGTATCATGCAAAAATTGTAATGATTAATACAAATAATATAGAAGATACTACATTTACGATATATACCGATGGAAGCAAGAGTAACGATAAAGTAGGATCTGGGATACTGATTTACAATAATGGGAGATTATTATATAAATTGAAATATAAATTGCATGAAAATTGTTCTAACAATCAAGCAGAGCAAGTTGCGATACTGAAAGCACTTGAAAAAATGAGCACATTTCGACATTTACCTAACAATCAAAAATCTATAGTAATATATACTGATAGCCAAGTAAGTCTAGACTCACTAAAAAATACCAGTTTACATAGTTATTTAATAACAGAAATTCGGAAAGTGCTTAAGATTTTAGAGTTACAAAATTGGAAGATCAACTTTACTTGGACGAAAGCCCATGTGGGTACAGTAGGAAATGAATTGGCTGATGAGCTAGCCAAGGAGGCAGGCGAAAGTGCAGAAGTGATTGTGTACAAAAAATTTCCTAAAAGCACATTAATATCAGAAGCTAGTAAAATTAGTATGGATGATTGGCAGAGAGAATGGCTGACAACAGAAAATGGCTCAATAACTAAAGAATTTTTTCCATCTGTAGTTAAAAAACTCAAAGCAAAAATACCAACATTTCCAGAATTAACTGTATTCCTAACAGGTCATGGTAAAATCAAAAACTATTTACATCGGTTCAAAATTATAGACGACCCATCGTGCTCATGCGGCAATGAACGTCAAACTATTGATCATTTAATATATCAATGTAACAAATTAAGAAGACAAAGAAGAAATTTAATAAACTCTATTATTTTAAATGGTGGCAACTGGCCTGTCACGAAAGAGGAATTGATAACTAAATATCTAAAGCCATTTATAAATTTTGTTAAAAAGATTAACTTTGATTTATTGTAAATATAATTATGGACGCAAAAATTTAATTTAAAAAAAAATATTGGGATATAAAATTTTTAATACAATTTAATTAAGTAGTTTACTTAGTTTATGAAATTATTTAATCGGTTATGTTAACTTATTTATGTTAAAATGTTATTATTAATGTTATTATGTTATTAGTGTTAAAATGTTATTGTTATTATTGATGTTAAAATGTTAAAAACCTATTTATAAATTATGTAAATTTAAAAATGCATGTAGTATTGCAATATTGCAATGGAGCATGCAGAATAAATGTATTAAATAATAAAAAAAAATGTATGTATGTATGTATGTAGGTATGTAGGTATGTAGGTATGTAGGTATGTAGGTTCTTTTCTTGGTCAACGATATGATATGACTGTTTCTTGTTGTTAGAGTGAAGTACTGCCCCTGTACCTACTTCATGACAAGTTTCATGAAATTATATTAGGATGTTCCTTGGCACCACCCCTTCAAAATCTTTCCGTACTCTGATATTCGTAATAGTTATAATCTATGACATTTTGATGAGACATTGATTTACGGTGCTATGTTGATACGAAAACCCAGTCTTCGCATATGGTAGTAAAAAAATTCAACAAGACCAAAAATTCAAAAGACCAAGTAAACTTCATTAGATCAAGTCGAGCATAAAAATCATGTCAACAGTTTTTTCATATTGAAGGCGTTTCCATTAAGAATTCTTACCATAAGAACAATCAACAAATCCATGTTATTTCGAAGTGCTGAACCATGCCCGAGAGAATATCAAGAAAAAGACCTAGAGGGTATAGAAAAATAATTCGTGGTTCCTCTACCACGACAACAGGTCTGCGCACGCATCGCTGCTAATTAACGACTTCTGTACGAAAACGAATATGACTGTGATTCTCAACTTAGGCTATATGGAATATTTACTTTTTTAAATCTAAAATTCACACTGGAACACCGAAAATTGATTTACAATCGAAGGCTTTAGGAAATATTTTATGATTTTTTTTTAGAAATAAAGACGGCATCAGGAGATTGCTGTCAAACGATGACGAGAGTATTTTAAAAAGAAAGTGAGCCCAAAGCCTATCGTATACCATATCGCATCTGAGTTTTGAATGAGGTTCTAAGTTATTCGTAACTGTTATTTAATAACAGCTGCTTCCTTTTTTTGCAACGATACACCCCGAGACCCTATACTAACTCACAATATCCTAAATGCACTTACAAAAGCTGTCAGAAGGAACAATCATATTTGAAAATGCTGTCTAAATTGGAAATCTTCAAAGGTGCCTGGAACAGAATAGATTCCCTCATCAGTAACTTTCTGACCATTTCTAAAATATGTTTTAACATAAATATTTGTGTTTATCGGTGATAACAATAACTGATCTAAAATGCTTTAAACTCGCTAAACTAAAGAGAAATAAAAATGTAACAAATTTTGTTGCAACCGATCCACTTTTTACGGTTCCACATGTATATATGGTTTCTTTCTGTTTTCTGACCGACCATTTTCTATTCAGTATATTTTTCTATTCATTTTTAAAATCTGGAAAATAATTTGTTAATTATATTGAACCAAAACATATCAGTATGCTAGATCTAAGCAGGGGAGTCAACTAATTTTTATTAGAACTTTCGATGAATTCTAGAGGTCAATCTATGTAAGCGCAACGGTCATATTGAAGAGATATAAAAGCTTTTTAGAGATTTTGACATCAGTTGTATAAAACCCTACACAATGAGATATCAAGAAAAATAATGAGGATGCCTTCAGGTTAAATTTAAATTTAACCTGTCCAGTCTGCTGTCCCATATGTATAAATTGTTAACAAAAATACTCATACTCTGGGCGGTTTAAAAAGCACTACAAAACAGCAAAATTGGTCAAAGATATACATATAGAACTCATAAAACTATTAAATGAAGAAGCTACAGCAACCTACATATTACACGAAAAAGCAAAATCTGTTCCACTTAGGAGAGGAGTGAGACAGGGGTATACACTTTCACCGAAACTCTTCACATTGGCCCTGGAAGACATATTCAAGAAAATAGATTGGACGGGGAAAAATAAATGTCAACGGAATGACTAACTAACTTAAGATACGCCAACTACATTATGCTCTTATCAGAAAATATGGAAGATCTGAAAGAAATAATCAAAAACCTCTACAGAAAGTTTTAAAAAGTAAGGTTAAAAATGTATTTAGTCAATGCCAAAATGTACCCTAATCCAGAAATAGATCTAAGAGTGGAAGAAATTCGAATTGAGAGAGTACAAGCATACATTTACCATTTGACAGATAATTGAATTAGAAAGAGGCAACGAAAAAAAAAGAAATAACAAGATGAATCAGAATTGGATGGGTTCATTTAAAATGTTATCGTTTATTCAAAGAAATAATGAAATAGTTCAACGCCTAAAAACTAAATGTTCGATCTATGTGCCTTACTAGCAATAACGTATGGAACAGAAACCTGGACAACAACAAAATACAATATTGAAACCATCAGAATTGCTGAAAGAGCTATGGAAAGAACCATGCTAAATATCGCGAAATGAGACAAAATAAGAAACGAAAGAATAAAATCAATTACGAAAGTAACAAACGTTGGCATCACAATATAAGGGAGGAAGAAGAAGGCCACCTATACGCTGGTATACCCTAGATAAGAATAGCACAAAATCGTGAACTGTTGGAAAGATTTATAAGGAACACCTATGTCCAAAAATGGATTTAAACGGGTTAAAGAAGAAGAAGCATTTATCCCCCAACGGACGGTTTAATTCTTGAAACAGGTTTGATTGCGATTTCACCTTTGACCTGTGTTAAAGGTCAATTCTAGATTTTGCCCTTTGGGCTAGAAGTAATTCACTCTACTGGGCTCATATCCGTGCTCGGATTTAACTTCCGATAGGACATGACGAATATAGAAGGCTTCCCCGTTTTCGACGAGTGGCAAACTTGTTTAATTATTATTAGTAATTCAGCTCAAAGACGAAATAAAACTGACAAATGGTATATACTTAATCAATTCTGGAGTATTCGAGATCGTCGTCAGCTTTTCCCTCCGACGTAACCTCTGGCAAACATTGGGCAAAGGTATGCTTTTTCAAATGTGACACATGTATATATACGGGGGTTATACGAGGTTACAAAAATGACTCCAGTATCCGTTTGAACCAGTGTACCTCAAGGTTACATTGTAGTCAAATTCAAAATTAAAATAGTAAATGGTTCGCCAGGTAATGGGTAGGAGCAATTATTATATTCTTATTATTATTATGATAAAACGTCTAGTTCCAGTCACAATTGTGACTGATCTTTCTTATCGTTTATTAAACGTAACTGATTTAATTAAATCCTAGACATATTGTATTGACTATACCGAGTGCATATTTGCTCAATTATGGTTGATAAAACATCGATAAAAATTGGTAAATTATACCGAATTTGTTTCAGTGTTGCATCAATCGACACAATTAGCAAAGTTATGATCGATATAGTTAATACGTACTTCTACGGTTTTTAATGACCCGAATGATACCCTTTTGAACACTTTTGACAATAACACCCTCGAGGGAGAGGGAGTGGCCGGAGGTCAAATCTGGAAGTTTCCGAGGTCGAGTACATACAGTCCCGTTGTCATTTTTTTAAAGTGCCAATTTTGACACCATTGACCCATACACATTTACTTGAGGAGACATCTAAAATGATACCCGAACTATGACACTCAGTCAATGTTTTTAATACGAAACGTTCCACACAAAAAAGGGTCACACTTTTATAATCAAGGTATAAGACTAAAAATATACCTAATATCTATATAAGTACTTACGAGTATGTATTATGCAAAATTAACTAGATGGAGGTACAGATACATTTATTTTTAAGTAGCTTGCTGGGTATTATATCTAGCTTTTATTCTATACGTATAAACGCTTTCATTAATCGATATTAGATCTAACGACGGAGACAAACGTCTAATTAATGAGCTACTTAAAGACCAAGTAAATTGAAAAGATCCACGTCGGTAGGTTTCAAATTCCGTGTCAACAAAAATGTACCCTAAGACAACTGACAACATCAAAACGACGTGGGTTCATCTCCCAGGAAACTAGATTACGAAGGTATCGTCAAAATATTTATACCTATAAATATCTATATATGGAAAGCTAAGTTAACTGTTTGTAAATATTTCATAGAGATGTAAGCGTTGTTAGAAGGCCTGGATCATCCCTACATTTTTTTGATAAAGTTAAGCAGTTTAAGTTAACCTGTAACTACAAGTACTCACGCCGAAAGGGGCAGCATACACGCCCGGGCGCTGCACTATAGTCCTAATTGTGTGAAACGCTAATCGCCTATCAGAAAGAGAAACAATTGGAACTTTAAAAGTTGAAGATGTTTTAGAGCAACATTATTTTTAACATGAATCTAAATGATATAATAAAAATAAGTATTACTGCGACCCATTTTTAAAATTTCGCAACCCAAAATTGTGTCACGACCCTATGGTTGCGATCTGCTGTTTTAGAGTATGCGACAAACAGCAATAAAAGATCTACAGAACAAATTCATCTAAAAAACAGAAAAAGAAGAAAAAAGTGTTTTTGGAAAATTTTGAAAACAATGACATAGATAATTTGGGTTTTTTGAGCCATTACAGCCAAAAGCTCTAATTTGAAAAATACTTGTGCTATCGAATATAAACGGGTACCATATACTTATAGCAGACTTTCTACATACTTCTTGTACGAATATCAAACTAGAAATTTAGCAAATAATGTTTAAAGTATTAAAAGTGAAGAAAGAAACAAAAGAGTTACCTATCTAAAAAACGATTTGATTGCGTCTCTTACAAACTCCGAAACGAATCTAGCATTAGAAAATAAGTTATGCCATTATACTCAAACATTTATTTTAACATTCGTTGCAGTAGTTATTGCTCAAGAATTTAATATCTAATTGTTTAATGAAATCAAGAGCAACTTTAATTGCCGCCTCTTCAATAGGAATATTTATTCAAGATTCCGTACTCCACCGCTCATAATGGCACATAAAAGTTATTATTTTATCGGATCTACTATTGTTACCGATTATTCGTGCATACTGAATTAGTTAAAAAAATGCAATCCTTTATGGCATTGTATGATATACCCACATGCTACAATAAAACCCACAAACTGTAATAAAGTTTTTATATTTTATTGATATGTGGAAATAATGCGAAATAATCCTTATCTTTGCCCGAAAGTCCATAACCATAAAGGAGTTTGCAAAAATTTTCTCATACAAAAAATTATTTAGATAGTTATGAAATATCTGCCATTATTATTCAATTATTTTACACTAGCGCAGCTCCAAAATGGAATATAGCGCAGATTTTGGGGCATCCGACATTGCCGTAGTTCTACTATCTACTTCTACAAGTGGTTTTTAAATTTTGTTTTGAAAATATATACAGAGTGTTTCGTAGTGATTCTGATTTTTAATAATGATGATCTTTAAATAAACCCTGTACCTACAAAATCATACACCATTTCACTCAAAATGACAAGAAGAACTTATTGTTCATATTGCTGTTTCGTTACGGAACATTGTATGTACTGTATATAGTATCTGAGAATTTGTGTTGTACTGACCAATACTGCGAGTATAAATTCTAGGTTAAATATCTTTCCTAGCTTTTGGTGTTTTGCTACTTTATTTGTGGTCGTAGATAAAGTATAGTGTGTAATACGTGCAAAAAAGGCCAATTTCAATTGGTGTGATTGCGGCATTTGACTTCGTCTCATGCCGCAACTTCTTCACATTCGTGAGAAATTGACACTTTTCAAAACTTGTAACACAGCAATGTCCAGTCTCTGGTTATTTGCAAAGAACAACTAAAATTCACAGATTTCTTCAGAATGTTCTGCATGATTCATTATTCTTAGAAAAAGAATAGGTAGTTGTCACATTAGGAACTTTAATAAACTTTGAAATAATGTTAAGACCGTGTTAATTTCGTGGTAGCTTGTATCCCTATGCTTTTGTGATATATTTTTTAGATTTTTGCATTCTTTGTACTTTAGTTGCTGTTCTGAACTTTTCAAAAGTATTTCCTGTTGTTGTTTTGATAAGACGACTTACGTTTCGTACGTTGTTTGAGTAATAACTTCGGAAAGAATGTGATAGTGGCCATCGCCTTAGTAAATTACGTTTTCCTTTCGCAGTGTTAATTGGAATCGCAATTTTGCAGATTTAATGTAATTTTGGGTGGTGATTTTTCATTTATTTTGGAAGTCGTTTTAAGGGATTTTTCACTAATTCTTTTGAGGTTAGGAACACGTTCTGTAAAGTTTGTAGAATTACTGTATTTTGTCGCGTTCACTTCTTATAGAGTATTATTTTGGATACATTATTTAATAGCCGATTTTTCAACTCTCTTATCAATTTAATAGTGCTTCGAGGCCGCTTTCTATCTAAGGTAGTTATTTGAATGCTGCGAAGTGCATAATTGTAATTTGGTTTATATATTGCAGCCTTTTTTTTCTTTAACACTTACTTCCCTCTTTTTATTTACTTGCTGTTGTCGTTCTTAAGTTTTGTTTGTTTGGTGGCTTTCCTTTCGATGCACCAACTGGGGGAATTCTACAGGCTACAACTGAAGAAAGCAACAGTAATGTGGGTTGCATGTAATTAAGGCTCTGTGTACGTGAAACTACAACATCGAGCAATACTTCTATAAATGTAACTTAATTAATTAAGATAACATATAGTTTTTCTGACTTAAAATGGTTTTACCCTAGTGTGTAACACGCTTCCATCTGCATATAAAAATTCTGTTAGACTTTATACTTGTTCATATAAACTGTTAGAATTTATTTCTGTGGCCGTATAACTTGATTTGTAAAGAGTATTACGAAGGCGACACTGAAAATTCTTAGAAAATCAAACAAGGATTTAAAAAAATTTAAATGATTTTATTGTTTTTCAAAATATTCCCCTTTAACATCAATACATTTTCACATTCGATGAAACTAGTCCTTAAAGCAATGATGCCACTCTTCCTGAGACACTTCAGAAACCAAGTTTTTTGTAATGTTCCACTGCTTCATATGATGACGTGATATGAAGTGATTTCACGCATTTTATCTTGAATTTTAGGAAACAAAAAGCAATCGCAAGGTGCTAGGTCAGGGCTGTACGGTGGAGGGTCCATGGTGCTGACTTTTAGGGCAGCCAAATACTCAGTTATTACTTTTGCTTTATGCAACGATGCGTTGTCATGATGTAAGATTATTTTTCCTTTGGAGCGTTTTTCACGAACTTTTTCAAAGATTTGCGGTAAACAGACATTTGTGTACCAATCGGCAGTAACGGTACGTCTATCTTCTAATGCTATGGTAGCAATATGACCCGTTTTAGAAAAAAAACTACCAATCATCTTCTTACCAGCACTGCGAATTCTTCGAACTTTTGTAGGCTTAGGTTCGGTTCGAAAGAGCCATTGAGCCGATTGACTTTTCTTTTGAGGATCATAACAATAAATCCAAGATTCGTCACCAGTGACGATATTCCAAACCAAATTTGAAGTGCCGTCTTGGAATTTTTCCAGAGTTTTTGTGCACCATTCAATGCGTTGTTCTTTTTGATCGGGAGTCAGTTTATGTAGAATCCATCGACAACAAAGTTTTTTCACTTTTAACTGTTGATGTAAAATGTTTTGTATTTGACTCATACCAATGCCCAATGTCGCCCGAATAAATTCATAAAATGTCCGTCGATCTTCCTTAAACATTGCTCAAACAGCGGCAATATTTTCATCAGTAACAGCAGTTCTTGGGCGTCCTTCGCGAAATTCATCACTAAGAAAAACCGGTCTCTTTTGAATTCGCTGTACCAATTATAAATTGTTGCCTTAGATGGGGCTTCTTCGCCAAATGCACTTCTAAGCCGATCTTTACATTGTTTACGCGTTAATGACGATTTAAAATCGTAAGAAATCATAGCCCGGAAATGGTCTCTACTCAAATTCATTTTTGGGTGAACACACATTCTTTAAATGGTGATAATTAAAAAACTATTAGAGCAAATCGAACAAACTAAACGGCAATCAACTCGCAAAACATTAAAAAGTAGCTGTCAACTAAAAACAAATTTCATTCATTTTTAGAAACATGGCATTCTAGATATTATCAGTGTTCTCCTCGTATAACTGATTACTATCTACCTGGGGCATTATCGATTGTACAATCTTAAGTGAACCTGTAGTCGTGATAACATACCGTAACCCTGACTAATTTTTGATACTTAAACAGGTTTAGAGTAATTGTCCCGCTCGTTTAAATTCATTAACTCTTTTTGGTTTGTACATAATTATTAATTAAACACTTAATTAAATTAGTTCTAAGTTTGTTTAGCCTTACTAAAGTTTACACTGTTTATCATTGCAATAAAGCATTTTGTGATTTATTTCGTGACTTCTTATTTATGTGTATTATTTGTGGTTTTGTTTCTTGGAAAGAAAGCTTTATGCTATTAAGGTAGGTTTTATCGGGAAGAGTCGCAGATTGGAACCACATTGGAAGCAGTCGCAGATGTGTAGATAGTTAGAGATATTGTCGGTAGGCTCTATTTTAACTATTTTAGACGACTCTGGCGCCCGTTGCAGAAGACATATTGTGAGACCCACGACCTCACTTATGGAACTTATGGAATAATGATCCTTCTTGGTGTAAAAAACAATCTTCGCCGTAGTCAGGATTCTTCTCACGAATGGAATTCGCTTCATGTGAAAGTGTTTTATTTAGACTAGAAAATTTACTCGCCAAGGCTGCACACGCGCAAAATGGGATTTGAAATCATATGCAGGTTATATGCATTTGAAATGCTTTGTCAGCATTCTGTTTTGCTATAAAACGCGGCTATACATGCAAACATAGTTTTAGACCTTTTTCTGAGTTTCGAAGACCTCGGGCAGTATCCGGTAAAGGTAAACACACACTTATAGAAAGCGAAGAATAAATTCCATTTTTATTCTATAATGCAAATCGAGACCGTTTCACTACTTTGAAATATGCACCCAAGAGCGAAATATTCGATTGCGCAACGCTAATATAGAGTCTATAAAAAAACTATTTAGATCTAGACAAAGTGTTATCAATCTATTAATATATACTAACAACTAATGTACCTCTGAGTTCTCTCAACTAGGAGAACGGCACGGCACTTCAACCAGCAACCGCAAGCATGCTCGCCTGAGGTACTAAGATTGTATGCACTTCTGGCGCTGTCATTGCGCTATCCTTCTAATTGAGAGAACTTAGCGATATATGGATCAGTGTATAAGTTTATTCTGTCTTCATTTCCAAACCTGAAAATGTGCTAAATTTTCCCTAGTCACTAATGTTATCCATAACGTTCATAACATAAATAGATATAGATATAGAGCACTTCACTTCATAAGCCAACATGAATATTTTATTATTTTTCCAGATGGCTCACTTTAGAAACCAAGAAGTGCCACAGCTTCCGCTTACCCAAGAAGTTTCCTGCCCTTGGTGCTGCATGGATAAACGTCAAACCTCTTATGTGGTCGTGGTCATTGGGATTTCAGCAGTTCTTTCGTTTTTCTTTTCTCTCTATCTCTACGTTATGTTTCATATTTATGTTAATCACTAATGGATCATTCTATCTACATTGATTATTTAGACACTGGGTGATTCATAACTTTTAATTTCAAGTTTTGTAGTTTTTAGAAAGCTTGTCTTATCAAATGAAAAAGAATTGCTTAGTGGCGATATTTCTGTAGTTTATATTGTGGGCCGGGGTCGTAATTCAATGATTTAAATTTTGTTAAACATTCTTTTGGTACATTTATTTTAAAGAATTTCTAATTCTCACAAATCAAAGTTAATCCCAAATCTGAATGTTACATTTGACAGGTCCTTTCGGGTCGTGTGACTACTTGCTCCGGAGTGGGCGGGAACGGTCGGTTACGCTTCACTAGCAGCAATTTATATGCGTTCCATTTTGAGACCAAAACGTAAAATACCACAGAGCCGGATTAAGGCACACATGAAAAGATAATTACAATACATTAGTCGCTTACCCTTTAAATGGAAATTAGCAGTACTTACGGGGGGATTGGGGATCCGCCGTGCCGTCTCACGTTGCTTCTGGATGATTGGCGCCTTCGGGAGTGAAGACCTTCAGTGCACTACCACGATCATGCTGACCTAAAACAGATGCTTGCCGCATCGGGCGCCCTTTAGCCTAATTGCTAACAGGACCAGGTACACACTTGGGCACCGTCAATGTATTCATCTCCCTCCGAGTCCGCCCCTCGTTGGGAATGCAATACAAGAACCTGTAGGGGAATAAGCACCCCTAGGCTGCCCAGTGATCAGCTGGGGCCACTGGTGTAATTCTAATTAATTACCCAGGTCGAGGCAGACTGAAGTAATACGCCCATCTCTCCGTCCCCAAGCAAACAGTATACTGTGCGGTTAATTTTACAGAGCTCAATTCACATATCATCAACAACAACAGCAATTCTACCAATTGCTAACAAAGCAACACAACAACAAAACAACAACAGGCAATTCCTCAATTGCCAACATATCAATATAATACAGCAATTTCAACCAATTGCTAACATCAACATAAAGCCAGTATCACACATTGGCCAACAATCACAATTCAAGCAACAACTCACGTTGCCAAATGATGACAACAAAACAGGTACCAGCACTTCTAAGTGCCGTACCACAAACACAGTAAATATTAGCATTATGCATCTCTACGTTTGTAGTCTCAATATAGAATACACGCACTACACTCAAAAACCGCTAAAGGCCTTTTGTACGTTCGAAGCCGCCGACCATTCGCCCAACACTACCATAATACAACTGTCCGTTCTCGTATAATATCCCCGACTGATTCCTTAACAACCCTAATTTTTGTAAAGTTTTGAATATGTGTTTTCTCTAGCTTCGGAGGGTGTGACAGAAACCATTAAGACCAGATGTAGGGTCAGAAGGGTGACTAATTTATGATTTCACATTCTTTCATATTTCGTAAATACATTTTAGATCCCTACAAAGAATTTAAAACAGAACTTATTTAAGACATTACCTATTATCATTTATTATTAATTAATCTCTTAAGATACTAAGTTCGCATACAGAAAATAAATATCCCACAATATCCATGACTGAAAAAATAAAATGTAGGTACTTCAATGCTTTATTTTTTATTCTTTTGAGTTTTTTAAAGACACTGCTTATGGAAAAAGTAACAAAAGTTATATTTAGTCTGTTATTTCGTGACTAAGACGTCACTAAGACATTATCAAATCTTTTAAACTTTACAAAAATGTTTTAAAATCTTCATTATAAAACTCAATTTCTTTTTTCATTTTCAATTTATCTATAAACTATAATTTATTTGTTTACTGCATTGGCAGTTTCTTCCTTTACAGCTAGTTAAGCTGATTGAGTTAGTGAATTTAATTTAGCTAACTGAGTTCATTCTAATCAAAATAAAAATATTAATTTAATAAAACTACGCTGGGTTTGGAATTGTATAGTTGGCGTCACCTATAATTTGGCGCTGATGCTTTATATAACTAAAACTTGCTCTCTTGGTCTTCGTAACAAAATATTTTAAATTTTAACTAGCAAACAGATCTGTCGTTCGACAGACGACCAGCCCACAAAAATAATCTAGATATAATTTTTTGCGCAGTCTAGATGATTTTCGTAGACAAGTCGCCTGTCGAATGATAGACCGCTTTGCTGATACGTATATTTCTTGTGTATATATTGATTTTTTTTAAATAAAAGCGTTTATCCGTTTAATATTTCAATTGAGAGGAAAAACAGTATTTACATCTCCATGTCAATTGTTTTCTTCCGATAGACAATCTATACCTCGCTCTCCTAGATATGCTTACCAACTATTGCACGTATCTGTATCCATCTAGCAATACGGCTCTATAAAATTCAAACCAACCCAATTTAAATATCGCGTAGGCCAATCTCTCATTGAAGATATTTCGTACCTATTCTTTAAAATGCAGGAACACATTCTTGAAATGTTTTGAATAGGATAATCTATTACAAAACCCTTTTGTTTATACCAATGTTTGATTGTGAGTAAACGTAACTAAAATTGCATTTTTTTCTCTGTGTTTTATAAACAAGGTCGACACTAGAATAGTTCCAGATCCCTACGATTTAAACCACGCCCGTTTGTCAAAAGAATACTATTCTAAATGCAAAAAATAAATTTATCTACTGTAATATGGAAATAGCATCTTCATTTTTTGGTCTACAGATGCCTAGGTCAAATATTTATATTTGATACTGTAAGTTGCTGTTAAAATCAGTCCAAATTACCAAAACGTAAAAACTCTTGCATAACAATCAAATAGACAAAGACTATTACAAACTAGCAAAAAGTGGATACTAAATACATCATCACATGAGTGATCATCAATTCCAGTTCAGAGGAAAACAATTCTCGAATATAGAGTATATTTTCTAACTTCAAAATGAAACACTACAACACTACCGAATCACGATTAAAGAATCGTTAAAACTGCACAGAAAAACATGCCAAATAACACCTTCAATCTTTAATTCTTCCCAAATGACTTGTTCGTAGGGGTCAAAGGTAATGCCGGAGTTCAAAGCTGACAAGGATTTCGAACTGTTCTGGGTCGATTATATATCATACGATAAACTGGTTGTCAGTTTCCTTCCATCTATCACAGTTTTAGCTGAATCAGAGTGATCCTCCCCTATTTCACAGCGATAGACTCAAAGCTATACTAATATAACTAGAATGTCTAAAAAGGCTTTTCTTAACATTTAGCATTTATTTAAACATTTTTAGTTATAAATGAGAAAAACTTCAGTTTGAAATGTTCAATTCATTGTTCATTGCAATTCATAGTACTAGTCACAATCTATTGATCTGAGATATACCGTAAGGTGGCCCATCTTTTTGGCAAAGTCAAAATTTTATCGATCTCACCCTAAAATATGGTTTAGTTTGTTGAAAAATGCGATTCCCAAAATATAAAAGCTTTTTGACAAGAATAACCCGTGCAGCTAGAAGGTTGAATTTTTAAATGTATTTTAAATGGGACTTTAGCGTTTTTAGAGAACATAAGGCATAACTTTTTGAATTTTCAATGTTTTGACTTGAAGACTTGTACCTTATGGTTTTTGGGGTCGCTGAACATGAACTCGGTGTTCAAAAATGACTTTTGACAAATGACAGGCCATTAGAACTGTCAAATTCATTTAAAAACGTTACTTACAGGCAATTCTCATCTGTCAAATTTTTAAGTCAAAAAACTAAAAATTCAAAAGGGTATGCCTTATGTTCTTTAAAAACGCCAAATACCATTTAAAATACATTTAAAAACTCAACCTTCTAGCGGCTCGGATTATTCTTGTTTAAAAGCTTTTATATTTTGGGAATCGCATTTTTTCAACATACTAAACCATGTTTAAGGTGCGATCGATAAAATTTTGACTTTGCCAAAATATGGGCTACCCCAATATACAGGGCGTTGATTTAAAAGGTTGAGATAGCTTCAATATTAAAAATATAACAACTTTCTCCAAATACTCCAAATATGAATTTCAAGGCTAGATTTAGTTCCTGTGGATATCCAAACTCTAAAATGTTAGATTCGACACCACGTAAGCTTCCACATTTTTGAGATCTCCGAAAGCAATTCCCAGTGTTCCAATTTGATATACCAATTTAAAAAACGGTCCTGTGGATATCTAAACTCTAAAATGATAGATTCGACACCACGTAAGCTTCTACAATTTTGAGATCTCTAAAAGCTATTGCCAATGTTCCAATTTGATATACCATTTAAAAAACGTATAGTAGTATGTCTTTACAGGTCACAGGTAAGTAAAGTTAGTTAACAGACAATACAATTAAGCGTGTATAGTTTTTAGTTACGAGCTTCTTCACCATTTGGTTAGCCTCACCGATTAGTGCTTATCTGATATCATAACATAGTTACATAAACAACTATACAATTAATAGAAAAAATATTTATTTATTTCTTTTTTATTGTTTTTTTTTGGAAGGAAAAATGATACTTAAATATTTTGAATATGACTAAAAGGTTATACGAATATATAGTAAACAGTCAACCGCACAGCTGGTGTATAGTAATACGCATTTAGGTATTACATTATTAAAAAATGAATGACTGAAATAAACGACCATTTCTAGCTTTTTGTGTGTTTTTAATACCTGTTTATAATATTAAATTATTGTTATAAACATTATTTTTTAATAATTTAAATTTTTTGTGTTCCGAATAAGGCCATAGAATCCATATATAGCGCTATTAATTTAAATTTGCAATATGTAGAATTTCCCTACGTAGCATTTAAAATTAATCGACCCAAAGCATTATGCACATATAGGCAACCAATTATACAGCACGCTCTTTTGTACTATTTACATAATTATATTGCATGGTAAATAAATAGCACTGTATATAACATAACGAGATTGTTCGGGGTATGTGTCCTACTTTGGAAATTGGCCAATAGAAGGCGCAGCTACGCGGTATAAAATTAAGTGATTTTTATAACGGTGTTACAGCAGGCGCCACTGCGCGGTGCAAAGTTTAGATTCAAAAGTGAATTCTAAAAGCAGCTTTATTATGCTATAAAAACAGCGTACTTAAATGCAAGGTTCGTATTACTGGCACCCACATTATAAATAATTATATTAGGTAAGTACATTTCTAGAGAGGAAATATTTAATTTTATTATAATTTATTTAATGAGCAAGATCAATAAATGTAAGTTAGCGTGAACGAGCTGCGTTTGTATCCTTACTTTATTTGTTTTGTTTCAGTGATAAGTGCACGAACCCAGGCTTTTTTTTATCTTTTTGCTTTACTTAATGTGCAACTTTAGTTTTAAGCAGTGGTTATGTCTTATGTAAGTCAGCGTGAGCGAACTGGGTTTGTGTCCTAACTTTATTTGCTTTGTTTTAGTGATACAGTACACGGACCCAGACTTTTCATAAATAAAGTTTTTGACCTTTTTGCTTTAGTCCTTTCTTCTTACCTTACTTAATGTTGTTTTGAAGAAATGGTTGAGAAATTCCACTTTAGTTTTAAGCAGTGGTTGAGGATGTATTCTATAACACCTAAAGGCGTTGATTGCAAGATCATCAAACGACAACGCAGTCTCACACAAACGAGAGAACCGTTCACGACGGGCATTTGTTTAAACCAAATTTCCTCACTGATTAAATAAGTTGGTGAGAGCCTAAATTATCAATCTGTTTTAAAGCTTTTAGCAAGTTCAGAATAGACTAGCGAATAAGGCCGGTTTTTCGAATCTAGACCTTGCAAATTCACAAATTCAGGAACAAGTCCAGGCACATTCATAAAGTCAGAAACAAGAACCAGCAGCACAACGAAGTTCCCCAAGTGAGAAACAATAGCCCTCAGCTCAGACGATCCACTGATCTCATAACTTCAGTATCAATTAAACAGAAGACTGATCTCACAACTGCACTGATAATTGGGTTGCAGCTGCATCTAGAATTTCTGTTTAATCAACAGTGCGGTTGTGCATGTCTTCAACTGGTACCGTAAAAAAATAAATACATATCAAAGACATATACCAACAAAAAATAATAATATGTAAATGTAACCAAAACCTATTTTATTTAATACTATTTTATTTTTTAATTTGCGGCACTGTCGCCACTTGGCAACCTTGCGTTAGCGTCCCACTGCACTGCATGGTCTCGATTACTTCAAACTGTTATTACGTTGCCAAATAAACAGCGGCGCTCTTTAGTATCCAAGTAGCAATGAAATAGAAATACATATGAAAATTATGTGCTTCTAATTCTATTTGCATGCCGTAATTAATATTCCAAAATGATGCTCAATGGCATGTAATAATTACGTGTCCCGCGGTATAAGTTTTGTGATTTTTTAATTATTTATATTTTTTAATTTAAAAGCATTATTTATAATCGATGCGTAGTAATATCACAGTATATATCAGTAGGTCTACTTGTGTGCGGCACCTTTGATGTTAATCTACCTTCGAATAACACGCCCATAAACAAAGCAGTGCACCGAAGATTATCGGTCGACATCGCCTACGAATGCCGGCAGAAAATATCCAGTAACGTATTCAATAAAATAGAAAACAGAATTGTGTGAATCAACAAAATTAATTGACGCCTTTGAACAATTAGTTTGTTATTAACTGAACTTAAATTAACGTACATAATTGAATATTCATTTACAAAACGAAAGCTTTATTGTTAATTTCAATATAATTATCTTTTTACTACCTTTGGATGATTTAAAATTTCTGTTAACGCCTTTTAAAGTGTAATACACTCGCAGTCGAGCGTGTAAATGATATACTATATTATTATTATACTTAAAATTATTGCACGAATGTAGAAATGTTACCACCACATTTTCATTTACACAAATATTTTGGAAGTGTTGTTGAAAAAGTATTTCCATAGATAAAATAAATTAAATAAAACTCATGTTTCGCATGTATGTACCGATAAACATTTTTTTATCAAATAACCGCATATTATATCGAATAAAGTTTTTTCTAATTTATCAGAAGTTTGGTAACCTTTGTCAATTAAAACAATCTCTGCATCGTTTCCTGATTCTGTGTTTATTCATTCCGTAATAGGGGGCACTCGCACTGCACAATTGGAGTTATACGGGACTGGCTAATTTGATGTGCTCGGTCGCGTATATGAAGGATAACTGCTCTCCGGCACATGCCAGCTTGTTGTGTGGTGGATGGTAACTATTTGCGAGAGTCACGTTACTGTATGTTGTTATACTGTGGTAATATGCCCAAGGCCGACTGTCTACTTACAGCGCTTGCTTCGTCACGTTTTGGAACTAAACATCCTCCCTATACCTGATTACTATACCACCAACAGTTCTCAGTCGAGTTTCATAATATTTTCTGTGGAGCATTTCCACGAAATTCGATAGCTCTGTCTGACTCTGTGAGTGTGCCTTTTTGAAGATTGGGATATTACTACTATCTACGAACTAATGTTTTATCCCTTAAGGAACATAGACAAAATGACCGACAAAGTTAAGAAAGCTGGTATATTAAGCATATGATATATGAATCCAATGTAGAATATTATGGTAGGAATGGATGGTGTTGATACCGAATCTTCAATAGAAGCAAAAATTGGCATTTTTAAGCCATCATTTTCATGAAACTCTAAATTGCAGCTATTTTCTCAAGACGAACTAAATAACTAAATGTTATAGATTTAACACTTCCAAAAGATCTTTTCGAGTGTTAGGATCCATCTAAGCGAAAAAAACTTGCTTGCTCCAGGAACATTTTTTGCTATTTTTGGTATAGGTAAAAACTATATAGACGAAAAACAACGAAAAGAAACTTTTCCAGGAAACAGGAAATGCTTTCCAAAAAGATAAAGAAATAATGTATTTTTATGTATGTATGTTATTTTCTATTTTTTCTTATGATTTTGTTGCCTTTTTCACTTTACCTTTTTACCCTAAATACATATAAATATCTCTTTCTTTTTCGATTGTTTTACTATTTTGTTCAAAGAAAAAAAACTGAAAACAGATTAGAAATCAGCACCACTCAAACACCCAAAATCAGTTGGAAAACTTCATTTTATAAAGTTCACATTTTAGGTATTAAAATGCAGGCCCGTGTTATCACCCCAGCTGGAAAACGAATCCTAGACCTACCGCTTTCCGAGCGACATCTCTATCTCTGAGCTCTGTGTTGACTAGCAGCATATAAGGTTATTACTACTATATAAAGTTATTATAAAGTTATTATTGAATTACCGTAAAATTTATTAATTTTAATATTATTATATATAACCAATTATAACCAAAACAATGATAACTTTTATAATTTACTGATTCCGTATATCCGTATATAAAACGTAAAGTGCGTACATACAGCGAGCGACTCCCGGCCGCCCTAGTATTTTGGGGGGTTACTTGTTGCGACCGTAATATGTACGTTTGTACGTACTACGTGCACGTTCAGACACGATATATCCTTCTAATGGCTTTAACCCATAAATTTAGAATAACCGCTCTAGAACATGGAAATCTAAAAATGTTTTGGGAATTTATTAGGTATTTAAAATTACATACCGATGAAGCATTAGGTATTCAATGTATTTGTAAAATTTAGGTTATGATTTACTTCCACTAACAAAAAAGCAGCGGCAGAACAACACGACATCCAAAATACATTTAAAAATGTGTCTATGGCATTTAAGAAAAATTGAAGACGCAACAACTTAAATAGTTGTTCAAATTTCAGTACTAATTTTATAAATAAATGATTATTACATTGAGTTATACGCATTTCTTAATTTTTAGCACTAACACCTGTTTTCCACAAAATGTGAGCGTTGTCCAATTTTGACAATCCAGAACATCTCAAATCATATTGTACGTTAAATATTTTTCCTAGCTTTTAGTCTTTTATTACTTTTTTGTGTTCTTAAGTATAGTGTGTAACACGTGCAAAAACGCCAGTTTCACACTCGTATGATTGCGGAATTCGACTTAATTTCATGCCGCTTCTTTACACGTGAGAATAATTAATGTACTTACTAATAATTATATGTACTTACATCATTTTTAATAAATTAATAAAAGTCATATGAATTGTAGTAATTGGCTTTACACTATGGGGCCCCAAAAAATTATTACGCTTCAGGCCCCTTAAGTATTAAATCCGCCATTGCTCTTCTTAGATCTGGTGGCTATTGTATAGATTTGCAAAATATTATAGCTGATTCTGAAGCTTGTGCAGTTAAAAAAAATCTTTAAAATATGTACAAATACCTTGATATTACAAAACTTTAGTTAGAGCATTGTTGTTAAGACAATAATCATTTAGTTTAAAGAATAGAGTGGTTTTAGGAACGGGGCCGAAGTGAACTTCTGTGGAGCCGGGTACAAACATGGCGCAGTGCGTTATGTTGTTATGGACGTCGTACTTTTTATTGTTACAATTAAAAAAAAACGCGGTTTTGAGAACCCCTGAGGACACCGTTAAATATAGTGTTGCATTAGATTTATTTAATTTTTTGGTTTTTTAACCAAAATTTGGTTTTAGTTTATTCAAGTAATCCAAAACAAATTTCCGCAACAACTTTTCCTATTAAGCAAGACCTAATATGTTTTTTCCATTTTTTGCATTTATCTTCGATCGTAGTAGGCTGGTGATTTATAATAAATGGGGTTTTTAGTTACCCACAAATATACTTTAAGGGGTTCTATACCTGATAAAAATTTGAAAATGATTCAATTATAAATAACAAAAATACAGAAGTGTCATGCTGTGAAGTGAAACACACAGTATATGGAGTTATATTTCACGTCCTAATTTATTTTCCAATAGCACTAATTCACAATAGCATAAAAGACATGCCGCTTTTTGCGCTTTTAAAGGTAGTAGGGATTTTCTGAGCGGAAATGTTAAATACTATATCGAGAACTCTTATATTTCTGAAAAAAAATTATCGAGTATAGATAGTATCGCGATACATTTTTAGTACCGAGTATTGGTATCGCGATACCTTTCAAAATAAGTATCGAGTAACGGTGTCGCGATACTTCTGAAAGAAAATATCGAGTATCGTATCACGATACTTTTAAAAAGTATCATTTCGTCCACTGGTTATTACGCAACTTTTATACAGAACTAAATTTATATTAAAAAAAAATTACATAAGATAACATTTATTTCTTGTTTATTGTTTCCAGCCTTACTTTGTGGAACTCCATAATCATGAAATAAATAAAGATTAGTAAAAAGTTTCACAGTATTTATTAAAATATAACCTGACAATATTGTTTCGACAGCTAAGCTGTCATTAGCAAAGGTAATATAAATATAAACAAACACGTCGCTAAGGTAGATACAAAAATAGGTGACTAGATAAAAAGATAAAAATAATCAGAATTAAATATCTAACACTTCCAGTAACGGAGAATTACTGAGCTCAAGATGTTCATTCATTAAAGGTACCCTGAGTTTGTGTTTGTATATCTCAAAGGCTTCTAAAATGTCTAATTTACGTATGTTATTACAAAAATATAGGAATTTAATATTATTTTGAGGAATCATTGTGTGATTTTGTTCTAAAAGGTGTTTGGCATAATTAGATTTTTCAGGATGGTTATTTTTGTAACAACGTACGTGTTCTTTATATTTTATGTCAAAATTGCGAAGTGTTTGTCCAATATATACCGAACTACAAAAAGAACAATTTAAATGGTAAATGTCCGATTTTATATCATGTGTTCTGTCTTTAGCATTCAATAAAAATGAAAAAGTGTTTAAATGTTATTTTATAATTGTTGGTTTTCTTAGTATATGTGCAATGTTTTATGATATTTTGCCAAAATATGGTATAGATATGTAATTTGTGTCTTCTGTTTGATTGTCAATGAGATATATTCTTTTGATAGCTAACCTATAATCTTTTTGTTTAATTAAAGTGTCAATCGTGTTCGGATTGTAATGATTTGCATGTGCTAGTTGTTTAAGGGTTGATATCTCTTTGCTAAAATCTGGCTTTGTTAGTGGAATAGCTAAAGCTCTGTGTACTAATGATCTGTAGGCTGCTATTTTATGTGCTTTATGGTGACAAGATTCATTTGGTATTGTTATGTCCGTTTGTGTTGGTTTTCTGTATATGGAAAATTCAAATAGATTGTGTGTGTTAATCTTGATAGTTAAGATAGGAAGTTTATAGCCCTGTTTTGTTCTGTTTCTAGTGTAAAATTTATGTTTTGGTGGATAATATTAATAAGAATTAAAAATTCATTGATAACCTCAAAGGAACTGTCAGAACAAGCTAAAATGTCATCAACATAACGAAACCAGAAGATAATGTGTTTAGAGAGGTTTAATTCAAATATTTGATCTTCTAACTTGTCCATAAATATGTTAGCTAATAGAGGACTTAGAGAATTACCCATAGATAAACCATCTTTTCAGTTTTTTTGATAAAATGTGATTAGGTGCATTGATATATGATACAACTGGTCTTATAGGCATATTCTGTTTATGTGTTTTGACGAGTCCATACAGTTTAGGTGGTTGTGGGTTTTTATTTATGATTTGTTACTTTTCTAATTCTGATAAGCAGATATTGCAGTTTTCTAAACCTTGTTTTATTTCTTTTTGGAATTTTGTGGTTGGGTTAACTTAACTATCTATATATTTAAAACACAAGGCTTATTTTGGTTCCAGTTCGTTTGAGAGTTTCACCGGGCCGATCTAAGCGATTTTTTAAAATTGAAGCTTTCGCTGTGTAGATCAGTCAACACTATTTAATTTTTATATATTTTTAATGTTTATATTTTTTATTTAAACAAATATAAAATGTTTAATTTGAGACGGGCGAATCGGACATTCACTTGGGGCGCCCTCTCACTAAGTAAGTATTCCCGCTTATAAATATAAAAGGGTGATGCAGCCGTCCACTTCAATCATTAATAAGCGGTTAATGTTTAAAAATTGATAGGTTGCGTAGACAAAACCTGCATAGTTGAAAATTATGGACAACAGACGAATTAAAATAATAGCTGATGGCAATTGCTTATTCAGAGCAGTTTCATATTGTTTGTATAAAACGCAGGAAATTTGCCAACACTATGTTTATGTCATGTTTTTGAAATATGTACTAATAGACGTTTTCAATAATGTTTTAAACAAGACCGATTTTTGATTTTATTCTTATCATTTCGTAAGGTAGAGTTTCCATATGTATGTATGTAGAATAAACCGGCGGGGAGGGGTAAGCCAGAGAGGAATATATGTCGGAAGAGAGGAGCGTAAGCTGGGAGAGAGTATTGCTAGGCTTAGAATTTTCAACTGGTTATGTTTGGTTGCGTTTATTTAAATAATCACTCACGAAAATTGGAAGGATTGTAATCACTCATCAAAGGTTGTATATAGGGAAATCCTTCAATGCTTTTGACCGTGATGTCGTGACGAGGTTTCCCTAGTCAAGATTAACGCACACAGTCTGTTTGAATTTTCCATATACAGAAAACCAACACAAACCAATGAATAACAATACCAAATGAATCTTGTCAGATTGAATCAGATGAATCTTGAAACAGAAGACACAAATTACATATCTATACCATATTTTGGCAAAATACCAGAAAAAAATGCACATATACATACTAATAAAAACCAACAATTAATTATAAAATAACATTTAAAACCAACACTAACACTTTTTCATTTTTATTTAATGCTAAAGACAGAACACATGATATCATGAAATCGGGCATTTACCATTTAAATTGTTTTTTTTGTAGTTCGGTATATATTGGGCAAACACTTAGAAAATTTGACATAAGATATAAAGAACACGTACGTTGTTACAAAAATAACCATCCTGAAAAATCTAATTATGTCAAACATCTTTTAGAACAAAATCACACAATGACTCCTCAAAATAATATTAAATTCCTACATTTTTGTAATAACAAACGCAAATTAGACATTTTAGAAGCCTTTGAGATATACAAACACAAACTCAGGCTACCTTAATGAATGAACAGCTTGAGCTCAGTAATTCTCCGTTACTGGAAGTGTTAGATATTTAATTCTGAATATTTTTATCTTTTATCTAGTTACCTATTTTTGTATCTACGTATGTACTACTTAGCGACGTGTTTGTTTATATTTATATTACCTTTGATAATGATAGCTTCGCTGTCGAAACAATATTGTCAGGTTATATTTTAATAAATACTGTGAAACTTTTTACTAATCTTTATTTATTTCAACATTTATTTTATTTTTGTAATTTCAGTAGAAGATTCCTTTTTGATATTTTAAAATTTAAAACTACTGTTGTTAGTAACAAAACTTTAGCGAGTAGGTTGGGGCATGTAGGGGGACTGCACAGCACAATTAGCACATAATAGGATAAAATAGTTCTAACGTAGTTCAAACATTCGTTATTTAAATACAATCATTATAATGATGTTTTCAAAATTTCTCGGTATTGATAATGGAGCAATTTACAATTAGTGCCTTTGCTTTGTCTAGCTGTAATCAAAACAAGATTATCCCTCCTTTGTTGCTTTCACATTAGTGTCGCCCTTTATTATTTCAATTTGCGTAGATAGGTTCTATAAAAAGATATCTAAATGTAAACATTTCCCTCTATGAAAGTCTCCCCTAACCTCCCTCTATCTAGCGCAGGTGACAACAGAAGCTATTGCAACATCGCCGCTAACTACTTCAATTATTAGATATTATAATAGTTTGGGTCGGGTTTTGTGACATGTCCCTTCTTCGAATACAGGGTGCTTCAAAACGAATCCTTTCAATGCCGTTAAAAAGGCCCTATTATATGTATAAAATATATTCAGATTTTTTTACAAATAATTTAGGTTTTTTCATGTATTTTCAACGATTGTTTTTATTGTACAGAATTTAAATTAACGTCATTTCAGTATAATAACCATAATTAATCTTTAAATGACTTGTTTTGAAACTAAAATACTTTATATGGAGTGAGCATAAAAGTTTAATTTTGTTATGAGGTTAGATTACACACAAAACAGAAATATTGCTTTGTTGGTTGCATGCATAAATGTAAATAATAACAAATTGAGACTGTCACGAGTTTTTATTATAGTTATTTGATTATTTACAATAATTTTAATCCTACAGGAAGTATTAATAGGAAAGTGTTAAAAGGATATCTAAGTTATTGTTATTATTATTATTTATAATAAAATTTTTGATTATAAATATCTGAAACATTATAATTCCGTATGATGAGAAGGGAATTTCTTCAGAATCGCATGGTAAAGATTGTAAAAGGCATATACACTGACAGTTACAATAACTAGCAAGGCTACTCCAAATACCCAACTTAAGAAGCTACCATCAATAACACCAACAGAACTTCTAGAATCTCTTCCGTTATTATCATCTAATTCTGCTCCCGCTATTTGACGTTCTGCCATCATTCGCTTCATTTCGTTCAATCTTTTTCTCAAATCGTCGACGGTTTCCCCGTGCGGCAATTCTATATAAATGAGTCTTTAATAATAAAGTGAAATCTACATTTAATAACTTAAACCACTTACCTTCACCCATTTTTATTTAATTGACCTGCATGTATGTATGTCAAAAAGTCAAATATTCCATTATTGATTTTCAAAATATTCTGGACCAACAGCATCCACGCGAAATACTAGGTGGTGAAAGGGTAGGAGAATTACCTACACTCTCTACTTTGGCATTTGGTGGGTGCGCGCGCTTGTAGTTTTTGCCATTTATTTAAGAATTTATACGTTTTCTTTGCAAAAATACCAGGTTTTTGTAGTAATCATTACGAAATTAAAAAAATAACGTCTAAATGCTTTCGGCCTAATCTATTTAAAAATAAAAACAAATCGCGTTGCAATAATAAAGATAAAAGATTTCGATGTTTCGTATAAGTGTTACGCAATGGGACATCGATATATGTGTGATGGTTTAACGAGAAGATTATAAGAAAATTCGCCTGCAGTGGAATTGGAGCTTCGTAGGAAAAGTGGAATAAATAACTACGTTGTAAGCACAACCCCTATTGATGAAGACATATCGATTGGATGGTTCGCGAAATTGCAGCTCCCAGCCTCTTGTGTTGTATAGAACGCCCGAGCACTCATGTACGCAACAGGTCTATTACATTTGCGTTCTCATATGAATGTGCGATGTAAGTGATAAGAATATTGGTGTGTAAGTAGATGATTTTAATCCGCGAGTGTTCGGGGGATGTTATATCGATCTGTTATGCGGAAAACGGCTCGGATGCTGGGGCCTAGGCACGTGTCTGTGTCCCTCTGTTCTTGTAGAATCTTTCAGTTGTCCTTTATTTTCTACCAATATTGATTTCTAATGGGATGAGGAAGCCGCCCCTATGTTGAAGATTCCCGCACGTTTTAAACAATGTGACCTCAGTGTTTCCCTTGCGTTTGATTATTGTGACTGCATTGTCAACATGGGTACCCGTTCTGCTGCATGTAAGCAATTCTTTCTCTACCTTACCGTTGTCACCTTTTTTACTTTTAGATAATTCACAATTTCTGTGTATCTTATAGTTCTAGCTTAATTCGTAAACATGCCTATAACTGTTTTGTGAGCAAATCTTGGGAGTGCTAAAAATTCAAAATAATTTTTAATTAGTTACAGTCAAAATTCGCAGCCTCTACGACTACCACCTTCGACTAATGCACGGCGTAATGCCACCTCCTTCGGGGGTTGACATCGCTAACACCATCCGATACTTTACCCAAACATTGCTATGTAATACACTACTAATTTGTTATTTTGATTGTTCTATTATACCAGAAAATTGTTTTAGCTGTTCTTAAAGACGTACCCAATTCTCCTCTAGAACTTCTCAAAAATCCTGAAATGGATTCTGTACGCATGGGACTCTATCCAAGTTTAGATTACAAAGGCCTTTACAATTCTTTAATTCCTTTGATTGAAGTTGCACCGCTTATACAATATGGGCTACATGGTAATAACAAACAATTTTAACATATCAAACCTTTATTACTAATCAAAACCTTTTCAGCGTTTGGGGAAGCAATTTTACAATGCCTCGGATGTCTTCTGCCTTTTCTTGAACACGATTTCATTGATAACTTACCGTATCTTACAGCATCTTCAATCGCAGTTTTACCTAGCAGTCTTCATCAAGATATAGTAAATTCTTTGTGCTTCTACATTCTACCTTTTATTATACGTAAGTATTTCTTTAGCCCTCTTTATTCTCATTATGACTGTTTAAAATTACAGCACGCAATAGCGACAGAGAACAAGAAATCTCACAATCAGTATCCGCAGTAATAATGATGATATTTCAATACTCTTCTAATCCAGCTCATCACTGTCAGTTATTAGAATGCTTAATGAACTTAAAACAATCAATTCTGAAAGATATCTTGAGTGTTATTGCATATGGAACGAGTACCGCCCGATCATCTGCAGCAAAATTATTATTTTATTACTGGCCCGCATTTAATGCGAATCTTTTCGATAGAAAAGGTCTCATATGCAAATTAGGAGGTATTGCAGATCTAAAATAATAGCGAAAGATTATTATAGTTACTATTTTTAAGGAGATTCTTCACCTTTTGTATGTCAGAGAGATATGTGTCCAAATGCAGGAAACGCTGAGGCCGCAAAAGTATGTTATAACCATTGTATTTCAATAATGTATGCCTGCGATAAACCACCTCCATTATATTTATGTATAGAATGTGCAAATGAGATACACAGGGGACACCCTAATCAACAATTTTTTGATATTTTACATCCTATGCCACAAGTTTCTATGATTTGCGAAAATAAGGTACTTATTGATTATTATTTTTAACATAAACCTAGAAAACAAAATTGTATGATTTCAGAATTGTCGGTCGACCGATAGATCAGCTGTATCGATGTGTTTTTCTACAGAGTGTGCAAGTTATAACGGCAATAAACCTATTAGATATTGTCAACAGTGTCATAATAATAGACATAATAATAGAAGAGGAGGGGATCATATTTACCATCGTAGTATACCTCCTACGTGGAGTATGGATAAAGAAATGCAAACTTACATGGTCGAGGCGGTTATAAGGTAATTTCATCTCTTAAACATTTTTTAAAAATGCGAAAATTAACAATACAAATTTCAGTTTGTTAAAAGAATCAAAAGTGCCAACACAAGAAGTAAAAGAAACCCCAGAAGGTAAACATATAATTCCTGCTATAGACAATATATCAATTGAAGAACGACAACTACTAGGAAGATATGGAGTATGGTTGCTTGTTGGAAGATGTACACCAGATGAAAATACACCAATTGAAATTATGGGTCGGATACTTGCAATGTTGTTTCATTGGTTCCATATGACTGCATATTCTTATGATGGTGAGTGTGTAGAGAAACTAGCCTTTGTATTCCAATGCTCTAAGAAGTAAAACTTATGAGATTGTTATGAGCAAACTCTTGTGTTAGCTGTTGCAAAGTTGCAGCATAATAAAACTAAGGCATATCTTGTTCAGGTCTTTGACTGACTGGCAAAGTAGTATAAGTCACGTCATAAGTCATACAAAACAATATAAGTACGCAAAACTGACTAGCAGTATAGTATAAATCATTTTCTATTCTACATGCTGTAATAACACTGCTAATAATAGTACAACTTCTTAAAATTGCAACAGATAGCGGGAACATCGGTATATGTATACTTATAAATGTTTGACTTATACGTCTTTTCATGTGGGTCTAAGGGTCTAGTTATCAATACATCATCCCGCATATACCTATCTACCACTTTTTCTAATTATTTAAGTATGAAAGACGTATGATATTAATGAGTCTTAGTGCCTTCGCCGTATCCTGTTCTTTTTTTCCAGGTTTTGGTATGAAAACTACCCTAATTGTTGTCCATGTCTTTGGTATGTGGCCCAAACCCAAACTAGTTCTGAGAATTGTAAATAATCTATTCTACAGGAGGTCTGTTTCCTTGTGAAGTAAAGTTGGATATATATACAATCCGGTCCCGATGTTTTATATGGTTGAAATAAGCTTATGACCCATTTAAATTTATACTGATTAATCATCATCATCATTCTTGCATCCAGCCGGATGCAAGAAAAGTGATTAATGGAAGCAACTGACTAGTTGCTTCCGGAGGCTCTGTTAATAATAGATTCTATTTTAGTCTGCTGTCTTGCTATTTGTGATGTATTAGATAATTCTTCACTGAGGAAGCGAACTCTTAGAAGTTTGTTTATGGTCTATACCCCCGTTTTGGTAAGTATACCAAAAAGGGGGTATAGGGGTATACCAAAACTGAATCAGTAGAGTACTACTGATTCAGTTTTCAGTGAGTTAATTGAGCGTTGAGGTTTTTAGAGGATATCTTTTGGAGTTTGGCACATTTAGGAGTACTTTCTAGTACAGTCACAGTGCTTTCTTCATGTTTCCCCCTTTGCTCTTCTTAGTGCTTCGTTATAAGCGGTCAGAGCGATCCTGTATTTTTTATTCGCCAGCATGTTTCCTATTCGCCAGCATTTTTGCTTTATTAAACTTCTTTCTTACCTATCTCCGCATATCGGCAAGGTACCGATATTCCACCAGGGTACCGCCTTGTTGATGCTCCTTGTAGTTGTATCAGAATTTTCTTTAAAGGTTGTAATAACTGCATCCTGAAATTCTTTTGCAGCTATTTCTAATTTCTTTACATCTTTAACCTTTAACCCTTCTTAGGCTATAGTCCTGGTCTGCCTATAGGCTACCCAATCAGTCTTCTATGGGTTTCTAAAGGTTTCTATGGTCGAACTGCATCCTGTTATCTTAAAACTTATGTGTGTATGAACTGATCAACTTACCTCATTCCACACATGCCAGTACTGAACACAGCTACTAATGTAAGTAGTAGCAATTTTTATAGTATCTATTACCTCCTTTTTAATTTTTGTTACAAAAATGGTTTACTTCCTCTATTCAGTATGCCTAAATTGTTTGCCATAATGAATTTTATAAGAGACTCGCCTTTGTCATTGGCCTCTGTACTGACCCAGGTTTCATTGTGTGAGTTTGCATCACGGTCGATGATTAGCTGAGATCCTATGCATCTGCAGCTTCTTACCTGTTCCTTCATGTTCGTGGTTGATGCTGGTTCGTTATTGTCAGATGATAGATAGGCCGATCAAAAAATTATTTCCCCGATCTTTCTCCTTCTCTTATCTGAATTTTAATAACCGGAACAAATATAACATAACGGCATTGCATTTAAGTCCCTTTTAAGTAAGATACATGTTCTGGGGCCTTTGATATATTAGTTGTCTACCTAGTTCTCAGTTCCTTTACCTGGTTTTTGTGTATCCATGGTTCTTGTACGAGTACTACTTTGAAGTTCCTCATAGCCGCAGAAAGAGCAACTGATCCTGCCTTATTGTGCTAAAGCACCCTTACTTCCATCGGCGTTGGTTAGAATTTTAAAAGATACTCTCCCCACTCTGTAAAACGCCTAGAATTGAGTTCTTCGCCAAGCATTTAGGGAATTCTGGTTTACTAAGAAAAAAAGGATCGGACCATCGCTCTCCTGTTTTATGCTGAGTTGTACCTACTTATTCCCCAATTTCAGTTCTGAATTCTATTTTTGAAGCCTTGTTTTTATTACTTCTACTCCTACATTGGGGTCAGGAATGCCAACGAGTACTCTGGGTCGCTTGAGATGGTCCTTCGACTCTATAACTGTGAGGTCTACCTCTTTTTTTCCGAAAGTTTATTTACGTAGGGCACTTCTTGTAAGACTTAATCTCCACGTTGTTTCCAAGAGGAAGGGTTGCTTATCGACCCTCTACTAGCCCTCCAGACTAGTACCAAAGCTATAAACGTGCTCACCCGTCGGGATACATCACAACGGACCAACCGTCGTCCAGCATTAAGACTACTCCCACTACGTGGGACTTCACTGCCAGATCGAATCCAACCTCAGATGTGACGGGACTTGATTTTGAATGGTTTTGCCATCCCGATCTCCCAGTTACAGGCCTAGTGTGCCCCTGACAGAGCTTCGTTTCGAGTCTACCGAGGTAGAATCCCGGTATGTATCCGTTAAGGTGAAAGTTTTCGTTGTCTTATTTGCGCAGGTCATCCAGACGATCTCTCCTCTAAAAGTGCTTTTTAACAACTGAAGTGTGTTGGCACTGTCAGTTGATATGGCATCCAGTGCTCCCCGGCTTCTTTAGAATCAGGTGCTCTTGCACCCGTTCCAGTGTGTTTAAGGATATCTCTTATCGCTTACTGCAATCACGATTCCTTAACAACTCTCTGATAGATTCAGTCCGTTGCTCGAAACTTTTTTGTTTTTTGGCGTGTGTTGCAGTGTGAACGAGGTCTCTTTCTAGCCTCACTCTCCTTCTTGATAGATTCCTTAACACTTTTTTGATCCATAACCCAGCTGCTATTTTTGTTTCCTTCGTGATCTTCCTTTCTTGAACTCCGAAAAGCTTCTTAGTCGTGACACCTACCCCCTCCATGGCGGTTTCTATTTTTATAGCATTCCCTCTGGAACTTAATCCGGAGGTCCCTGCCACCTGTTCCATACCAATAGAGCCTATTGCTTGTACAATTCCTTTGCCATTTCTATTGCGTCTTCTTGGTTAGGATCCTACAAGTTTAAGTTGTTAGTTTTTATGTTTTCTGTGTCCATATTGTTTCCACGAGTAACTAACTTTTTACACGAAAATGTATTCAATAGGAACTGATCTTCTAGATAGCCAGGTGGCCCTTGGTCTGGTCTCGCCACCGTGGGATTTAGGTTTTTGTTGAGGTTATCTCCTTATGGTCTGAGCAATTAAGTCAAGACCCCACACACTTCCTATCTGTTTTTAGACATGACCAAAGTCAATAGGTAATGCATGATTTTCCATGTACGCTGCTACAGAGTAGAGCAATAGCCGGTCCCGTTAACTCCAGTGCAGGCCCTTAGCTACGACATGGCAGCTGGGCTATAGGGAGGCCAGTGGGAAGGTTTTCACTTAGGAATATTACGAGTATTAGTCGCTCAGACACTTTACTCTCTCACTGCTATGTTCCGGTTTTTATACCATACGAACACTGAGTCATCGCAGTGATAGGCTTATAGCCCGAATAGCTATAAGCTTATAAGCTATGGATAGAGATATAGAGCAGAGATCTCGAGACTAGCTAAATAAATATCCTGAGTTTCTCATATCCGCTACCTGGAGATGCGCCCAATAGGTACCCACCAAGATGGGGAAATTGGGGGCTAATTTGAAAGTAATCCCTTTTACAGGCCTATACTAGTATAGACTGATGATAATGATCTTCGACGGATTGAAAATGGTGGAAATTATCGTTAGTTTTTAGGATGACCGTTATTTGTTGGTCAGTTTTGTCCAACTAGTCACTGTCCTCTATTCAGGCGAAACAGGAAAACAGTTGTAAATCTTGATATTTTCGCAGTACTTTGGTTTTGTGAGTGCCATTTCCTAAACTTTTGTGACGTTTTGTGGAACTTAACTGCTAGAAAACTGTGCAGTTTTGAAGTACGATGATAAATTTTGGTTCCAGGATAGTTAAGGTTAACCAAATTTCAATTATAAAAATTAATAAATTAAAACATTAAGAAATTAAATACGTAACGGGAATAATAAGGGGCAACCTGTCGTGACTTAAGATCTCAATTATTTTGGTCTCTTTGGAAGCTTGTTTCTGTTCGGCTTATTGCCAACTTTTGGTATTAAGTTCGCTTGCGAAAGAGATACCTCTTTTTTGACAACAGGTGATTCTAAAATTCTCTGATAATCTAAAGAAGAAGAAGAACAAAGAAGACTGTGTAGAAACATGACATGTGACATAAACTCTTAACTTTTATAAACCCGAGAAACATTTGATCCAAAAACTACATTGTAGAGAGATCCCACGAAAAAACCTTTTGAAGGAGCCTAGGCATGTGCAGGTTGCTGTGACAGCACCATCATTGAATAGGTTCGGAATAGAATAAGAGTACAACGTATTTTATAACAAATGACAAAGAAATCACTGTCAATACTGAAAATCAACATAATTAAGCATAGAAAACTTATGTCTACCTAGTGATATGAACATCGCAGATTTTTAAATTTGCCATTTTACATTAGAAAGAGAATTCACGAGCTCCTATTATATATTATGCTGACAGTTTCAAAGTTTAGAAATTCATATGTCTATTTATAAACCGGATTTGAGTCTCTGTAAATTGATCAAAAGACTTTCGTTAAGATCGTTTTATATTACCACGCTATTTATTTTTAAAAGTTTCCAAATAGAATCAATAATGTGTTATTGTGTTATCGCTTACGTAGTTTGTTGGTCCAAGGTCCCGGAACGCGGTCTGGTTGTGCTATATAATTTCGATGCGCTGCATTGGAGCGTTCCAGTTCCAATACAATACAGAAAAAGATTTGGTTCACTGCATATTTGACCCACTCAAATGCTCATGCAAATAAGCCTACGCGCTAGTTAGCAAAATAAGAAATCTAAGTAAAGTTATTTATGTAGCTCAAACAGACGTAGAGGTGAAACTGAGAGGTAAACAGAGATAGGTATCTTCTGTTTTGGAATATCATCATTTTGTATTTTGCGTTATATATTTCGCCTACAATTTTATTTTTGCTTTATTGGAAATTACATAAAAAACGCGAAACTGTACCTATAATAACTGATCGCAAACGTTATTCTGTCAAGAATAAATTCCCCTTATGAAAAACTGTAATATACTATCCTTTTCCAAGTTATATTATTTTACTAATTATAAGCAAGTAGCAATTTGTAGCTTAAAGTCACCCCCCCTTTTCCCCGCTCCTCTGTCACCAATAACGAAAGTTTCAACTGCTTATGTATAACATATCTGTTGATGTGAGAAACAACTTAGCGTCCTCTGAATGGTAAAAAACAAATACCAGCAACGGATTGACATCTGATCTGACATCTAATCTGTTCTGGCCGTTTTTAATTCTATTTTTCAACGTCAAATTGTATAAAACGCTATACAACAGATTACCCTTTGTTCTGCATTTTTGCCTAGAAATACGAGCCCCAACTCACAGAAGTTCGGACACTCTATTTTTGTTATTTAAAGAACGCCCGCATTTTTTCTTTGATATACGCATGAGCTGTTTCTTTTTGTTAGAGTGAAGTGCTGTCTTTGCACTTATACCATGTTAAGTTTCATGACATTCTATCGAATGGTTTCCTAATGCCGCGCCGCCCCTTCAACTCTGATCAATCTGCGGATGCAGAGAGGCGGTAAGAGGGATCACCGCCTTAGTAGATTTTATAAAACGTGCCATGAAATAGCTGCAGAAGCAATACCTTGTTCTAACAATAATGAACTGTCGCCTTGAAGACCAAAGGAAATTTTGGGACAAAAATGTGGCATGTACCTTGTTTTAAAATATAAAAGATCAATACACAACGAAATCTAACAATAAAACAACACCACGTATAATATAGGAGGTCAGTACTTTACTCTAGCAACAAGAAATGGCTACTTCGAAAAACCAAAAATATCCAGAGTGAAAATTTCGGGGCGCGGTTTAACAGAAAGAGAAGTGTGCGAACTTCAAGGAGACAGGGCTCGTATAGTGAATAAGAACTATTTTAGGTCAAGAAGAAAGTACATTGGAAAAGTTGAAAACTGAAAACATATGTGGATGGCTAAAAGATCTTAGTAAGAATCATTATAAATTATTTATATCTTGCCTTCTACCTCATCCTCCTGAGTATGCTCGAGTTGGTGGCCACTGGTAACTATTTTTTAAATCTTCAGTTTATTTAAAAATTCTGAGTACTTTTTGTTTGTAACAGGGATACACTTGCGTCACGAACATCGCATTTAAAAGACGGTCTAAATCGGTTATTTTGTCTTATACCTTACGAAGTGATAACGCAAGAAATATGGGATTATATAATGCCACACTGGATGGAAGCTATCGTTAATGACGTACCAGAAAAAGAGTTACCAGAACTTAGAATTATTTTAAGTAAAATTCTAGACATTGATATGAGTCCACTAGGATTTAATGCTTGGGAGATGTATCATTTTGTTGGAATTAGATTCGAAAAAACTACAGCTAAAGTCCAAGAACAAGCTCTTCATTGGTTACAGGTTAAGATAAACAGTATTCAGCTTCCCGTTACAACGCTAATTTTATGCAATTCCAGACATTAACTATGTTAGAATTGGTTATACCATTACATTTACTTTTTTCTATATTTGGAGATGGAGTTCGTATAATGAAAAATGGAATACAACAAGAAAGTGAAAAACCATCAAAAACGAAATTTGAACCTAGTGAGGGACCAAGACGTAGCTCGATATGTAAGCACTTTGTATACGTCATTTTTACTTACTAATGCAGAAATTACGTAATTTCCAGCACCTGTAATTGAAGATTGTGACTCAGGAAACACATCATTATCAGACGATGAAGGGCGTTTATCTCAACATACTGAATTTGAAAATGATGCAGAGCATAATTTGTTCTGTTGCATTTTGATGTTAGATATTCTTTTGAAACAAATGGAATTACAAAGCGTAGATAAACATACTGGCTTAAATTCAACGCTATGTCGAGATGTATGCAAATTATTAAAATGTATGGTTACTGCAACATGGATAGGAAGTCATACTTGTACATCCAAATCAGAATGTGGGTATTGTGAATCCAGTATTATGTGGCACCAGCTTTGTCTTCAGTTAGTGAAGTATTTATCACCGGAACATCCTGCACATCCTCCTGATGTAAGCAAACCTCTAATTAGTTTTTTCTATATTACACTAGTTAAGTAGTTAACTATTTTATAATTTTAGCCTCCATTAGAAGAAAATGGCGAAGATAGTCATAGTCGGAAAAGCCCTCCTGAAAGCGACAAAAAGGAATCTAAATCGGATGTAGTTATGAGCATTCCAATTCCGGAAGTTCACTCTGTCGGAGGAGTTCTAGTACATATGCCACACGTGTGTTCTGTACGAAACGTAGATATTACTGAGCCAGAAACGATTCAGCACTATTTGGCTTGTGTAGTTACATTGAGCATGCATACATAGATGTTTAATTTTATAACTGAACGCCTAGTTCTACAAGTTTTATTTTACAGATCATGACTGCTACAGTGGAAACTGTTTCAGAACAGTTGGACCTAGCTGCTATAATACCAGCAGAAAAAGTAGTATCAGCTGTTGCAAGAGCAATTACATTATCTGATTCAGATGTTGGTATGTAATCAGTAAATAAGATTAGGAAATTTGAATTTACTGTTTGTTATTTATAGCTACTGCAACAGCTCATATTGCTAAACCACAAGTTATGAATGAGAATGATGAACCTATTGAACCAGGTCCTGATGAAGATTTAGAAAATTTTTGGCACACTTCTATGGGGAAATTTAAATTTGCTGTTGCAGATTTACCAGAACAGCTACAATATATTTATGAATTATTAATGGCAAGTACATTACTAATATTTCTATAGTTCAACCAAAAATACAAGAAATGAGTCATCACAACCACGTGGGCGAAAATGTAAAATGCATCTAGAATTACGCAAAGGCCACGCTGTAATCTAAATGATAAAGATAAAATAAATGAGCTAGAAAGATTCAGTAGCGGAACAAACCCCTTTTTAATTAAAAATAAATGTAAAACAGCAATGGAAATCTGTTGGTTCTAGCGTACGTCACTGAATTCTTAGCAACGTGAAATTTGCACTCTTATCTCACTTCGGGTCGTATTTCTTTATTCCGGTGTGATTACGAAAATGACTCATTTCTTGTATTCTTAATGTAACCTTATTTGAAAAATTGCAGGAAATACCAAAAGTAGAAAAGCCTGATATTTTATATTATATGTTGGAATGTTTAAATATTTTGTGTTTGCACGGAGATGCATGTACGAAGGCTTCTAAAGAACAAAGAGGATTTTTTATTTGGTGCCAAGAAAATTTATTAATTAAAAAGTAAGTACGTTTACTGTTTAGTGTAATTAGGGCTGCCGTCTTATGCAAATATTAAAGCACGTAATCCATATATAAACTTTTACAGTAAACATAAAAAATATAGTAACATCAAGAAGTTAACAACAAACTAATTTCAAAATGAAAAAGGCGAAATTCGATACGACTTTCTTAGATAAATTTTTCATAAAAGGAATATGGAACGAAAAAGGTTATTTATTTGAACCCCATTTTGACGAAAATTGGCAAAGGTTATAAGAGAACGAAGTCCTGCAACCTACCCCCTCTGCAAACGCGAAGTTTATCCGCAAACTAACGCATCCCGATTTCCCAATTTTTACGTTTGATTAACGATGGCACTGAGCATATCGGAAGGGATAGCCAAAGGGAAAAGTAGATTAAGAGTTAGATAGAGCAGAGAGGGTATTTGCATTGTGGGCTATTGTAATTAATTCATTTCCGACTCATGTTTGGTTTAAGAATCTCTCTAATTTTTCGAAAATTTTAATGGATTTTCCGTTCGAAGAAATATCCTGTTACACGGGTGAAGGTTCCACAACTCTGAAGCTTAAATTAAAAATAAATATGCTTTTTCAGATCTAAATCTTTTTAATATAAAAAATAATATAAATAGTTGTACGTTTTACTTTGTTCATGATTATATAGCCCTAAAACACGCCATGAACGACTTAAACCACAGACTTAGACCATCGAACTATACGTACAGATGTCGAAATTGCTGAAATTCGCGAACGCTGTTTTTAGGTTCATTAAAAGAAGGCGCTCTATACTTCCCCAGCGTTCGTAAACAATTTCTCTAGAATCAAATGCCAAGTCAAACTCAGTAGCGTAACAAGACGGCATTGGGCCCCGGGGCAAGATAATCATTAGGGCCCCCCACGCGGTCGCAAAAAAGAGGAAAAATGTAAATAAAATTTTAGTAATAAGACATTGGTATGTATTTTTACTACTAGTAATAAAACTGTACTTCACCCTCACCACACACACTTTTAATCACTCTGGGCACTTGTTTCAACAGCTAGGCTGTCATCTTCAGCAGACACTGAAAAATAAGCTAAAATCTAAAAAATCTAACTATATATACCTACAGAACTCCACGGTTCGTCGCTAATCGGTCAAGTCTGACTAACCGTCAAGCTTGACTGATTACTGGAGCAATTCTAAAAGACTGAAATTAATAGGCCCTAAATCAGAGTTCATTAGCGCTTTTTTATTCTTAATAATTTCTAAGCAAAATTAATGTCACTAAGGTCAAAATTAAGATATAAAATAGAACTCAAGAAAACTATTGACATTGCTGTTTCTAACGGTTTCTCTGAGGATGTTGTATATATAGTACTATTAGAAAACAGAAATAAGTTAAGGGTTAGGCATGTTACTACACTAGGTAATAACAATAAGAATCATTGTAAAATTGCCGTTTTATCTGTCTTACGAAAGGTCTTCAAACTATCCTTTCAAAAGTTGGTTTAAAAACAACTGCGATTTCGAATAACAGCCTTAAGAATGTTTTAGGAAACCGAAAAGATCAAGTAGATTACAAGGATAAATCGGGAATATATAAAGTATCATGTAATAACTGTAAAGGGTAAGAATGTCTAGGGTAAACTAAGAGATGTTTGAAAATTAAGTGTCGCATGCGTTCGATTCGCATGAATGTTTGTCGCTTCTCTATTTTAGTAGACTTTTAGCCGCTTAGCGTTGCCCACGGTGTACCATCGGGGAGGTTGTCTGCTGTCAAGATTCGGTACAAAGAGCATTTAGCTCACTTAAAATTTAAAAGATGTTAAATATAGCGTCACCCTACATATGCTTTAACAAAATCATAAGCTTAAAGGAGTCGAATTAATTACAAATTTAAACAACCCGACAGAACTTAACTGATTTGAAAGCTTAGAAATAGCCCTATTCATTCCAGTCTTTTAGAATTGCTCCAGTAATCAGTCAAGCTTGACGGTTAGTCAAGTTGACCGATTCTGTAGGTATATAAGGTTAGATTTTTTAGATTTTAGTTTAGTTTTTCAGTGTCTTGTTGCTAAATGCCAGATTTTAGCCTTGTAGCCGCGTATCAGCAGTAAAAGAAAAATAGATATAGAAAAAATATTAAGACTTCAAAAACTGTTATGAAAAGTTGGGTCCCAATTTACTAAAAATGTTGGGAACCGCTGTATTAACTTTTAGGCATCTAATATAATTTTTAGAACCATTACAAGCATTAGTTAAAACTAGCAAAAGTTATTTAAATGGCGAGATGCACAAGTAAACTCTTCTGCCAAGGAAAGACTTTAAGGAACGAGGACCGTAAGGGTCTCCGAGGCAAAGAAAAAAGCTTACGCATCGTGTAATGTATTAGTTTTTTCCTTCTTCCTCCAATATTTAATTAATAGTAATGAAAAAAATTATTTGAAACGAAAATCGCGGCTGAAAATTATGAGGTGGCTGGTTGTGAGAACCTTGGACCCACCTAGCGACCCGTCAACAATTTCAAATAACGGATTTCTCCGCATAAAAATTAGAAATAATTCACTTTTTTGTTCTGGCCACGTAAGTGCTACATTCGTACCTAGCAAGCAGTACCTTGCATATTTCACTTTCAGTTGCAGTTGTCTCGTCAAAATAGTAAACGACCTACGTAAGGAGGAGAAGGGAAATATTATGTGGTTATTCTGTTGATTGTGGGAGACCGAACGAATAGATATTTGATTATCATTTCTGTAATTGTTTAATTAACTAACTAGCTTAAATTAATGAAAATCAGTTTCACGGTGTTTGGTAACCAAAAGGTCAAAACCATATAGTATGACTTTCTATTCACTACATTTTGTAAAATTCATCCTAAAAATAAGAAACATAACTCAGTCAGTAATTCGATAACACAAAAATAAAAGTAAAAACAAGATTAAAAATAAATTAAAAACAACCACTCTTATACATTTTTTTTTAATTTATTGAGAAACTTTACAATCTGTCAGGGTCCGATATTTAGTAAATTGTGTAATAATGTGCATGCATATCGTGAAGGAAAGAGTACAATAACAAATTCCTAAAGTAGTAGTAAATCAGTTTGACTTATAGCTAGATGGCACTATGAATTCACTAACATTCACTCGAAGCGGTTTGGAAGATCCAGGGTTTTAATCCGTTTAAGTCGTGGCTCGTCTTCGGCAACATCAAGCAGGCCCTCGACAAGGGCGTTTGGGTGGGCATGAAGCCTATCACAGTAACGTACAGTGTGACGCTGGATTTCTTCGTTTACTGAAGGGATGCCTACATCACGACGTATAAGCTCGTTGGGTACATACCATGGTGCGTCCACTATAGTTCGTAACGTCTTGGCTTGAAAGCGTCTCAGGATTTCAATATTGGAGTGACTAGCTGTTCCCCAAAGCTGGATACCGTATGTCCAGGTTGGTTTAAGTATAGTTGTGTAAAGGAGGATTTTGCTATTCAGTGACAGCTGCGATTTACGTCCTAGGAGCCAGTACATTTTTCGAAACTGGAGGCTTAGTTGTTTTCGTTTCATCCAGATATGTGTTTTCCATGTCAGCCGCCTATCAAGATGAAGACCTAAGTATTTGGCACTTTCAGATTGAGGGAGCTGTTGATTGTATAACGTAACGGGAGGGCAGGTGCCTCGTCTCGTTGTAAATGTTATGTGGACAGACTTTGTCTCATTTACCTTGATGCGCCACTTCGTGAACCACTGTTGCAAAATATTTAGGTGAGATTGCAGATTTTGGGTTGCCAATACTGGATCGAAATTGGAAGCAATCACCGCTGTATCGTCAGCATACGTTGCTGTTAGGATTGTTCTGAATGTTGGCAGGTCGGCAGTAAATAACAGATAGAGGACCGGCCCTAACACGCTACCTTGAGGAACACCAGAGGTAATGCGAAATAAAGTTGTTGTAGATTCACCATATTTGACCGAAAAGTGTCTGTCAGCGAGGTAGGACTTAATAAGTAAGAAGCAGTCTGGAGGGAGCAATGGTTTGATCTTATACAGCAGTCCATCGTGCCAAACCTTATCGAAAGCCTGCGATACGTCTAAAAATACAGCTGAGCAGTACCTTTTAGCCTCAAAGTCTTTGGTGATCTTCTCTACGACTCGATGCACTTGTTCGACAGTGGCGTGATGTTGCCGAAACCCGAATTGATGATCGGGAAGGAGGTTATTATCCTGTAGTATGGGAGTGAGTCGAGTTAGCAAGAGCTTTTCAAAAACCTTGCATAGGACCGGTAGCAGGCTTATTGGTCTGTAAGACTTTAGTTGTTCTTTAGGTTTTCCAGGTTTGGGAATGACTATAATTGTAGCGACTTTCCATTGCGGAGGGATAAAGCACAATCTTAGCACTGTGTTAAATAAGTAGGTGACATACCGAAAACCATTTTCAGGGAGCTCCTTCAGAATTCTTCCTGTAATTAAATCGTACCCAGGGGCCTTCCGGGCGTTAAGATTGGTCAAGATTTGCGATTTTATTTCGGCTATAGTGAATTGTGTTAGTGGAAGACACATCTGAAGTGGTGCCTCCAAGGATTGTTGAATTATATTTTCCTCGGCTTGTGGGATTTCGGACGGGAAAGGTTGAAATACTTCGGTTAGATGAGTTGCAAAGGCCATAGCTTTTTCGTTATCAGTTCTAGCCCAGGTTCCGTTCTCAAGACGTATGGGTGGTTTATGCCGTATTGGTCGTTTCAACTTTCGGGTAGCTTTCTAGAGAGAGTATTCAGTTGCCTCCGTCGGCGTTAAAGACTTTAAGTAGTTTTGAATTCCCTGGTTCTTTATGTCAGAAAGAGTTCTTTTAAGATCAGCTGCAGCTTGGTTAAATCTCCGCTTGTCTGCAGGATGTCTGGTTGTTTGCCATTTTTCCGGAGTTTGCGCTTTTCGGCGATTTTCTGTTTGATCAGAAGGGGGCAGTCAATGGTAGAGATGTGTTGGGGTTTTTGTGGAGTTGCTTGCCAAGAAGCTTGCTGAATAATTGCATTAAAGTGCTCTACAGCTACAATCAAGTCGTTTTCTGTTTTTAATGGAATATCCAGTGTAAGAGTCTCTTCAATTTGCTCTCTGAATAGATCCCAATTCGTGTGTTTGCTGCAAAAGGTGGAATTACGTTGATTGATTAACACATGCGTCCCTAAGGTTATTATGATGGGCGAGTGATCAGCGGATAATGCTAGGCAGGACTGGATGGTTATGTGGTTAAGAGGGATTCCTCTTATACATGAATGATAAATAATAAATATACCAACAAATAGATATTTTTTTCTTTTCTTTTCAGGTATCACAATGGGCCCCCAAAGTCGCCGGGCCCCGGGGCTTTGCCCCGAACTGACACATGATAGTTACGCCACTGGTCAAACTACATTCTCTTGTGCAACGATGAAACTTATTAACGACATATACAAAATGTTACCCAAGTAGCGATATTAACATGAAAATTATGTAAATTTCGCATGCCACAAATTACATCCTCAGAATTTTAAGAAAAAAAGGTATGTCGTGTATCATAAAGATGAAGTATCCGTCTTTTTGCATCCTTTTTACATGCTAAAGTGATGTACAAAGATGATCAAAAAAAGGATGTATTTATTACATGCTACTTATTACGTGAAATTCTTACGTTTTGGAATTAAAAGCAGTATACAGCAAAAATGCACCGTATATCTGTATTTGAAGATCTAAGCATACATACTGAAATATTAATTTAAAGAATACTGTAACAAATGCGTAGTCGAAACGAAAACGCGTCCTTTATTTCCACTTGGTACAAAACGAAGTAAAATACATTAAACAATAAATTGCACATAAACATATCTTCCCGCATGACAAAGAACATTATCAAAAACATGTTACACTTAATTGCATCGCTTCACTCGGAAGCCGCGCCGAAACACCTTCGCCTTCAGAACGCGAGCTGGCTGGACCGTCCAAACACGTGAAAAAACATCCATCGCTTTATCATTTAATTCAAAAAAGAATTTTTATGATAATTATTTCTTATAATAATATCTTAATATAAATAATTATTAGTAAAAATAGTGTAACGTTCTTTTCTATTCTATTCACAAGAGAAATATTATTTACATACACTAATTAAAACACTATAATTATAAACTGTTTAACGAATTTAATGCTAGATATTTACAAACTTAAAGTAGGCTATTTATTTTTAATATAATATTCATTTATAACATTTATTTATTCACTAATATTTGACTACAAAGCACATTGCAATTCACCGGTTGAACACTAATTGATTGCCGGGTCTATGCGGCCGCGATATATACCCACACGGAAGTGTATATGTAGAACATTGTAGATTCTTTTGGAAATATAAGTCGCCCGTGTAAAGCGATTTTCCCATTCGTTACAATAGGCAACAAACGTGTAGCAATACTAACAGCAAATAGTTGAACGTTCTAGTTCCGAATTTGTAACTGTTTGGATTATAGTTAAGCTGATTACCTACACAAAAACTCTAAACTGTAGCACTAGAATTGATCAAATTTAAAATTTTAAAAGTTCCATTTTTCTGAATTCGTCTTAAATGACGAGAAACAAGTTTTTCACTACTAAAAATGAGACTAAACAAATGTTTTGTCAGTGACACTATGTGTAGGAAATTTATAAATTAAATGTGTTGTTCAATTATTAACATACTAACTAAACGCATGTAAAGGTTATGGTAATGACAAAGACATGAAGAAGATGTACTTTTCATGTATTAATTTTAACGTATCAAAGGTATACCGCGGGGCGCATAATTATTATACTAAAATTGTGGCATGAAACAAAATTAGAGGCACAGTTTTTATATGAATTTTTGTTCCAGCACTACTTGGGTATTTGTATGAATGCAAAATATATATGATTAATTCAGTAACCTATGTGATTTATTCGCAAACTCAATTGCATAAGAACATCAAGGTGGTCGCCATTAACCATTAATGGCTACGTTAACATTTTATGACTTCTAAATATCAGCTGCGGGCCAAATTGCAGCTATGTTACGACGCTCATAATATTTTTATTTACAATTTAAATATTTATGAGGCTCACTAGAATTCTTAGTGATTTTCTTTGAAGTTTCTTGGTATAATAGTGCCAAAACTGATATTATACCATCCAAAACTTTAAATAAACTAACTGATTAAAAATTTATAATAATTGCGCGTGTGGTTCGTTATTTCTAGAATTTGTGGATGTAATGATATTTCAAAAGAATAGTTAGGAACGTTAGTCTGGATTGAGCATCAATAGCACCTGAGCTTACGGCGGCCCTTACTGTAATAGAAAAAAGCTTATTAATTTTTATCCTTTTTAGTTTGTGGGATCTATGCAACTCAGAACATTCGCACATTAGTCAAGAAGCTGTACCATTATTACTTCATTGTATTACACTACCAGCTGGAGCAGATGTCTTCTGGAGAGTCATTCAAGAAGAGTTTCATAGTGTAGATTGGCGGATTCGATTTGTAGCAGTAGAAAGAGTAACAATTATAGCTAGATTTATGGATTCCACGCCCCTTAGAAATGTACCATGTTTACAAGCTGCTTTAGCGAATGCCTTTTGTTATTTAGTTTCCAGCATGGATGACAGTAATGTATATGTATCACAAAGAGCTACTTTATACTTAGGAACAATCCATGATGCAGCTGTAAAAGTGAGTATGTGCAAAATTAAAGCTTTTACTATTGTACTAACATGTGTTACATTGTACATTTTAGTCTCTAATAATGTGTTTAGAAACACAGTTTGACACTGTCATAGTTGATCGTCCAATGGTTCTTCAATCTTTATATCAACTTCACAATTCTTTAAGTGAAAGAAGGATTTTGACATGGGATTTCTTTCTCAATAGATTTGATACATTATTTTTGGAAGCACAAATAAATTTAGAAAAATCTGGTGATATTTCTTACTTAAGAGGTATTGCAGTTCTTCAATTAGACATCTTTAAACAAAATAGAATTATATATCTTTTTAGATTTACGTAATTCTGATATGAATAGTGAAATATTTATAAGAAAGTTGCATAGAGCACACGAAGCTTTATCACAATCAGATGGAAGCGCAACAAGTTCAGTAAAAACTCTAAGTGCAAGTTTTGGCACCAAATGGCCTTATAAAAGAACTATGTCTGCTCCAGCATCAATAGTTCCTAGACATGAAGTAAAAGGTAAATATAGTAAAAAAGTATTTCATTAAATTATTTCATATGCTATAATTTTAGAATCAAAAGAGAAGGTATACAGTCGTCAATATTCAGCACCAATACTAAAGCGGAAAAGTTCACGGTTCGGACTCGGTCAGTTTCTAGGCACTAGTAACAGCATCCCAGGTAGAAACTAGATGTAGTGTCTTGCTGTAGTGGACGCATGAATGTACGTAAGTTTAACAAGTATTTACAAAAGTTAGAAATTAAATTTATGGAAAGCAACTACAGTATTAGATGTAGAATTAGCTTCATATCCTCACGTTATATTTTAAAAATACACATTGTTAACATATCCGGCGGCATAACAAGTAAGGCAGCAAATCTATTTTCACTGAAAAGCATGCATATGCATGATAACTAAATATACAATTGATACCAAAAATGGTATGACCAGTGCAGTTTTACAGATGGACATATGCATTCTCTCAACGTGGTAGATGATCAGAATCTGATAGGATTTTTACACCGAGTAATAGATCTTGAAGAAGCTGACAAAGAAACAATGCATTTACTCATATTTTTGCTTATGCAATTTTTATCACGCTCTGACCAAGCATATCCAGCTGAAGAAAAAGGCATGACAAAATCACAAGGAATTGTTTTGCGACACTTATACCTGTTGCTAGGCTATAGCCAGAACGATAGAGGTATATACATTCCACCACAGCGGCTTAGAACATCACCTGCTTTTAGTGCTTATTTATCAAATCTGCCTCAACTTTTGGATCAGAATCACTTAATGGGGCGCATGTTAATACCAACCTCTTTAATTTTGTTGCAATATGCACCTTCTCCTCATTATATTGCAAATAGTATGGATTTTCAGCAACCTACTTACAGTTTATGGGCTTTGGAACCACACTGCAGAAGAAATTGGCTTATGTCCTTAGTAGTTTTATTGTACAAGGTATGTTACAATACTTTTTCTTTCCAATTTATACATTATTACCTACTATTCTACAGTATCAATACAGTCAACAACCACACTGTATGCAACTAACATCACTAATAAAAATAGTACTCAATACATTAGACTCTCAACATCATCACTGTAGAAGAATACCAGCAACTGTTATAATGGGAGCACCTCCTTCTCGTTCTAGAGGTAAGCATTTTTATAATAAAACCCATTAAATATTTAGTTATGCCAACATTATAACTGTTTCTAGATGTTAGTCAACCATCATTGGGTGCTGAAAATGAACATGAACGTTTAGTAACACCTCCATTATCACCCATGTATTCTTTGGATGGCCAATCTGGACATATATCAGTAAGTTCAAAAGCTGGAAAAATGCAAGTAATATATGCAAAGCCTTCTTCAACAACAAGTATGGAAACACATTGGGAAGAAACACAACAACCAGAAAAGAAATGGGATAAAGGTTCAAGAAAAACAGATTATGAAGCTGATGATTCAGAGTCTGAGCTATTAGCAATTCCTGAAAGTGACGTATCTGACAGTACACTGCAAGGAAGTGTACAGGTAATACAACTAAATGAGACTCGGTTTTTTGTTTTCTACCTAATTTATTGTAGGATTCATTCGAGGAAGCAATAGATGATACATGTTATCCACTACATATTAAAAGTGATAAAGCATGTTTTATTAGAGAACATTATGATAATGGAACAAAAAAAGAACATTATATTGGCCATAGCATAAGAAGTTCGTCAGACAAACGACCTACTTGGTTTATTGGAAGTGAAGAAGAATCTCTAAAACCAAGTGAAAATAAAAAGTGGGAACTGCCAGAAAAACCAAAATTAGAATCACAAAATTCATTAACATCACATCATAAATGGTTTTCAACAGACCATTCTAGAAATTGTTCTAAAATGTCTGCATTAGGTACAAGTAGTTTAGCAAGTACTTTAGCAGTTGTAGCTGGGGTTCCAAATGTTCAAATGGCTATGGCAAAAACAGTTACAACAGATTCACATCGACAAGTTACTTCAACATCTGTTGAAATGCAACACATTAGCAAACCTACACCACTAGGAAAACATAAAAGAATTATTGAACCAAGTATCACTCCTGTTTGTACTCCTGTATCTGACTGTGATGATTGTTTTAAAAATAGCCAAACACATCCTATGCTGCCAGCACCATCTCTTGAACGACTTTTACCCATAGGAGCTACAAGGTCGCCAGGTATTTTTATAAATATTTTGAAGAAATATATTTTGTAATGCATGTCTTTTGTTTTAAGTATTAAAAAGTTCACCACAAGTACTTTGTGAAGACTTAAATTCTAGATCTCCAGATTCTCCACTTTCAAAAATGGATTTAATGATTTTGGGTAATATTAATTACCCTTACTCAATAATTTTACAAACGAAAATCATAGAAATTGTATTTTTAATTTTCAGAATCTCCAAGAGATTCAGTATTTTCACCAAGTATTGAATCTCAATTAGAAATACCAAGGCAAGAACGACTACTGCCCATTGGGCAACACAATAAAGATATTTCACAGTTAATCGATAAAGTGCGACAGGCCTTGGGAATTAATACACAAATTCCTAAAGTATTAGAAAATCAAAAAAGGCAGGAGATCTGTGGACATGTTAAAGATGAAGTAGCTTTAACTCATAGTCCAAGACGTTTAATTAAACAAGTTGCATTAGAGAGTCCTCCAAATCAAGGAGAATTAGAAAGTAATGTTTTCTGTAAAGATGTTAATTTAGACAATAAAAGTAATTTGAAAAAATGTTGATTAAAATGGGTAATTTATTTTATGTAAAATTTTAGAAGACTCATTTTTGAGTCAACGGCAAAGAATAAGAAAAGCAGGAGTTTTCACAATTGGAACGCATCCTTTAGGAGATCCCAGATTACTTGGAGCATGGTTCAGTCCACAAATGTCACCGAGATTAGAAGGAAACGATCTAAAACAAAGTTCCTTTAGAACAGGCGATGAATGCATAAACGAAAGGTACTGTGGTTTAATATTTATGTTAGAATAAATAATAATTATTGAATAATTGTGTCCATAAGGTGTTCTGAATGTGGTACAGTAAGAGAAGAATATAGTGATGAAGAAATTGGACTTTGTATAGTAACACTGGGTACCTTTATTCACAGAGAACCAGCACTTGCAGCACCGATGTTGCCAGAGATTTTAAACATTGTTGCAAAGTAACTATAAGCAAATATAGATTCAGTTTTTCCTTTTATTTGTTATTAGGAAGATTATTTAGTTAGCAAAGTAAGATATGTCTGAAAAACACAAATAATGTATGTTTGTTAATCAAAAATGTCAGTTATTTTCTTATTGGTACCGTTATACATATGCACATCAATTTTTTTTCTCTTTAGAGACTTCTCTAATTTATAATATATTTAAGAATAAAATATTGATTTTAAGGGTTACAACCAATGCAATGTATCCTTGGCAAAATGAAAGCAATATTCATTTACCAGGTGGTGCTGTAAGTGTAGCACATCAGTTTTTACGTTGTGTTTTACATCAGTTAGCACCAAATGGAATCTTTACGCAAATGTTTCAAACACATGTAAATGGTACGTACCTTTTAAACACGTATTTAGACGTATTTCTCAGAGTGTTATTTTATTACAGATACTACAAGAACACATTTCTTCAAAAGTGTAACACAGGCCTTAACTGATTTTAATGAATTAAACCCCATAGCACCATTACAATTTTTATTAGAAGTAATTTCTAGTTATTAAATATTTAAAGTTTCAAGCATATAATAACAATATATTATTTTAGACATTAAATTCGAAGAAAACGTTACCTATTGATACTTTACCAATTATTTTACAAAATATGGCATGTTACTTTGAATGTTTACCTATAGAAGCAGGTCTTGGTTCAACATCAACTTTGTGGAGTACAGTGCTACTACAACTTGAAAATCTTTATAGAAGAATTTTATTATTTCTAAGTACTTTAGAAGAAATTACACCACTTTTAAAAATAATGGTTTCCGTTTTAAAGATTCCTGTTATTTCACAATTTAAGGTATGTTATGTCAGAGTTATTTCAAGTGAATCATGCATGTTCAGATATTTATACATTATGAATACAGCAGTGATTTGTATGTACCCTTTAGACGTGCCTCAGTTAGTAACTGGCAAGCAGATTAACTGTTTGCTCCGCAGTCACTTAGCAGGATACAATATTTGTTGCTCGCTAATTGACCCTCCTTAAGGGTACATACTATCCGCTGCTGTATCAATAACTGATATAATAATAATAATAAATCGTTTATTTGTAAATGTATGATTTAGGCAGCTTAGATGTAGCTATCGACGATGTTCAGCCATTCAAGTTGTTTCAAATAGGGGCTAATATGATGTCTTCTGGGTACTTGCAATGCAAATCTTATGCATGCATTTTGAACCTTTTGCACTCTGTAGGTTACTTCATCACATACGAGGGGTCCATAAACTACAACACAATCATTTAATTTAGATTGCATAAGGGAATCACTAAGTCCAATTTTAGCAGATTTTGGTAAAATAAATATCTTTAAGATGGTATAAACTTTTCAGTGCCAGATAAGCAGACTTGGTTGTGGTCGTCACTGAAATTTAACTTTTGGTCCATTAGCAAGCCTAGATTTTTTCACTGTTCTTCAAACAACATCCAGAATATTTTATGACAAATACTCCCTCAACATAATTTATAATCTCTGGTATTTCGTAAGTGCAACATCTCAACAACTATTAATATTACCTCCTCATCTTTCAACAAATGTTATTTTTGCATTTAAAATTTGTAAATCTTCACTTTGAACTTTCGCAGCTGCTCAAATTTGTACTAAACTAATGCTTGCTCTTGCAATCGTCATGTTAAAAAGTGCAACATATTTTTTCATGGTCTCACAGATAAGTCTCCTAGAACATGTTTTGTAGAATACTAGTTAAAAACACTATCATTAGAATGTGTAGGATCATACACTGTTATACAATAGTGTGCAAGCAAAGAGCTGTGATGCAAAGTGAGGATCAGCAAAAAGAAATATTCTTTTATTTAACAAACAAACAACAAAATAAAACATCCTACTTTAACTAGTGAACATATATTTTAAAAATCAAGGATGATTCCAAAAAATTTTACCTAAAGCTAGTTATGGTAAAAGGAGGAGTAGATTTGAGCTGGTATAGTTTTATAATACAAACTGAAATAGTTGATCTTGTTTTTTAAATCAATATTTATCAAATTATATGACTCGAACGATAACAATTTTTCTGTATCATTATCATCATGAGTTGGCCATTTTACTCCATGGAAGAGTGTGACTTTCTCTAAGGAGTGTTCCTCCTTAAATCTTGATCAGCAATGAAGCTGATTAAGCTTCGTTGTCTTTGGTGTTCACTTATTAGCATGTATTTTTAGTTAGAGTTGCGGACGTGTTTTTTGCTGTCTCTGCTGTTTTACTCCCATTTTTTAGCTCTACATATGTAGCCTAGCCAGTTTATCCTTTGTGCTTTACAATATTTCTACCCTGAATTTCTTTCTTGACTCCGTGATTCATTTTCATTCTCTCTAAATCATTTCCTACTCCTTTTGGATCTAAAACTTTTCTTTCATTTCTTGTTAATGTTTGCTCTTCTGATTCTGTAAATGTCTATGCTCTGACCTGTATGTCGCTATTGTAGATTTTCTTCTTTATCCTTTTACTAGTCAGTTTGCTCTCTGTTCTTTATTTTTGATTTCTTTTGTGTGTCAGTTTTTCTGTTAATTGATCATTGTTCACAAATAATTAAATGATTTTACATTTTCAAAATTTGTATCGCCCTATTTTTACTAAAGTCATTACTTGTATTCTTTTTTAGTGCATTCAATATATTTAGTTTTGTCTTGATTAAATTTATTCTAATACCTAATTTATTTTATTAAGGCGCACCTTGTATCATTTTTAGTTTTATTGTAGGTACCTGTTACTTTTAATTCTCTCAAGATCCATTCCATCATTATATTGAACAAAGTTGGTGATGCCCCAACCTATTTGTTGAACCACAGATATTATGTTAAGTATTTCTGTATTTCCATATGGTGTTCTCATGGTGGCTTATGTGTCTTTTAATGTCATCTGAACTAACGTTATCAGTTTTTAGGTATCTTCAGCTTCTTCATAACTTTAAACATGTATTTTCTGCTTAAGCAATCAAAGACCTGCTTGAAGTCGACAAATAACAAGTACAGATCTATATTATGTGGTCTACTCTTTTCCATTGTCTGTCTTGTATTGTGGATTACATATACAGTAGGTCTGCTTGGCTAAAACCATGCTGATAATCGCCAATAATAGTTTCTGACACTTTTTCTAATATTTTATTTATTATGAAGGAAATTATTTTGTATGTTGATACAATAACGATATATATGTGTAGTTGCTAGTCTTCTTTATATCCTTTCTTGAATATTGGCTGTATAATCCCAAGTCTTCACTCATCCGGCACCTACTATTGTTCCCATATTTATGTTATCAATTCACATATTGTATTAATCAGCTTATCTCCTGCTTATTTTCAATTCATTTGCTATACCATCCAATCCTGACGCTCGCCTGTTCTTTAAGCCTTTTATTACTTTTCCGGTTTCTTCCAATAAAGGCATTCAGTTTCAGCTCTGCTGATCTTCTTCTAGGTCATCTACTTGTTCATTTTTCTTATTCAATAATTTATAGAAGTACTCTTCCCATCTCTTTATTACCTCCTCCTGTTGGTATAGTTGCTTTCCATCTATATTCTTGGATCCTCTAACTTTTTATTCGTGGTACATTTCTTTATAGAATTTTCTTGTTTGCTTATATTTTTCCATTTCCTCTATCCTTTTCAGTTTTTGATTTCACCATTCTCTTTTCTTTCTTCCACATGTTTCTTTTGCTTCATTTCTCTTTAACTTATAACATTTGTGTGCTTGTTCCTGCAACCATTTGACCCGTGCTTCCCTTTTTTGATTTATTGTTTATTTGCAGTTATCATCAAACCATTCTTTGATATATTGTTATTTGTGTTCTAGCAGCAGCAGCCTATGGTTTTATCAGCTGTTTTTATTATACTCTCTTTTATTATGTTCCATCTTATGTTTAAATTGTTTGTTCTAATTCCACTGCTGGATTCGTTTTCATGTACAGTAGAAACTCTTTAATCCGAACCTATAAATGCAAGGCTAATTCGTATTAACGAGAAATTCGGATTACTGGATGTAATATAAACATTGCTTTATGTCATGGTACTTTATTATAAAGAACTTTTAAGGTAGATGATGTCATTATACAAACAATTGTGGCAAAACTGTAACGTCAAAACATTTAGGGCGCCTTTGTAAGGATATCATTACTATATTTATAGCTTATTTTTTACATCTGTAGCCTTCAGGGGTTTTATTACTCTTTATATTAATAACAACAGCGTTTGTTAATCTTCGTAGAATTTGTTTGCACCCGTCAAGTCGTAACAGTATCAGCCAAAAACTGCATCAGCAATCATTAATCTCATTGATAATTAATATTCACCTTCCAAGAACGCTACATATTCAATTTTAGTTTGTACAAAGAACTTTCTTGTTCGGATTAAAGAGATTTGCTCGAATTAAAGAGGATTTCGGATTAAAGAGGTTTGTTCGGATTATAGCTTGTAAATGTTGCTGTTCGGATTACTGGATGTTCGGAATATAGTGTGTTCGGATTATGGAGTTCCTACTGTATTGCTTCTTAGTAGTTATATCTTTGTTCATTTTCTAGAGAGTCTGTATTAAATTCCTTTCCATCTTTTCTTTGTTGTTTGGGTGAGGTACGAATTTTATGTTTTATCTTGGCTTTTATCAAATAATAGTCTCTGTATCATGTCTTGTATCATGTTTGCTCTTCCTTTGTTAATTAGCGCATGGTCAATTTACGATTGGTATCTGTTGCCTGGTGACTTCTATGTACTCTTTATCGTTATTCTATGTACTCTTTTGTATTTGTATTTTGCACTGGTAATCCCCAGATTTTGTGCTGCTATATTTAGAGTACGTTCTCTTTTCCAGCGATCTGTTCATTAAAACTCTCTTTTCCTATTTGTGCATTGTAGTCTCCTATTATTACTAGTTTCATCCTTATTTTACACAATCTCCCATTGATGAGCCTGAAAGCTATTATGTTGTTTTGTATGTGTCTCTTGACAATAAACCCTGTACCATTCTATCCCTGTATTTCTTCTCCATTAAACAGGAATACATATTCTTTTTTTCTTCATTTTCACCTCACCTGGGTTCTTGAATTGCTGTTGACAATTTGGTATCGCATTATAGTTCTTTCAAGACTTCTTTTATCTTGCATGATACGAGCAGTATTCTAATATTCCATGTCCCTATTTTTATAATTTTGTTTACGTTTCTGCTTTGCTTTCTGTTATTGTTTATATTTGTTCTCATGTTTAAATCATATCCAGTGGAATCATGTAACAGTGGTTGTCTTAAAATTATAATCTATCTGAATTTATTTGTACAAAATAAACAGATTATATTGAACTTTCACCTCTACTTTTGTTCTTCATTGGCCAGTTTCTTCGTGTGTAAATAAATATAAAATTTAACAAACGTATAAATATCCGATTGTTTATTTACAAATCATTTGCGAAAGACTTTATAATATCTGTGGATTACATTAATGTTTATTTTTAGGGTTTATTGGAGCCTTTTTCTAAAGTACTCAGTTGTGCTATACAATCTCATATATTAAAATATAACTATTTAGTTGATCTATGCTATTTATGCAATAGAATATTTGCAAAAGTAAGTAAGTAATTTCTAACATATACGTTATTTATGAAGCATAATGTTTTAGGAACGCGATAAATTAATCCTCAGTCGCATGGTAGTATTTGAATTGGTGCAAGCTCTAAAATTCAAAACATCAATACCTGATTCTAATTTATTAATTTTGATTAGCCTAATTTTACATGTATGTATAATTACTTCTATTATTGTACTTGAAATTATAAAAAATAATAAATTATATTTTAGGATGCCGGTGGTTCAATACCAATAAATGTAGTAATCCGAGATTCGTTGCCATGTTATCATGAAACTGGTCCTGTTTATAATACAAATATAGCTGAATGTATGCGTGTACATTTAGGAGATGTAGTGGAATTTTTAACTGATTTTCATACACTTGCTAAAATGAAGAGTTATTGTAAAGGAATTAATATTGGATTGAATGAAGATACTTTAGGAGGCATTATAAAAGGTGCAATTGCACAATATTTAGCTTTAGAAATAACAAAGGGTAATGGTCGAGACAATCGTGCAGTAACAAGATATTTTCCTTGGCTTTACAATGCATCATCAGCTCAGCAAACGTAATGTATAAACTTACTTATAAAATGAGAAAAACTAGCCTTTTGTCAATTTCAGATCAAGAGAATTTATAGAATGCATCAGTCACATAAGGCTTCTATCTTGGTTGCTTCTGGGTTCCTTAACACATAGTGCTTTACACGGAATTGGATCAAGCCAAAATCTCTGTCAACCTATTCCTCAAGAAGCTTCTTGTCAAATTGCTGATCACATTCAAGTTATAATGGCTGGTTTCGCAGAACAACCTAAAGCTTCCGTCCTACATATGTCTTCCTTATTTCATGCATTTATATTATGCCAGGTATTTGCAAAATAATTGAAGAAGATGTTTGATGATAGCGTATTTAATTTTTAGTTATGGACAGTTTATCTAGAACAAGGCCTACATAACCATCTACCTGTAAGCGAAGCGTACAATATTACTATGAATATACTTTTTGATTTTTGGGGAAAAGTAACACCATGCATTTTGCAATTAGTCCAACAATCAAAAATGGTTAGTTATAATTTAATTCTTCAAATACTTATCTAATTGTTGCTATTTCAGTTAAGTGAAATCGTTAGTTTACATTTTCTGAGTATGCTAGAAGCTTTGTTAGAATGTCATTCAACGTTAGTAGGTAAACTTCTTCCATTATGGACACCAGTTCTCTGCTCAAATCACTTACAGGTTCGAAACTATTTAAAACAAAAGAAAAAACTACTAATTTATGCATTTTTACAGTTACCTGGACATTTACAAGTACGTTTACAGAACTGTCGCAATTTTCCACCAAATATACATTTTGAAGTTTTGCCTGGTAAATCAAAGTTTCTTTTAAGTAATCCAATTTTACTGAAATGGTTACAAAGACTACAGTTTAAAATGGGACAAATCGAACTGCAATCATCAACTGCAACTCAATTTTATTCTTTGTAGTTACAACTGATAATAAAGATTATAATTACAAATAACAATATTAATGTAAATAATGTAAAAAAATAAATTTAATACTGATTTATTGATTAATCTTTTCAATATACACTTTAAAAAACAAAACCTTTAGAATGTTTACAACATCAACAACTTTAAAGTTTATCTCGATAACCTGATTCATCATTAAGTTGTGCCAGTGGTTGTCTACCTGCATCTACTGCAAATCGTTTTAGCTGAAAAAGAAAAATTTATCGTATTACTATTAGTACGGATAATATGGCATGCTAGAACAATAAAGAGATATAATATTTTTTGGCAAAGACCAAAACTAGGTATGATAGTGGTTTATTAAACTATTTTCTTCAATATGCATGTAGATGAACGTTGCCCTTCTGGTAATGACTTTAGGAATCTTTTAGAAATAAAATATCAAACATTAAGATGAACCACATAGTAGAATGGAAAAATGGTTTCAATTAAACCTTTAGTATAAATTTCAACTAAAATGCTCTGTAATTAGAAAGTATTCAACAAACCTCTATTATAAAATGTCCCACATCAAGTTTTATTTGTTCCCTGATTTTCGCTTCATCTGACGTGGCATCACCAGTTGATTGAGTAAAAGAATCATCGCTGCTCGGCAGATTGCGATTTTTTAATCTTCGCAATGATTCCTCAGTTTTACATACAGACAGAAGAACCTCCTGAACTAAGCTCACATATCTATAATATAAACGATTTGTAAATCTTATGTAGACAATACACAATTTATTAATATGGCTGATAGGTTTTTAAAAAACAAAAACAGAATGTAATTATTTGGTGGATTGAGAAACAAACATTGTTAAACAAAAGATAATAAAATCTTATTTTTGATTCATGTGCAAGACAATTTGGAAATATTAAAAATTAATGCTCATACTACTATCATTGAAAGACAGGTGGAATGTTTTTGGACTTTCAGGAATACTTTGTTTTAAGAAGAAAGTTGTTCAGAATCAGTAAAATTCAATGAAGAATGTCCTACGTTGTCCTTATTCAAAACTCTCCAATTATGACTATTTTATCTCAATGGATCTTTACGGAGTGCAAACATAAATTCCATTAAAACATATTCTTTTAGCTCCAGTACCACAATAGTTATACACAAAAAAAATCTGTTTGGACACATTGTGATAAAAACAAGCAATCAACTTTTTTCGTTTTTTCAATATGCCGTTCAGTATGTAATAAATATCTGACCAATAAGAAACTCTGAGATTAGAAAAATTGTGAAAATAGGTATGCAAAATTTTGGTTGATGAAACTTGTGGATCTAGTCTAATCAAAGACAAACACAATTCTGAGAAAAGTAGTTAATTATTTATTGGTATTATTATTTTTATTAATTTTAATTATAATTAACATTGCCTAACCCCAGAAGTATGATACACATATTTGTATGTGGTACACAGAATGTCTAGGGATGTCCTTTTTTGGTCCATTTTATATCCAAATGTTCGTGGACACAAAACGGATCAAAAAAGTAGGTCCATAGGATATCAGACCATGAACTTTAAATGTACATCGGTTATTGAACCAAAAAAGGATAGACGTTAAATGTACGTTCGTTATCGAACCAAATAAGGACGTCCATAGAACATGCGATGATGGACTTGTCTCAATCATGCCTCATTGACTTGACTCAATCACAGATAAACGTAACAGATACGCAGCCAAATGGAACAAAATCCGCTTGCTTATTTAGTTGTGGTATTTTTCGACAGAGTGCGCTACATATAGAATTCAAAACAAATTTAAAGAAGGGAAAAAGTTTTGCATGATTGAATATTTTAATCTTATCGTATTAACCACGCGGTGACGTATAGAGAGGAGAAAAGTTTGAGACAATTTGTTTAAATGCAATTTCGAATAACGTGGAACCTATGTAATAAATATATTCATTATAATAATCCTTCTTATTAATTATTTTTTTGTTAAATATTTTGAAAGATTGATATCAATTAACACCAAAATTAAATAATTAGGATTTTATATAGTTGTTACAGTTGATGATAAATATTAATTTCTTATTAATTAACACCAAACTTAAATTAAGATGATTTGACATAGTTTCCAAGGTTGTTTTCATTAATTATTGTTAGTCTTGTCATCTTTATAACTTAACTGCAAAGTATTTATTATGGTTAATAAATGAATAATACTGTTGCAAATAACATCAAACATAAAATTGTTGAAATTTACCACCAACGATATTGTGATGATATTTTTCAGCGTGAAGGTGATTTTAATACTGAATAAAAACTATAAAGTTATGCTGATAATTCTTGACACAACAAAATAAAATAAATAAGATACGTTTGAGTTGTGTTTTATTAAAAATGTATAATTTTTATGAAACTGTACGGGAAGTGAACACAATACAAGCCGCGAAATCTAATTTCCAAGTGACTTAGTCCATTGCTCAGGTAAATAAAGTTTTGAAAAGAAAAATATTGGAGAAAAGCTGAAAATTGATATATAAGCTTAATAACATGTGGTACTGAGAAACATATGTATCACAACTTCTCATACGTGGGTGATTAGTGGGTGATGAGCCGGCTGCGCCATCTTGAAAAAGTACCGGCAAAATTGCTTTTTCGCTAATATTTCAGAAAGTATTAATTTTATGGGCATCAATGTTCAGAATGAAAATGTAGCTGACAAAACTCCCCACAATTTAATTATTTATTGATCCTCGTACGTATCCCTCGACCTTCGCACGTTCAATAGTTTCTGAGATAAAATTTCTTTCAGTAACTGTCATTTTTTGACATTCTAAAAAAGTACCGTTTTTTGTAAATATTTCAAATTTGGCTGCTCCTACGTACAAAATGGATTTTATAAAAGTTAATATGTAGTATATTAAGTATCAAGAACAGTAAGGACAGTTTACCGATTGACGACAATATTGGAGGAGATCGGTAAACTCCTTACTGTTTGAGATGCTTATACTATTTTTTGTATGATCACTATGAATACAAAGGTATTAACTAAGGAAAAATCCCGAAGATGGTAAAAAAATAGATTTAAGATAATTTATTTTTGCCCTGTATAAAAACCTACTTAATGTTTGGTGGATATACAGGGCAAAAATAAATTATCTTAAATCTATTTTTTAACCATCTTCGGGATATTTCCTTAGTTAATACCTTTGTATTCATAGTGATCGTACAAAAAATGGTATAACCATCTCAAACAGTAAGGAGTTTACCAATCTACATTGTCATCGATCGGTAAACTGTCCTTACTGTTCTTGATACTTATACTATTACTGCTTGCTAAGCAAAAACGCGTTGGTAAGTAGTTACTTACCGTTGTGTTTTTGACAGAACTGGACGGTAAGTAAATTATATGTAATTTATAGAATAAATGCATGATCTTTAGATGTCTCTTTCGTGAAAATCATTATTTTCTAAATACCTAATTGGACTATTTAAAAAAAATGTATGTTTTTTATTTAAATTTGCTGTGCAAGAATACCCAATAAATAATAGTAATTACAAACGTATCCATGGTAACAACAAAAATAACGTGACATTCAAAAATAAAATTACAAACGTATCCATTGGATACATTTTTTTAATAGTCCAATTATTTAGAAAATAATGATTTTTTCGCGATCGCGAAAGAAACATCTAAAGATCATGCTTTTATTTTATAAATTACATATAATTCACTTACCGTTCAGTTGTGTCAAAAACAGAACGGTAAGTAATTACTTACCAACGCGTTTTTGCTTAGGAACCAGTAAATATAACCTACTGTTCTAAAACCAAGTATGGTAAACAATCCGAAATAGCATGGTCGTACAAAAAGATAATTAAATTTCCTACAAAAAAGTTGTTTATTGAATATCGCGTAACTAATATTTTCGGAGATGTTACGAATGTTAGTATGAGAATTACATATTTTAACCACTAATAAAAAAACAGTTAATCCGACATGGCTAATTGTAGTCCAAGCGGCGACCGCAAGATTTTGACCGTCATCGAACACACGGATAATTTATGGAAAATGTGGAAGTAGACAGTATAGGTAACACAAAACCTCTTATAGGCCTATAAGTAAATCCTGGCACGGCTGGAGTTAATAGCCTATTTAAGTTTAACTCATCAATACTTCACGTCCGTTACATAACATCCAGATGAAATTTACAGGATTTGTAGAGAAATACCCGTACCTCAAGAATATCTTTGTCAGCCTTACCCTATCCCGGCAGAAGTGCCCAGTTGACCACCAGAAGAGGTGGTTTTGCAGCATCTCCCGTCCGTGATTAAATATCCACTAGCTTTGTTTTCTATATTGAAGGTTAAGCTGCCCAAACAACACAAAGTTTTGTCAGCCTGATCAAAACTTGGTAGAAATGAGCTTTTTTTTAGGAGTAGTATTTCTAGCCCCTTAAGAAAACCAGTCTACAGCGTATTTATACCAAGTTGTGCTCAGGCTGACGGCATCACGGACGGGAGATGCTGCAAAACCACCTCTTCGTCGTGGCCAACTGGGCACTTCTGCCAGGATGGGGTAAGGCTGACAAAGATATTCTTGAAGTACGGGTATTTATGAGTTAACTTTAAGTAGGTCATTACCTCCAGTCATGCCAGGATTTGCTCATAGGCCTATAAGAGGTTTTGTGTTACTTATAGTGTCTACTTCTACATTTTCCATAAATTATCCGTATGTTCGATGACGGTCAAAATCTTGCGATCGCCGCTTAGACTATTCCATGCCAAATTACATAATTTAAAAAATGATCGTCTTTGATATCTCAGATTGTGTTCAATTTTTTTTTCTTGCATAGATACTACGAAATAACATTGAATCAATTTTTTCAGATTTTTGGATGAAAAATATCCGAAGTAGAAATTTTGAGAGATTTCGATTTTCTACTACTCGAATTCTACATCATATTACTAAAATTGTCATAACTCCCTTATTTCTTGAGTTATCTGGCTCATCCAGGTGTCAGATTCAAGCTAGTTTTTGGATCTTTCAGAAAGCTACTTTTTTACTGCAATGTTTTTGCACGTTTCTTGATATACTCTGAAAGATCCAAGAACTAGCTTTAATCTGACACCTGGATGAGCTAGATAACACAAGAAATAAGGAATAGGATAAGTTTAGTTAGATGATGTAGAGTGTCGGAAGTCAAAAACTTCTACTTCGACCATTTTTAATCCAAAAGACCTGGAACAAATAATTTAGTGTCATTTCATATGTATACGTATGGTGATATCGGAGTTTTTGTTAAACAACATACAATGATGCAAAACAAATCATATTATCAAGTTTCTGTAAGTTTATATCGATATTTAAATGATCCTGCATCTGGACCGATGTAGAAAATATACGAAGTAAGCGCCATAAATTCTCGGCCCGGCAGGCTTCTACAGGTGCCAACATGTTCAAACTCGGTTATGTCATAGTTGAACATGTAAGAGGCCTACACTATATGTATTACGGCTAGAAGCGTAATAGATTTTAGTAGCCACTCAAGCATCGTGACGAGTGAATGAAAATATCGCAGCTAACGAAAATTGAGTACCGCGCGGTCATTAGATTTTTAACAAAAGAAGGGCACACGCCTAATCAAATCAAACAACGTTTAGACGACAATTATGGTGATTTATCTCCTTTATATTCCACTGTAAAAAAGTAATCAAAATGTTTCCGTTTGAGGCAAGAATCTCTTGAAGATGACGAGCGCACCAGTCGTCCACTTGAAGCGGTAACGCTTCAAAAAGTTGCAAACATTGAAAAAATGGTATTAGAAGATCGCCGTTTGAAAGTTAAGGCGTTAGCAGTGATGTCTGACATTTCGGAAACAAGTATTCTTCCAAATTCTTCATGACCATTTGGGTATGAATAAAATTAGTGCAAGATGTGTATCGCGTCTTCTTTCTGCTGTTCAACATCAACGTCGCACTGTGTGGTCTTTTCAGAATCTAGTGGTACTAAATTCTTCAGTAGCAATTTTTGCAAATTCTTTAGAAACTGTCAAATTCAGGTAAAACGGATACAAGTGCAAATGGGGGTGTTGAAGGTTTAGGTAAAAACACAATACACCCCAAGTAACGGTACTACAAATAGATACATATTGTAAGCTTATAAATCCCTTAAAATCTTCAGTCAACTTCATATATTAGTGCCGTTACAACGTGTTAGATTTGTGGTTTTCTTTTGTGGCTTTTATTTAAAATATACATTTTTGCAATGACTTGTGCCAATTCAGGTAACTATAAACCATTTTTTTAAACAATAACTATTTGTTTATTAACCACCTTCACTTTTATATAAATTCAAATTTTTTCAAGGAATATCTTATGAATTTTATGAGATTTTACTCTCTAACTATAAAATTCTTAATTCTTGTTGTTTATACTACAAATCTACAAAAAATTAGCTGTGACGGTAAAAGTATTTATTTTTTTAGGACAAGGCTTCCTCACCTACAAAAATCTATTTGATGTTTGGAAACAAAGTAAATCGATTGATGCTCCACGGCATATTTTAAGTCATGTGGTTGAAGTTTATGGGTTGTTCAATCTAGATGAAGATAAAACTAATATATTAAAAAAAATACGTGTCTTCTTTTTGTGGAAATCTAAAGAGGAAGTGGGTACAATCGAGTCGCAATAATAGTCGATTTTTATCAAAACATGTTACGTGGCTCAAGAGTTCGTTCTTGTTACCACCGAATATTGCACAGGATGTCCTTCCTATTGACCAGCCGAAACCTACTACTTCTAAAGCTGTTGGACGACCTCAAAAACCATTTGAAGAATGTGCACCAAAAGTCCAGAAACGGAAAGTTAAAGAATTACTGCGCGAAAGATCTCTTCAAGAAATCTTTATTGGTGCAGAAATGTCTGCCCGAGCGGAGGGTAAGCGAGAGGCCGCAAATTTAATTAAGGAGCTAACTACCTCTTCGCCAGAAAAGGCAACAACCTTAAAGCAATCAAGAATGCACGTGCAAAATACCAAATCGAACATAATGAGTTCTGTTCAAGCACTCGCTACAATTGTAAATAATAGTTTAGTACTCAAGTTTATATAAATTTAAGACGCGACTCAAATAAACTAGGGCATAGGATGTACCCAGCGTACAAGAAAGTCAAACAAGAAAAACTAAAGTGTTATCCACCGGAAGCGTCGATAAAAGTGACAGAATCAAGTGCAGAAATTAATTTGCAGGACTTGCTTGACTTGACGGTAACACGGTTAGCTCTGGTTCAAAAAGACGTATTAAATAGTGTTAGTTTTGAAAATAAGAAGATTGTTTTATTGTGCAAGTGGGGTTTGGATGGTAGCTCTAATCAGAGCAGGTACAAACAAAAATTAGAAACAGGAGTGAGTGATGAGGCGCTGTTCACCGTTTCATTTGTGCCATTACGGTTAATTGTAGAGGAAACTGGAACAATTCTTTGGAAAAATCCAAGGCCCAGTTCAACTAGGTACTGCCGTGTTATCAAATTTATATATAAAAAGGAGACCAAAGAAATTATTAAGAAAGAGACGGACAAAATTAACTCCCAAATCCAAGATTTAAAACCTGCCACTATTACTGCTGACGGCAAGGAATTTTGTGTACATTTTAAAATGCTCCTGACGATGATTGACGGTAAAGTGTGTAGTGCTTTATCACAGTACTCGTCTTCACAGGTATGTTACATATGTGGAGCATCTCCGAAAGAGATGAACAGCTCTAAAATCGTAGAGGAGAAAAGTCCATCAAAGGAAATGTATGGGTTTGGATTATCTCCCCTACATTCGTGGATAAGGGCATTGGAATTTTTTCTCCATCTGTCGTATAAGTTGGAAATAAAAAAGTGGCAAGTTAGAAGTCCTTCTGAAAAGCAAAGTGTCAAACAAAGGAAAAATAAAATTCAGAATCAATTTCAAGAAGAACTGGGTCTGTTAATAGATCTTCCAAAACAATCTGCGGGCACAACAAACGATGGCAATACAGCCAGAAGATTCTTCTCCGACCCTGAACTTACAGCACGTATTACTGAGATAGACATTAATTTCATTCACAAATTCAAAATTATATTACAAACTATTTCTAGTGGTTTTGAAATCGACGCTAAAAGGTTTGGAAAATGGACAATAGAAGCAAAAGAGTTATTTTTATCAAAATATTCTTGGTATTACATGCCTGCAAGTATCCACAAGATCCTCGTTCATGGAGAAGCAATTATTTCTAACTGTATAATACCCATAGGAGAGCTTTCAGAAGAAGCCCAAGAATCCCGAAACAAAGATTACAGGAAAGACTTTAGTCGAAAATCATCAAGGGAGCGTACAAATAGAGATATATTAAATAGGCTCCTTATTACATCGGATCCCTTGATCTCTAGCTACGCATACTCCACTACCCGAAAAGGACACGACCTCCATGAAGATACCATAAATCTCCTGAAATGTCCAGAGGCAGCATCTTCTTGAGAGACTGAAGACGAAAGTTCGGATGATGAATTATCTGAATAATCCTTTTAGATTATATTAACTATGTAATATATAAGAAGCTTCACACTATTTAATGTAAAACTGAAATACATGTTATATTATTAAGCAACAGTACATACCTTTAGTTAATCTTAAATTAAGACCTTCAACTATTCCATTACAAAAGACTTATAAAAACGAATATGTATATATAAATTGGAGATCGCATTAGGGTATATCTGTCATTGAAATTTCCGAGCAATTTATGAGTAGCTTATAACAATATTACCATTTTTATAATATTTTTCTAGATATATTTCATAAATATAAACTTATACAAATAGTGATTTTTGTGTGTAACTCTTACTTTAAATGTTCTTTAGGTTTTATTGCCATTGCGTTAATTACCTTATTCAAATAAAAACTTTTGGATTACTCTTCTTAATGTCTTTATTTTAATCCGAATTAAGTTTATACTTATGTACTTTAAGTTCAGAAATCAGAGTATTATTTTGAAAAATATATAGTTATTAATAAATAGAAACTATATCTGTTCCGCTAGAACTGGATCAATAGTGTTCCTTTTATGGCACTTAAGGCTTAAACAGTATCATGAGCACGCATTTCCAACATAAAGAGATTTACAAAGGAACATGGAAGGCCCCAGATGGTAAAACAGTAAATCAAATAGACCACTTACTCATTCAAGAAAAATTTGCAAGTCAGGTGAAAGATATAAGGTCATACAGAGGGGCAGATATGGGATCCGATCATTTTCTGGTGCGAGCAATAATTAGATACGAAGAACGGACGATAATAAAGAGACAAAGAAGCATACAATATAATTATAACGTTGAAAAAATATTAGAACCAGATACGAGAGCCAGATACCAACAGAGAATTGGAGAAGAGCACGAGAAAGGAACGAAAGAATGCGAAATTGAAAGAAAATGGGAGAACCTAGAGAAGATAATAGAAACTGTAGCGAAAGAAGTGGTAGGAAAGAAAAAGTCGAAGAAAAAAGAAAGCTGGTTCAATGACAAATGCCGAATAGCACGGGACAAAAGGCAAAAAGTGAGAGAAAATATGCTTCAATCCAGATCTTTAGAGGACAAAGAAAAGTACCGCGAACAGAAACGGCAAACAAAAAATGTGTACAGAAAAGAAAAAAGAGCTTTTCAAACACTCAAGTTGCAAAAGATAGAGGAGAAGTACCAAAATAAAGAGATAAGAAACTTTTATCAAGACATTAAAAACACACGTAAAGGATTTCAACAAAGACTACAATTATGTAAAGACAAAAACGGCAACCTGATAGGGGAAGAAAAAGAGATAATAAAAAGATGGAAAGAGTACTTTGAAGAAACCCTAAACGAAGAAACTGAGGAACACATAGTGGAAAAAGTAAAGATAAACAACACGGAAAAGCTCCAAGAACCGACAAAAGAAGAAGTGCAAGAAGTAATAGCGAAAATGAGAAATGGAAAGAGTCCAGGAAGAAACGGAATTATGGTGGAATTCATAAAGTATGGAGGTGAGGTGATTATTGACCAAATATACGATATAATTAAAGAAGTATGGAGAAAAAGAAAGATGCCAGATCGTTGGAAGGAAGCACTTTTAGTTCCAGTGTACAAAAAAGGAGAGAAAACCATATGTGAAAACTATAGAGGGATAGCGTTATTAGATGTAGTTTACAAAGTACTGGCTGTAGTCATTAGGAATAGACTTCAGAAATTTGCAGAAGAGACAATAGGCGAGTATCAGTGTGGTTTTAGGAAAAACCGGTCAGTAACGGATCAAATATTCACCTTGAAAGAAATACAGACCACATGTTACGAATATAACACGGAAATACACGCAATTTTCATAGATTTCAAGAGAGCCTATGACTCAATAAGTAGACCCCATTTATTTCAAGCGATGAGAGAATTAAGAATACCAGAAGATATAATTAAATTAGTAAAGTTAACACTAAATGGCTCTTACAATAGAGTTAAGGCAAATGGGAACCTATCAGAACCGTTCAATGTCAGGAAAGGCCTAAGACAAGGAGATCTGCTCTCCACAACACTTTTTAACCTAATACTAGAAAAGGTAATAAGGGAAAGTGGGCTAAATACAACAGGGATGTTATCGAACAAGAGCCACCAGTGTCTAGCGTATGCTGACGACATCACACTGTTAGCAAGAACATCAAATGAGTTAAAGAGAATAACAAGAAATCTGGAAAGAGCAGCAAGAAAGGTTGGGTTAACAATAAATGAGGGGAAAACTAAATACATGATAATGGGGAGTAAAACAGGAACAGCAACAGGTGAAATCGAAATCATACTAGATAACAATCGGAAAATGAAAATTGACAGAGTGCAGAGCTTCACCTACCTGGGTGTTTTAATTAATGAAAAGGGAAACAACAGTAAAGAAATTGAAACCAGGCTAGTGAAGGGGGATAAGTGTGCAGGAGCGTTAAGTGCAATAATAAGATCTAGAAGTGTATCGTGTAATATGAAAGTGAGGGTGTATAAATCGGTATTGAGACCTATCGTAACCTATGGATGTGAAACGTGGGTAATGAACAAGGCAGACAAAGAAAAGCTGGAAGTTTGGGAGAGGAAGATCCTAAGGAGAATCTATGGAGGGAAGAGAGTAGCAGAAGGATGGGAAAGAAGAAACAATGACGAGCTAAGAAGTTTATATGGTGAAAAAGAAATAACACAATTTGTAATTGCCCAACGTATAAGATGGCTAGGTCATGTTGAGAGGCTGGAAAACACTCGAATGTCGAAAGCAGTGCTAAGAATTAACATGGATGGGAACAGAAGAAGAGGACGACCGAGAAATAGATGGCTAGAGTCAGTAGAAGGTAATTTGAGAGAAAAGGGAGTAGAAAACTGGAGAGACAAGGCCAAAAACCGTAAAGAATGGAGAAAGATTGTACAGCAATGGGCCTAAAAGGCCTGTGAAAGCTATATATATATAAGGCTTAAACAGAGGTTTCACATGTTATAATATGTGTTTAACAATTTATTTTTCGTTTGCTTTACGATGAAACTTTGTAATTATCCTTTCGTTATGAGAAAATCATACATATTTATAACACCAAAAGATTACATTTAAGAAGCTCTTTAAGATAACCTCAAGGTCAGTTTAGATATTAATATCAAAGTTTGATATCAATCATTCTTCATATACTCTAAAAATATCAATTATAATATATAAATGTACATACGGATATTTATATGGCAATTAGTAATTAAGTTCCGCTAGATTCTAAAAAGGCCACACTGTGCATTTCTATTAACAATGAATTAAATTGTTGATTTTTTAATAGAATTTGTAATTACATATTTTTTAAGCTTGCACAAAAAATATTGTGTATATCTTGTCCGTGAAATTCAGTACTTAAAGAAAGTGCTATATGAAATATTTAAGCAATCTAATATTTGCTAATGAACTAAACAATATTCTAATCGAAGCTAAGCAAAAACTTTTCAAACAAAACAAATTAAGGAGAAATAGGTATTTATTAATCTACTCCGCACAAATACTGCAAATCCAATCAATATATCAAAGCCAAACATACTAAGAACTGCTCGACTGCGAGACAAAAACATTGTTAAAATTTCTTCCCTTTTAAAAAATTTTATCACGTATCATCGTAACCGCCGCTCTGCAAGCTTACGCATGCTATATAGTATATAATAACGTCGCATTCGACCAAACAATTAATGAATATTACTTCATTATTTGTATGGACAAATGTAGTTGCCCAGAGCTCAGTCACGCCACCTAGTTCAGTTGCACGAACTAACCAAAAAAGTAAGCGTATTTATTTTCAAGAGGCTGCGTATCTGTTTATTATCTGTGACTCAATGTACGATTATTAATGAACCAAACAAGAACGTTATAAATTGTTTTGACTTGACAATTTTAATATTTATAAAAACAAATGATTGTAAATCAATATTTATTTGCATAAAATACATAGTAATTGTAAAATTGTGTTAATTTTGTAGCTGATATGATTAACTTAATTAAAAAAGTTTTTTGTTTAACCCTTAACTACCCAGGTGTGGTCTCTGTGACCACAGGTATCTGTGTGACTAAATAGCATCATTTTCAGTTCGTAGCCCGCTGCACATCGATCTGTGTTCACGCGTTGCGTTATTATTTAAATTTAAATTATCCGTGTGGTCATAGTGACCGGACCCGGGTATTTAAGTTATGGCTAGCTCTTCACTGAAGGTTCGCTTTGGTGATAAGGATTTTGAAAAATCATTGTTAGATATATGTATTGTAGCTTAGTTTATCCTGTTTTGTAAGAAAATTGTTTTATTTTCTGTCTGTAATAAATTTTTTGATGTTACAATCAACTAGGCTGTTTTTTCGTAATTTCAACCGTTAAATCATTTTTATTAGTTATATTAATTTCTGATTATAAAAATTTAAAAAAATCCTTAAATGAGAATTCACACTATTCAAGGATTATAACAACAAATTTAAATTACTTATTTATTTTGCATTTTTTTAAATTTTATAGCGCTTTAGAGATCAGCGGTCACCGTGACCGGTCTCAGGCATTTATGTTACTCTTACAGCACCCGGGTAGTTAAGGGTTAAAGATAAAAAGATTAAATGACATGAATTCAAATAAATTTCAATTTATTTGATCCCTGGTCAATGTCCACCCCTGTCGCTGGCCATTGAAATTATTGTTAGTGTTATATAGATCATTTCACCTAAGATTCGTATCAGGTCAACATGCGATAGTACACATAAAATGCAACAAAAAAAAAGAACTTAATATTATTATTGCATATCTTTCATGGCAATCGAGAAAAAAATTGTTTATGAAAAATAAGTTTAATGGTCACTGGCTTACAAATCACAGTTGGAGCTGGATGTACCTAATTGCATTTTTAACTTGATAACTGATACGTTGATGCAGCTGGGTGATGTCACAGTTTGTTTTGACTATTATTTATGTTTCATCTTATTTAGTTTATGAAAACCTAAACTCAACGTTAGCTAATTTTTATGTACTTTAAACGTATTCATTACTTCGATTTTCCAGGAAGTAGATTTTGCAGCATTGTTTTGAATTTTTCATTTGTTGATGCAGGCAATATTACGGACTTAATTAAATCTATGATTAATCAATTATTCGCCATGTCAAAAGTAATGTACCTATAACACTAACAGTTATTCATTAAATTCAAGTACTATTTGCTCAATTTTATCGCAAGTAATAAAATTACCAATAATAATAAACTACTTCCAACACAAGACTGTTCTGTTTCGGTTAAAAGAAAAGGGAGATTGACCTATTTGTGTTATTGTTTATTATTAGTATTTCGTTTTCGAAAAGAATGCCATGGTTACATAATAGCTGAACAAATTTGTCCCCCTAATGCAATAATAAAGTATTGTATGAATGTAAACACTACATTTGTCTCGTCTTCTAATCAGTCATCCTGCATTGTCAATACACAGATTAAAATCACAAACAAAATGAAATGTGATACCGTCAATGCCCATATATTATTTTTAAACCTACTGCTTAGTTTGATATTATTTGTTATTATGGATTTTTTGTTCCTATTGAAGGAACAATTTTGTTATTTTGTCGGTTCGTAAAAGAAGTCATACTGGTAATTTTAAGTTTATTAAAGACACCGAAATACAGCAAACAAACAATCATCAAACGAAACAAAGCAAAAATACTTTAAGTAAATGCTCTCAAAAAAACCTTTTATTTTGGTTGTCGGCAACAAAAAGGGCCCCTAGGCTATAGCTTACTGTGCCTAATGGATTATACAGCCCTGACAGCAATACAAAAGGGACAGAGCATGCATAAGGTCTTGTGCATGTTGTTTTGTTTGTTGCACTAGCAGACTAGAAATAGATAAATAAGTAAATACTACATCATTTATGCAGCTAATGTGCACCTAGGTAAATAAGAATAGTATAGTATTTTTCACATAAAATTGGAAAAAATGATATAATAAAGATTAGTCCTATTGTTGTTGTTTCCTTATCTAATTTGTTTCAGCCAACAATGTGAATGCATTTTATTATATCATTCTTTGTAATTCTGTGCGAAATATACTATGCTATCTTTGGTCATTTGACATTTTAAATAGTACAGTTACAAAAATAATTACTAAACTGTTTCAGTTTTATTTTAAAGTATAGTTGTCTGGAAAACAACTATACAGAAGTAATTTACTTACTGTTCACTTAAACGTGCTATTATAAGATCCATCACAGTCACAATTTTATCACCCATCAATTTATTATAACTATTATATAGTTTTGTAAGTGGAGAAACAGCATCAATTACATAATTGCTTGGTTCTTTGGGAACAGTTCTATTTGTTCTCCTATAAAGACGTGGTATAGAAGTAACTTGTTGCAAATATACTGCAGAATGCTGAACTTTAAAAGTAATAAGTTGTTTTTGCAATTTCAAATATGTTTCATCTAATATTTGTCCATTTACATTTAAAATCTGTTTCAAAGGTGGTCTTATTTTATATGGAATAATTTTAAATACTGTGTTATCAAGTTCAGCTGTTTCTTTCATTGTAAAACCTATAAGATTCTTCATCACTTTTATATCAATTAAAGCATAAATGATAAATTCTTCTAATTTATAGACACTTGAGCTTGGCAAAGATGAGTCCCACTTCTGTTAAATAATTTATTTATTACTATTCTTATAAATATGATATTCAATATAATATACTTACAGTAAGATTATTTTCAAGCCATTTTAAATATCTAGATGTAAGCAGCATCATTAATTTCAAGAACTGATCACCAAGAGGTATTAAGAAAACTTCATCATGAAAACAACGTTGAATACAATTCCACAGTACCAAACTAACTTTTAAAATAAACAGATTTTTATCATCTTTTACAATATCAGCTTCTGTAAACTCAGCTGGATCCATTAAAACTTCTGCTTCAAAATGTGCGGCAATTTGTTGAAAGCGAATTTCAAAATAAACTGGTAAATTAAATCGTTTCATATGTGCTTGAAATGATGGATTTTTCTTAAACAACAGTGGATCATTAGCGACATATGTTATCTGCTCCACGAACAACCAAGTATCCTTGAACCGTTTTTGAAAAAGTTCTGGATTACCAGGAGCGGTTATATTAGGCAGATTGTCACGAAGTTGTTTGTCTACTTCTACCCAAAAGCTGTTAATTACGAAATTAAAACCTTTTGTATCTGGATTTCTAAAATAAACATTGTTTTACTTAATTGCTTTTATATCATTTGATAATAGGGTTGCCTGATCTCATTCTTCTTAATTTTATTAAAATATTCTAATTTAAAAATATAAAATTAATAAATGAATGCACCTTTCCAAGGCCAACTATGCAATTATTATTTAGCTTTAAATAAGACAGTATACAGGTAATTTTTTTAGTCGAACGTATATTGTTCCAAATAAACACTCAATAGGTTGTAGTCGATATTTTGTGGATGGAAATAAAACTAAAGAACCCATCATACTTTCACAGAATTAGGAAAAACGTTTTACGTTACTTCTTCAAGAATATTATAGAGTAAAAGAAAAACTTAACACATATAACATGATCTTTGTTGTAATTAAGGAGCTTAATTAAATGAGTCAAAAATAAAAAGGCTCTGTTGTGGATTAGATACACACCCAGATGATAGACTACAATCGTTTGTAATAAAAGAAAAACTTAACACATATAACATGATCTTTGTTATAATGTAATTAAGGAGCTTAATTCAATGAGTCAAAAATAAAAAGGCTCTGTGTGGATTAGATACACACCCAGATGATAGACTACAATCGTTTGTAATAAGGTTACAATATTCTTATACAAGGCACCACCAACTATCTCCGTCTCTTTTAATTTAGGGTAAATTTCATTAACGTCATTTCTAGATTAATAGCTTGTACGTAATTGGAATCTAATGTTCGATGTCAAAATACAAAATATGTGTAAATTACGATCATTTTATTATTAAGAATTAAAAATTGTTAGCTAATATATACATTTTGGTGAGTGGGTTTACAAGTAAAATGACTGGATATATCAATATATCAATCAATCAATCAAGGTGGAGTACATAATTAAAATCTACAAGCGTTAATTTATATTTTAACATATAATAATAAACAATTCTTCAAAGCAACACATCTGTTTGTATTAAATAAAATCTAAAGAAAAGCTTTTGACAAATTGGCTACCTTTGGTTGTAATAATAAATTAACATTATTGTCGTTAAGGAATTTAAAAGAATTAATTAAACTAAAATGCAATGAGGGTATTGGATGACACATACGTTTGATGTACGTCTCATAAACAACAGAGAAAGATCCTTACATTATTTCTGGGTGCAAAGTATAACATGGACTATTCAGTCACTACGACGACCGCAAACGGTGGACACTTTGCCAACCGTGGACACTATGTCGACCGCAAGCGATGGACACTTTGCCGAACTTGGAGACGACGCCAACCCCTTAAATAAATATCGCTGTACACCTCGCCGAACCTCGACACAGCGCTGATCACAAACGGGAGACCCTTAAGAGCCGTCCATAGTTACAATTCTGATGTGAATACAAACATAAAGTTCCACAAAAGCTAAAACTAATTAACCTGTTGGGCAATTTTTATATGGTTTTCACAAATATAATCTCGGAGACGTTTTCTACAATATGACCTTAGGTTGTGCACGATTGGTAAAGTGTCTACCGCTTGCAGTCGACATAGTGTCCACCAGTTGCGGTCAGCATAGTGCCCATGGTCGGCAAAGTGTCCACCGCTTGCGGGCGACGTAGTGTCCACTGTCGGAGTTGTGTCCGATCGGCGTAGTATCCTATACCCTTTTTCGAATATAAATTTGCTTCTTGTGCAAGTGTTTACTAGCACAAGAAACAACACTGTAACCACAACAGATTTAACTCATTTCACCATTTAACACCAAAAATGCAGGAACTTTTAACAATGCAGGATATGTACATTTGTATCCCTCATCAAGCCAATGTTGTGTTTACACAACGCTCTAATTTATAATCACGTTTTTTCGAAACTATATGTTTTTTACTTTTTATATCAACAGTAACATTTTTTAATCTTTCCACAGCCATTCTACATAAAAATTAAAAATTTTAATTGTACGAGTAATTTTTTTAAAGACGTTTCTGTCACCCATGTAATAGTATTCAAAATTCAATAAATTCAGGCTGTAATTTTGATAAAACAAAAGCTGAATTTAAATAGAAAAAAAATACGCTACATTTAATTTCATACTATAAAATCACACAGAAGTTATAAAAACAGATATAAATTGGACCCAACATACTTAAAAAAAATTTCATCTGGAGTGTTGCGTTAATGCAACATTGGCTTGAAACGGGTTAATTTATTTATTTTTGGGCAAAGAATTGGGATGGCAGAGCATCCTTCGTATCGAGTGGCACCGATTACTATGATCATCTGGCCGACCCTATTAGAATTAGCCAAATCTGGAGGTGAAATTCCTTCCTCTAGATTCGGCCACAATATTTTCATTTCTAATTTTTTTAACTGTTCTTCTAGCTTATTTAGGCTCTGCTGCATTGGTGATAGTTGGTCTAATCAGTGTCTTGTAAATATTAATATTTGTTGATTTAGTTAGATTTTTGTTTTTTAATAGTGTTTTGTTGATGCTATATGTTTTAATTCCTTTCTGAATTCTTTCTTTTCTGGGTCCTACCATCAAATAGTTAAGTGTCGGGACATTTTCAAAGGTGCAATTCTGTACTGTTAAAGGTCTGTCAGTATTGGTGTTCCTTTCAAAGTTCATGTACTTTGTTTTTTGGTCATTTATTTCTAGTCCGAATTTCTTTGATTCTCTGACCGGCCTTTCCATTGCATTTATTAAGTCTCCTTTTGTCTTAGCTATTATTGTCAGGTCATCTGCTTAAGCAATAGTCTGAATTCAACCGGTTATGATATTTTTGTTTAGCTTTGCTTTACAAATAATAGTTTCTATTACTAAGTCTACTAAGTCATAAATTGTTGGGGAAATGGTTTCCCCTTGCTATACACACACATTTATGTTAGGTACTTCTTTTTTGTCCCTGAAACTGCACTTTTGTTTTTGTGTTTTGGTATATATTTTCGTCAGCTTTAGGATGGTAAATATAACAAAAAGAACAGTGGCATGTGGTGAGAATTTAGACAAGGGAAGCAACCATGATTTTAATTTTAATATATCTAGTTATACAGTGTTATAATTATTAAACTTAAAAGTTTTTCAAAGAAGAATCGAAAGTTTATGTTCACCAAGGTGACGTGACAATGTCAATGAGCCTTTTAAATACTTCCCGATTTTCTTTACTAATTGGTTATGTAGCCTCTGACTTATACTTAACTGATTATCTAGAGCATGTTCAATTGGTGATTTTATTATTATTATTATTAACTTTGTTGGAAATTATTTAAATCGGAAAATCCAGATTATTCCAAACAGGCACCAAGAACCAAACAGACAACAAAATAACTTACTTAAACTACTAGAGGCTGTTCATCACTCATTATTTTTGTAAACTCTATTTTAAAATATAATAGAGTGCTCGGCAGAACTTATTTTAACATGTGTCTCGGGGTTACAAGCTGAGAATTATACTGAATGAAGTTTAGGTTCTATTAGTGCTCAATCCGAAATTTGTTAAAAATCGGACCATGAAAAAGAGCACTAAACTAGAAATTTGTGATATGACCATGGTCGTAAAATAGAGAAAAAAAGCATCACATTTTTGTAATGATTTGAAATTCAAAAAATAACATTGGATAAAGAGGTCAAATACTACACACAAGTACGTATCTCGGTTCGAACTGCCTCAAAATCTGTTTCAATTTCAATAAATCTATATTTTAATTCGGTAACTTTCATAAATGTATTTATAAACTTTTTTCGGTGGTACGAAAGCAGGTTCCTATTTTTTTGCACACAATACACAATGTTCCATGATTTGAATTCAATTTAATTAATTTTCGGAACTTTCGGAACACTTTCGGCAATGTCCATTGTGAAAGAGTTTCTGAAAATATGCAGTGGAATCATTATGCAATAAATTTAAATTAATAACCCATTTTACCACAGTTTTAATTTACCACTCTTAATTCAAAATACTAAATTATCAAGCACTAAAAATGCTAAAAACTTCAACTGAACACAATCGCAAACGAAGAGAATGCCTTGAAATTTAAACAAGTACGTACTAAAGAAAATAGCATATTTAATATAATGTTATAGTTGTAATATAATTAAGTTTAAGAAAAGGAATTTCCTAAAATGTATTAAGTGCAGATGTTTAAAAGTACCCACTTATTATTTTTGAAAAATTTACCTCTTCACTTTTTCAGAAAATTCATATCTTCTTCAGGAAATGCGACATTTAATTTCAAGGAGTAAGTATTTATTCCCAAAATGTGATAAAGTAACTTTTAGGAGCAAATCCAATATAATAAAATAATGAACACTGAAAATTTGAAACTGAAAACAAATCAAAAGAATGCAAATTGAACATGTTCATTTAAAACGATAGGATCGAGTGTAGAAAGTGAGATGCATGCTAGTGACACAAGATCTGGCCAAGCGTTAGACACTCTTTCGAAAGTAACATTTTCTACATTTAACTGAATATTTTCTTTACAATTACTTGTAAAAATATAATTCACTCTTCACTGTCTTCTACATAGATAGGCCAGAATTTCATAAACAATACTTTTTTCGATTTAGACTTTCGTTTCAAAGATAGTGAGATATAAACTGCAGATTTATTAAAATTGAAACGGATGACGAGGCAGTTCGAACCGAGATATGCACATGTTTGTAGTACTTGGCCCCATAAGAGCCAATGTTATTTTAGAATTGAAGCAAAACCGCGAATAAGGGCCTATAGTACTTGGGTGAATTTTTGTTTTGTATGGAATAAAGGTCTATGGAACCTTCTCACAATGTCAGTTTAATTTTTCGTTTTAAAATATTTAGCCAGATGGCTCGAATATCACCTTTCAAAGACTAACATATGGTTGTAAATTTGTGGAACAAGGGTCTAAGGCACAAGTACCTGTTGATTGTTTCATAACGAAATTATGATTATTAAAATAAAATATTTTAGCTTTCTCCTAGATTCTTGAGTGATCTTTTAGTTATATAATCAATATGATTCGAAAGCGTTAATTTAGTATCCAACATTAGTCCTAAGTCTTTAATACAGAAAACTCGTGATAAAGAATTACAATGTAAATGATATGGAAAGTCAATAAGAGATTGATTTCTTGTAAATGATATAATGTGACATTTATTAAAGTTTAAAAACAGTTTGTTCTTAAGACAGTATATATATGTAGCTTATCCAGATCCATTTGTAATAAGGTACAATCGTGGATGATCTCAATTTTCCTAAAAATTTTTAAATCATCTGCATACAACAACGCATACCAGAGTTTTTTATGCATTCGACTATATCATTAACATAAATAATAAATGGAAGCAGACCTAGATGAGAACTCTGTGGTACTCCTGAGGTAGCAGCTATATCATCAGAGAAAAATCCGTTAAACTTGATAGCCATATGCTTGTTTGAGATATATGACTTAATCCATCGCAATATGTCTGAAACTTGCGAACCAAAACACCATGATCGATTTTATCAAAAGCCTTACCAAAATCTGTATAAACAGAATCAACTTGTACTCTTTTATCCATGTTTTTCACCAAATAATCAATATAAGCAATAAGATTAGATTCGACAGATTTACCAGTTAAGAAACTGTGTTGCTGAGTAGATAAAGGGCCTTTGATATTGATCACGATGTCTTGGTACACAAATATTTTCACTTTTGCAATAGCTGACAATATAGACACAGGTCGATAATTCTAAACCATTTGTTTATTGCCTGATTTAAAAATGGAAATAACATGTGTCTTTTTCACTCTAGATAAAAATGTACCTTCGCATATTGATTCGTTAAAAATAACAGATAGTGGCTCAGCCAGAGAGGCTGCACAGTAACGGAGGAATACGGCAGGACTCTTAAATGGAACTGAAGTATTGGGAAAATAAAGTACAAACATCATTTCCATTCTCAGTTGTTGCATCTCTATACCTTACAATTGACACTAAGTTGGAAGATTTTCTTCTAGATTTAATAAAAGACCAAATACGTTTAGGATTATGAGGAAGGGCATTTTCTGTAGACGTAACATAGTTTTTAAAGTCAGAGGCAATAAGGTATTTTACTTACTGAGTCAATGTCGTACTGATGTGCTACTGATGCATCAAAAAGCGGACTAACTGTTCTATTCTTAAAATTATTGTCTTAATTGGCTAGAAATTTACTCTAACTAATAAATTAGTAAGACCGGAGATCTGGCAACCCTTTGATAATGATACCTACTTCTCCAATACTGTAAGGAGTAACTTCATATTTGTATTTAAAAAATCTATGGCCTGATCGTATAAAATTTTAACATTCTGTACATTCATATCTAGATTCTTTTGAGTAAAAATAGTGTTTAATTTTGGATACACTATCTTTTCTTTAATATACTTTTCTGCTTCGCTTTGTTTACTCAAGTTTACGTACATTCTAAGACTTCTAAGTATTGTTTGTTCATCATTTTGTCGTATTGCTTTAAGAAAAACAGTATGGAGTAAATCTAATAACCTAGATGCAGTATTAGCTACATCTTTATCAATAAGTTTTGGATCCAGATCCATTTCTTTTAAATATAAATATTGAAAAGAGTACTCATTAATTGCACGTTCTAACACTGTTATATCCTCTTGCAAACAAGAAGTAATTATGTTATTAATGTACATAGATGAAGATAAAATGCCCTTTTTTAAATTAACACAATCAGTTTCAGAACGTATGGACTGTACCTTATTCAAGTGTGTTTTAAAACACAATTTAGCATCTTGGATGGTGAGGTGTAATGTCTGTAAAGCAAGTAATGCATGTACCATTATTTATAATCTACAGAGAAATGTACTTACCCGAATCTCTTCACAGAGCTGAGATACCGGAGTTGACAACTCATCAATTCTAGAACTTAAATTTGTTAGACTTTCAGCCAGATTAATTATATCTTCCGTTTCCATTTTAAGAATATCAACCATTGTCGAATACAACTGGGAACCATAATTTTTTAAATCTCTTCGTAGGGTAAGCAATTCTGATTTTTGGGTGCATTTCGAGAGATAATCGTCGATACCAAAAGTATCCTAAAAATTAAAAACTAAAATGTTCTTTTTATAAGGAATGTTATTTTAAGTTTACCTTAAAAAACTCATCAGTGCATAACACACTTTGTTCTGTAATGTTCATTTTTAGAGAATAATTTAAAGGATATTATTTGTTACACATTAGCTAATTTACTTTTATTTTGAAATTTTGACGTTTACAAAATAATACTTAAAAGTAGTGTCTCACATGCCGTCTGAACAGAGATGGTGTCTCATATTCCATTGGTATGTAGGCTACCATGGTAGCACACTAAAGTATAATAGTATAGGGAAGAGTCGCGTATTTTTTAATTTTTTTATTCGATTATTTTGGTTAGAAAAGCATTTCCGGATAAGTGAAATTTGTAAAATCGCAGTGGCGTAACTACCGCCCGAGCAGTGCCCGGCGTCCCCGGGTCATGAAGGGGCCCGGGTCCTCTACAGAATTGACGAGGTTTTTAATTGTTTGGACTTGAAGCTATTCCCTGAGTTAACTTTTCATTTACGGGAATTTGCATATACGACAATTTTGATTAGGAATTGATTTGGAACACGCGTATATTATATGTGTGTTCCAAATCAATTTGTGAAAATGTTTCTCCGTTGTTAAATGCTGCGGACAGATGGTCTTACATTTTTTGATACAGTTAATCTATATTTTAAAATCATATTGATCAAAATTATTTGAAGCACTATTTATCGTCTCACGTTGAGACTACAGTGTGTGTGTTCTTATGGACAACGAGGTTGCCAAACATCTTGCAAGCAACTTTTTTAAACACTTTCTAAATATTGTAGTTGTAACTGCATAAATCTTTATAATCCCTATTGTTCGAACAAGTTATATTGCAGGTAGTCACTTCTTCTGACAGCGCTAGTAAAACAAAATTTCAAAATTTGCTGCTGTTCATGTAGTGCGCATATAAGTCTGGAACTATCGAAATAAATTTTTTATTAAATATTTTTGAGAAAAATCCTCGAACACGTCGATTTTTATCTTAAAAAAAACATATTTTAGTGTAATCGTTATTTGTAGATCGTCTTTTGTTTCCGAGTTATGACGATAACGAGATTTCTTTTAAATGGAAACCCTAATTTTTATGATGGATTTGGAAAGATAATGTAATGCTAAGATCAAATATGCTAAAAAAAGTATGATACTGTATTAAGAAATTTCCGAGATAATTGCTTTTGAAGTTTTAAAACAAAAATTAAAAAACAATCAAGAGTTCTAAGTTTTAATTAAAAAAAAGAATTCTTTGAAGAACTGTCATAAGTTTAACGCTAAGTCATTTGTTACATGAATACTTGATTTTTTATTAAAAAAATTAAACTCTTGATTGTTATTCAATCAAAGTTCAAATCAAGAGTTCAAATTTTTTGATAAAAAATCAAGTAGCCATGTAACAATTGACTTAGCGTTAAATTTATGGCAGTTCTTAAAAGAATTTTTAATTTTTTTTATTAAAACTTGGAACTCTTGATTGTTTTTTAAATTTTAATTATCTCGGAAATTGCTTTCCAAATCCATCATAAAAAATTAGGGTTTCCATTTAAAAATATTTTCGCTATCGCCATAACTCGGAAACAAAAGATGATCTACAAATAACAATTACACTAAAATATGTCTCATTTAAGATAAAAATCGACGTGTTCGAGGATTTTTCTCAAAAATATTTAATAAAAGATTTATTTCGATAGTTCCATACTTTATGAGTTAACGCCAGTACTATTACAAAACTAATAATTTTGAGTATAATTAATTTTATTTCGATTTATTTCGAGTTTTTGAATTTTAGATAAATAAAAAAGTACAACACAAGTTATAGTTATTTGGTTTTTATTAAATAAAGAAACATTAAAACTAATAAATTATTGTATACTATCAAATTGTATACTATCAAACTACTATTATTTATTTTGCTATACATTTCGAGGAGTAAATGGACAATTGTAACATATTATTTGACAAATTATTAATTACACAGTATGAGTTGAGATCATCACGTAACACTTGCAAATTGTTCAAATATTTTTGTAACCTATTTCTAAGATAGTTTATTTCCGCCATGGTGTTCTTAATACGACGGTGCAAACGTTGTCGTTGACGTTTTCGGCTGCTGCTGCTGTTGATGATATGATTGCAGTCGTGTACGTACGGCATCGATAAACTTTTGCGGATAATGTTTTATTATTTCTAATAAAATGAACGAGTTCAATCCACAGGCTGTTGTTGCTGCGTTGTCTATTAAACTGGTAGCTGTGTAGTACCCGCATAACAGTTCGGTCGTGAATAAGATGGAGTCTGTTGTCGGAAGCGTTTTATAGACATCTTCAGGGCGTCTCAGATGACCTTCTGCTACGTTCTCTACAGCACGTGTACTGTCTGCTACTAGTACACGCTAACAACTGTCGACTTTATATAGTCGCTTATACTTACCTAGATCCGTATGCATGCTCAGTAACATGCATACGGTAAACAAGTTAAATCCTGTCGTCGTCGTTGACACACAAGTTTCATCTTGTTTAATGACACGTCATCACCATCAGGTGTGTAGGTAATTACCTCATTCTTGCTTCTCTCATACTAGTTATAGCTATCACTTTCATGCCAGGGTACATGGGAGAATGATAATAATACACATATAGAACATTAATCTTTTATTCTATGACAATCTTTCTCAAAAATTATTGAACAACTAAACAATAATTAAATAACTAAACAATTATTATTAAGGTTGAAATCTGTTCTCGGATAACCATGATAGAACATTAATCTTTTATTCAATGCGATTTGCCTAGACAGATAAATTTTGACAGCGGATCGATGATTTTGCCAGTAGGATGGCGAGAAAAGTTTTATTATAATTTTTTTATATTTTGTATTTATTAAATTATCATACTGTACTTAATGTAGAGTTGTGAATAATATATTACAAATTAAAAATTATATGTATTAGAAAATAGTAGCCTTGATTTAACCCATCTCCAGGGGAGCCCGCTAGTTTATTTTACCCCAGGGCCCGTACCGACTCTCCACGGGCCTGTGTTACATTGAAACCGTTTGGTTTTATTCTGTCTGAATTATAGTTGCAAGTGCGTTACAAATACAAGTGCTTCTAGATGCGTATAAACAATCTGTAAAGAGTTTTTTTATTAAATTAAATTTTGAATACCTATCCAAAAGAAATTTCCTGGTTTATGGAATTTGCTTCGATATTTTTATTGTAATTGGGGAACTAAATCGAAAAATTCAAAATCAAAACAACGTGCGATTACATTAATAAAAGAAATTAATTAAAATAAATATTTTTAAATTAAAACTAAGTTTTAAATGCTTACTAAAATGTTTTTACACTGTAACCCTTTCGGGATAATAACTAACGGCAGCTCTTCGTCTGGTGGCTTGGATAGTGGGTTCGTTGAAGGCACCAATCATTAATTACAAAAAATGTTTACTTTTATTTTATTTGGCGCCACTTAGTTTTACGCTGTTTGAAAACTAAGAAAATAGGATTGGTTAGTATTTGAGTTGTTATTATTCTTTATAAATGAAATAATCATAAATCAAAGCAAAATATATTAGGCGACTGTAAATTAATACCATAAAAAGAGATATTCCGCAAATTTCAGCAATGCACGCGTCAGATCATTTACTAGGAATTGAGAAATTAAATACCGAAACCGAATGGCATATGTTAAAAAACCACGAACAATCTAGATCAGAGTGGGCCAAGCTCAAGCCCGCGAGCTCGAGACATTCCCCTACTCTGCTAATACTGCCACGATCACGCCCGTCCCCGTGCAACGTTCCACTCGTACCCCTACTCAGAGCAATCACTGCCGGTCTAAATTAGTCTAATCTTAAAAGAATGATGAATTTATAATTTTATTTTATATCTTGCAATTTTTATAAATTACTTTTTTATCTGCTTATATTAAATGTATGATTTATTAGTTACTCCTTCAGTTATATTGTTATAATTTTTTAAAATATGTATTTTCATAATCCCAAACCAAACATTAATTTTCAATTTATATTTATCATTTATCTAAATATTTATTTAAACGTGCTACTACAAGGAATTTAACTAAAGGTGGGAGCCGCGTAGGGGAATAGTGAGGGTTAAGGACAACCCAAATGACTCAATATGATGCAGTAGTGGAAGTTAAACACGCGTAAGGGGCCCCTCCGGTGGCCCAGCCTGAACTAGATCTAACATTTTGATTAATATTGTTTATACATAGCTTTTGATTTTTTCTATTTTATTATATTGCATGCTATGTAATAATATAATATTGATTTTTTTTTCTATAGTAATAAGTTATTAATAACTATATCTTTTCCTTTATTTAATAAAAAAAATAAATAAAAGGGTTGTTCTGACTTTTTTTCCCCCTAATTTTACTATTACAGGAATCTATTACTATTTTAAAGAAATAAGTTATCCTACACAAAGTGGAAAATTTGAAAATTGTTGCTTTAACTTAAAGATCCTTATGCAAAGGGATTGCAGGTAAGTTCTGGCCGCGACTCCACTTTTTTGGATTTATTTGAACGTGCTTTTGGTGGCGGATAAAACTTTGGAGCGCGTTCAAATGAACCTCTAAAAAAAGGTGGATTGCCGCCTAAAAATTTTCTTGAACCGCAATATATCGATTTTATATAACCGTGGTGATAGAACATACAACAAAATTAACAATACAACAAAATTAATGTCGTTCGTTCATTGTGATAAGTTATGTACTAGTCAATTACAAACAACAGAAGATTATGGTCTCCAATTACACATTAGACTGTTTGCTTAATCTATACCAGGGGTGGCCAACCCGAGGCCCGCGGGCAGCATGTGGCCCGCCTAAAACATTTTTCCGGCCCGCGAGATTCATCACACTTTTACAAAATATATTTATTTTATAATGGCCAAGGTAGTAAAAACCAATATATTAAAAAAATACATTATTTGTGCATCCATATATTCAAAAATTAACTGTTGAGATTATGAAAAAAAATTAACTTTGACTTTAAAATAATATTCTTGCGAATATATGACAGATATTGCCTGTTTTATTCATGAGTTTACAGTTATGAGTTTCCAGAATAATTAAATTATATTCTGGGAACTCATGATAGTAATAGCCAACACAATAATAATAACTCATTCTGTTTCAATTTCTCACTCCAAAAAAATGTCTATAGTGTATCTAAATCTAATATGGGGATATATAATTTTATCTGTGGCCCGCAAGATCATTTGGGTTGGCCACCCCTGATCTATACAGTGCTATTAAATTAACTTGCAATATGTGCATTTCCCTATATTGCATTTTAAATTAATCAAGTCAAAGCATTATGTGCACATAGGCAACCAAATATACAGCACGGTATTTTTATCATTTCATTCAATTTAAAATGCCAGTAAAATCAAACAAATGAATTACTTAGTACACTGTCAAATCAATTATTTAGTATTAAATTATTTAGTAGGTATTAAAAGGTGTACTAAAGAAGAAAAGGTGCAAATGTGTCTGTGGTACCAAAACCACAATAGCTTACAAATGGCTTGTGATTTATTTGCTGCTGAATTTCCAACTCGCCCTATCTTACATCCTTCTACAATTTTGCGGACATTTAATAAATTAAAAAATTAAGGGTGTATTGCTGGTAACTCAAATCGTAAGCGGGCAAGAACTGTATTAAGAGACGAGATGAGACTGAATATTTAAGTTTACACAGAAGTGAAACCTTTTAGTTCATTAAGTTACGTTGCTTCAATTTTTGAAATCTTGGCCGGCAGTGCTCGAAATGCTCAAGAGTTAAAAATACAAAATCATCAGCAATTATTTAAAATTTACAAAATTAATAGGACAGTTTTTTGCAAAAAATGTTAAATTTATTAAATACAGATGAACAGTTATTACACAAGATTTGTTTCACCGATGAAGCTACCTTTTCTCTAAAAGTAAAAGTAAATTCACAAAATTACAGGTACACTTTATAATTATACAGTTCAACTAACTTCAGCGTAACCTATTATCACTTATTACAGATATTGGGCACAAAGAAATTTACACATACAAAATTGGACTCATACAGTATAGGGAGAAAGTAAATCTCTGCTTGGGTATAATCAATAATACACTAATTGGCCCATTTTTCATTAATGGCATTTTAAACTCCTATTCTAATTTAAATATTCTCCGTAATTCAAGAGTTCCTCAAATCCAGCAACTTGCCATTTCTCCAGCCTGGTTCTCCATCTCACTCGACGGTGGAAGTCAGAAACTTTCTCAATAGAAATTTCCCTGAGCAGTGGATTGGAAGAAATGGGCAAATAGTCTGGCCAGCCAGGTCCCCTGATTATCTCCAAATGATTTTTTCATTTGGGGTTACTTCAAATCAAAAGTTTATACCCATACAAAAAACAAACGAATTAAAAAAATAGTTGTTGCAGAATGTGATAAGCTCAGACTTCCATCAAGATTTCTAATGCAGTTCAGGATTTTTATGATAGACTAGGTTACTGTTTGGAACAAGAGGGTAGGCATTTTAAAAAAAATCTAAAATAAAGTGGTGATTAATTTTTTCAAATAAAGAATTCTATTTACCTGTTATTTAAAGTTAGGTTAAGTTGGTTGGTTGTTAAAAGTATGCATTCTTCTCTGGAACAGACGTGGTTTGTTATCAAAAATACACCTCTGCATCTTTTATTTTACAATAAATGTTACTTTAATTTACTTTTGTATGTCTAATAAACTAAAAAATGATAATTATTAGCTTAATGAATGTCAAATGGAAAAAGTCAAACGGCTAGCACATTATAAGCGTTTATGTATTGTTGGTTGCATAAACATACAGTCAATGCAATGGTTTGATATGATTATTTTAAAATGCAATATGGAGCATATTGCATCTTAATTTAATAGCACTGTATAGTAAGTAAGTAATTAAAAAACAGCAAAAAAGCATTCATTATATTTGTCAAATATATTAGATTAATACCTAACTATTATAGGCCCTGAAGGTGATGAACAACAACATCGAAACGTCGGCAATTGTAGAAATGTAATCTGAGTAAATATAAATAGACCATAAACCCATCAAGAAATCTAGCACACAATCCATCCAAACAAGTTTTTATTTTTCTAATTCACACTACAATTGTTTCAGCTTTCTTTTGTTACAGTTTCTTATTAATATTATTAAAATCAAGGCCATCTTCAGGTAGCTGTGCATAAATTATTTATTGATGTTGGCGGAACGTTTTTATATTTCTTATATTAATAAAATTTAAAATTAATATTATTATTATCTTGTATTAGATAAAAAATTATAGAAGAACTTATTTAAGTTCTTACAATCATCCCCCAAACTATGTTAAAAAACATTAATTATCATTGTTTTTAGATTTAACTTTTCATGTTGTATTTGTGAGTTGTGGAGGACATGTTAAACGTTCCCCAGACCAAAGTGGAATATCACATTCCACTTTGGTCTGGAGAACGTTTATAAAAAAATTGAAATATATGTAGCATATAAACTTGTTATGATTAGAAATTGTATAATATAATGCAAACTTTAACATTCATAATTACCTTTTTCTCCAATTAATTAATTTTATGCTATAAACTGGGTACATTTTATATTCATTTTGTTTTAGTATAGATAGATAGTATATACGTATATTTTTTTGTTTTATTTATTAGTATAGGTACTTTAGTGTATATTTTTCTTTTTATCTAGATGTATCTTTCTCTGAAAAATTATTTAAGTGGTTAGTTATTAACAATTAACACAGTGGTATTAAATCTTTTGTATTTACGATTAGATATTGTGGGTTAGTTATTTCATATACGTATCTAGTTTATTAAAATAACGGTTTTGCAAAGTACAATTGAAGTATGCTTCTCTTATTTGGTATTTAATTTATAATCGTGTAGTTTGAATAGAAAAGGTTCATTGTTGTTAAATACTTTTAGTAAAGTATTATTCCAATAGTTGTACCAGTGGCGTGCGGTGAGAATTTAGGCTAGGGAAGCAACCACGATTTTAATTTTAATATACGAGAGGTACAAGCGCGGATTCACGGGGGGGGGGTAATTCCCCAACATACTACAACATACAACATACCAAATACATAGAATAGAAACAAATAATGTTTGTTTAATTATTATTTATTAAAACAATTATTTTTCTAAAAATTTCCCCCTCAAAATATTTCTCTGGATCCGCCCCTGCTAGGTACAATAAAAAAACAGTGTTATAACTATTAAGCTTAAAAGTTTTTCAAAGAAGAACTTTTACACTTTATACTTAAGGAATTTGTTGACTATTATTCTTTATTTTAAAAAGGTACTACTATTTATCTATAATGCAACTCGATTTTTCGCTCTTTCTGAGTAAAATTCCGATGCAAGATTTTAATCTTTGTTGTTAAATTTGAAAGTTCTGGTTTTGATCTGCCTTTCTAAATAATTTGTAATTTCTCTCGAAAACTGTATGCAGAAAATTCTTTATTAATAATTTACAAACTGAACAAAAACATCGTCCCGATTCGAATGTATCGGAAGTACACGTACCTTCCACCGAAGGAGCTGAATTTGCAGTCGTGACGATAATACAATTTTAAATTTGCATACAGTGCAAACTAAATAGAATTACCTATTTGTCTTTAAAAAAATCCAACTTATATAAATTAAAATAATAAAATGTGACAAAATACAATCTCTTTCGCAGAGTTACATTACTTAAGTAGCATTAAATTTAACAAACACTAAATCGAACAAATAACCAAATTATAATAAATAAACCTTTAGGCATGAAGTACACTAAAAATAACGGCCAAACAATGCTAACAGCATCGTCTGTATCAACACACCTGCTGATCCACGTCAAGACTAAGAGAAGAGCAGTTATAAGCAACGAAGTCAGTGCTTATATGCAGTGTATGAAACACATTTGAATCGGCCTAATTTAAAATAGTACTCTAAATAATTATCCTCTTTGCTGTACCGAACTGATATTGAGCTTTAAGTTGATTAAATATTACAAATTTAAATAAACGATAACCATAATTTTATAAAAATATTTTTGTTAGCATTGGTTTTTATTTTTAATAAATTCTCAAGGGAAGCATTGCTTCCATGGACCGCACGCCACTGAGTTGTACGATTTTTCCAATTATTTAGTGTTATTTCTTATTAAATACTAGACGTAAGTTTTTTAACTGTCATTTGGAAACATTAGTATCTATCTTATACTGCGTACTATTGCTGTTATTTAAATAAACAATCTCTGTATGTTGTGGGAACAATTGAAGGGTATAAGGAAAAACAAAGAATGTCGCACTGTCTTTGATTAGAGATATTATGATTGTTGTTGATAACGGCATCATTTTGAAGGTACGAAATATAACAACATAAAAATGTTTTCCATGGATTAGGTATGTTCTTTTCACATAGTAGTTTGTACACTAAATAGTCATTTTGGTTCCTAACAGATGTCACACACATCTTAAATCTTTCAAAATTGTGACATTCCTTGTTATTTCCCCATGCCATTCTATTGTAAATAAACTATCAAATTAAGACTAATGTATATAATAACAGTATTAAAAGAATTATATTTGAATTTCTCTCAGCAAATGTTTCTTAACTTTTTTTTTAGTTTATAAAATGTAATGATTTTGTAAAAATACGTTCAAATAAAAAAACCGCCTTTAAATAAGAACATAATCTCATTTTATAAATATCTATAATTTCTTTAATAAAATTGCTGTTGTATTACTTTGATCGTGCTAGAGATGTCGCTTTCAATGATTGAAATTTGACATTAAAAAATATACAGAAAATTACCAATTTATTCGGGCAATGTCGCAACCAAGAAGACTATATACAGGAGACCAAACTCAAGTGGAGGTGATAAGAATTCTTTACACAAAATCCCAGAGAAAGCCAGTGGCAAGCATTAGCGACATCAAGCGGAGATTAGTAAAATGTCAGAAGTTGTTGTAAAAGATTCCTCAGCAGTACGCAAACCGATTCTTATTAGGAAGATTCGAATTCATTGCAAAAAGTTTAATAATTGATAATTTTATAATAATAGTTTAAATAGTATTGCACTCGAAAATGTTTTGTTTACTAAAATGTTTTGTTATAAAATAATTTATAAATCATTAAAATCATTAGATTTTATAATTAATAATTAATATAATAACATAATTAATGTAAAAATAACATAATATCATCAAAATTGGGAAATTTTATTAGGAAATATATAAATAATATAGTAATATACAAAAATATAATACAACAAAATATTGACATAGATTTGTTATAATTCTTATTTACAATATCACAATAGTAATAAAAAAACTCGTGATAAATTACAGAAAATATACGTACGAATAAATATACGATAGAGTTACAATATGTAATTTTTTCGACTATCTCAATTATTAAACCATTTGCAATGAATTTACCTAATAAGAGTAGGTTGAGAAATTGTTTTGACATTTCACTAATAGCCGCTAGATGTCGCTAATGGCTTCCTCTGGGACCGCCTACGGCGGATTTTATGTTTCCCCCAGTTCTGCAGTTTGGTCTCCTGTATATAGTCTTCTTGGTCGCAACACGATGAATTTGTATATGTAGCTGTAGTGTTATACTCCTATGTAATAATAATTATTAATACAATACGTCTCCCATTCCAGCTTCTCTTCCATCTAACAGAATATGCCCGAACTTTATGCAAGCTTCTTCATTTCAATAATAACACCATAAATGCAGAAACCTGTGATTTTTTTAAATAAATTTTTTGAGATCCACAAACATTTAAAAAAATAAATGAACCAACAGCAACGTTTAAATTCGAGGCGCCGTTGATTTAAAATATAAAAAATAAATACCTGACAAAATACATAAACAAATGAATATATTATGCAATATAAGATAGTTCTTAACCTAACATCACATTTTAATATATAGATACAATCATTTAATGTATAGCTTATAAGATACCTATGTTCATGAATGATACTATATATTTTGTGGGGTATTTTTTGTTTTCATATTTTGTCTCCAGCAATCTTTCTCCGCCATTTTTCTTTTGTTCTTTGAGGTGAACTACTATTACTAGAGTGAAGTATTATAACTCCTGCACCTACTCTGTGCCAAGTTTCATAGAATTTTGTAGAGAAGTTTCCTCACACCTCTTCTTCGCGTCTCGAGATCAACAAAATTGCCCAAAAACCTTGCAAGAAGCGGTGTAAGGAAACTCCCCGATAGAATTTTATGAAACATCGCATGGTGCAGATGTAGATGCAGTACTTCACTTCTGGCAACAAGAAAGATTCACTTTCTAGACCAAAACAGAATTTCGGAGTGACTTTTAACAAAAAATGAAAGTAGACGAATTAATATAATTTTAATAATATGTCTTTAAATTTTAGTAAAATAAATACAGAACCTACTAGAAAAAATTCTTTATTAGACATCATCATCACTTCTCAACCTTCACTTATACAGAAATCTACTGTTGTAAATTGTCATTTTTCTGACCATGACTTAGCAGCCTGTGAAATTTCATGTCAAAAAGTTCTATGTTCTCCTATTAATTATACTTATAGAGATTTCAAGAATTTTAGGCGTGATAATTTTTATACCGAATTGCAAACTCTCTCTTTGGATGATATCATTTATGAAGATAATATTAATCTAAAAGTTGAAATTTTAAGTAGCAGAATATTAAATCTATTTAATAATCATGTTCCATGGAAAACAATCAAAATAACAAAAAGACGCTCGCCTTGGTTAACTGATAACATTAAACTGTTAATGAATTTGAGAGATCAGGCAAAAACTAGGTATAAAAAATTAAAAACCACAGCTGCATGGGAATATTACAGGACGTTGCGTAATTATACAAATACCGCAATATAGAATGAGAAAAAGGCTTATTTACAATTTAAACTTGACCATGCTAATAATTCTAAATTAATATGGAAGGAATTTAGAGCCTTAAATGTTGACTCTTCTAAAAGTAAAGAAAATAACACTTTCATTGGCCGGGTTGATGAAATTAATAGTTATTTTGTGAATAGTATTCCACATATTTCAGTTTCTGAACAACTACTAAATTTCTATAAAAATAATAATTTAAATAATAATGGAGATTTTAGTTTTAATTCTGTAGACAGCAACACCATATCAAAAATAATTGATTCGTTAAAAAGTAATTCACCGGAATCAGATGGATTAAATATCACACTGATAAAATTATGTACATATTGTAAACTCATGCATTTTAGAAAATATTTTTCCCGACAGCTGGAAGTCGGCTCTTGTAACACCTATAGCAAAAATCGAGAAACCTGTTGAGTATAAGGACTACAGACCGATTAGCATCTTACCAACGCTTTCAAAAATTTTAGAAAAAGTAATTAACTCGCAAATTAGAGAATTTTTAGAGCGTAATAGTTTGCTGCCACCTTGTCAGTCGGGGTTTCGCTCAGCGCACAGTTGCACAATCGCTTTGGTAATGATAACAGACGACATTCTCAAAGCACATGATAAAGGAAAAAGTACGTTATTGGCTCTGTTAGATTTCAGCAAAGCGTTTGATACAATAAATCATGAATTACTGCTTAGTATTTTGCACTACATAGGTCTTGGTAATAATGCAGTCGGTCTGATCCAAAATTATCTTTCCAACAGGACGCAACGAGTTAAAGCATCTAATACTGTGGCTAGACCTGTTGATGTTAAAAGAGGGGTGCCGCAAGGTTCCATATTAGGTCCCTTGCTGTTTACCTTGTATACCACAGGTCTTTGTGATTGTGTGGGGGCCTGTAATATTCACATGTACACAGATGACACACAAATCTACTACTCATTCAGTCCAAATCATATCGAAGATGCCGTTGATACACGAAATAAAGACTAAAGACTTACAATCTATAAATGAATTCTCCGCTAAGCATGCATTGATCTTAAACCCAACTAAGTGTTATATTCTACTTTTAGGCAAACCGATCAATAATTATCAATTAATACCCATAAAAATTTGAGATATCAATATTCCCATAGTTGAAAGTGCCAACAATCTTGGAATCGTTTTTGACAAATCATTTAGATTCAAAAAACAAATCAATAAATATATACAAAAAGCTTATTACAATTTAAAACTTCTTTACCCGCATAACGACTACTTAAGCAAAAACGCAAAGATCTTATTGAGTGAATCTCTTGTACTATCTCAATTTAACTATTGTATACATGTCTATGGCCCTTGTCGAGCCATGCCAAAATCGCATTTTCCCGACTGTAATCGATACAGTAAACATGATAATACGATACAGTATTAAATAAAAAAATTTACAGTTTCTATGGTATCCACAATAGAGCTTTCAGAGTAAAAAGAGTTAGAATACCGAACCAGCAAAGGTTCCAGTCCCTGCTTATTGTTATAGGTGTTGCCTATCTATGGGCTTAAATAATTTAATTAAAACCTTCTAAAATGATGAAAATTTCCAAAATGGCTTTAAATCATTTTTTTTCTATCAGGTGCCATTTTCGATGAAAAAAATGATAAACTTTCAAAAACGACAATTTGTTCTTCTCAATGTTGCTCGAAATTGAAGCACTCTAGAAATAAACTCCAGTGGACAAAATTTATGTAATCTTTGTCGAAGAATGCGATGCCGTTAAAAAAATTAAACATTTCTTTTTCTAATGTTTTCAATTTTTTTTGGAACTGGATACGTGTTTACCCTGCTTTACGGGTCAAATATAAATTTTTTCATATAGAGGGCATGTCAAAAGATGTTTCATATAGAGACATTCGAAAGTAGAGGTTTCAAGCTTTGAAATGAGCCCCCGCTGGCCTTTCTAAATTGCGCCAATTTTTGGAACTAGCCGGTGGTTGAGTTCAGAAAGAATGACCCATGTTTTTTCAAAGCTTTATTTGTAATCGATCCATTTCAGTATGCCCAAGGCCGACTGTCCACTCACAGAGCTTGCTTCGTCACGTTTTGTAACTTAACATCCTCCCTATATCTGCTTACTATGCCACTAACAATTCTCAGTCGAGTTTCTTTGTAGGTGGATCATATTCACGAAATTCGGTATATGTGTCTGTCTCTGAGTGTGTCCATTTTTTCGAGATTTTTAAATTTTGACTGCAGATTGGGATACTTGATGAAACAGTAGAACAAAGATGTCTTAGAACTAACGTTTTATCTCTTAAGGGACATGAAGAAAATGATCGACAAAGTCTAAAAATCTGCTATATTAAGCATATGATATGAATTCAATGTAAAATTTTATGGTAAGAATGGATGGTAAATCGGGATAGTTGTCCGAGGGGGGTAAGTCCGAGAGGGAGATAAGTCAGAGGGAGGGTAAGCCGGAAGAGAGAAAGTAAGTCTTAGGAAGAGATAACTTAGCGCAGTTAGCCGGAAAAAGCAGTAAGACGGGGGTAACTAAGGGAGGAAGGGAGGGTAAGTCGAGATTGGTGGCAAAGGGGTAAGTCACAGATGTTTGTAAAATAGCGCTTTCAAAAGTTCGTCTGAGAATGGTAAGCTTAGTTTTCAACTGTTGTTATTCGATTAACCGACTTTGAGTAATTTGACAGCAATTGTTATAGAAAAAAGTTTAGTTAAATTTTTAAAATATAAACATTATGACAAAATTATAGATAATTTCGCACTGGGCAAAAACAAATAAATTGCATAAATGTACCAACATAATATGTTACTCTTGTTTTTTAGTAATATATAATTGTTACCGACTACCGTAAACCATGAGTCATCGTCCATGACTAGCATAGAGCACCAGAATAGGAAAATACAGAAAATATAGACAATAAAATTTTTCTCCATATAAAACTATCTTTATATAAAATCGTTAAAGTACAAACAACAAATTAACAGTCGTAGTGGCAATAAAAACGTATTAAAATCACTTCTATAGCACAGCACTCGTGGAGGGCTCCACGTTCCGCAATTACAGTCCACCCACTGCCAATCATCACGAGCCGCCAATGTCCTAAAATTTATTTTTATTTCAAATGTTTCAAGAGTTAAGCTGGGGGTTGTTTTAAGAACGCAGTGCATAATAATTATTTGATTTCAATAAAATAGTAGAAGTCACTTTATAGCAAAAAGCAGTATCGCATACCAGTGGCGTAGCCAGAGTTGGCCCTTGAGGGGGGATACAATAATAAAAAAAATCCACAGACTTGGCTCTCAACGTATACCTATAATAACTGTTTATTTAGGTTTTTTATAGATTGTACGGAACAAAAGTGCAAATATTAAAGAATACGGAATAAAAAACAAAAACATTTTATAGTGGGGAGGCGCATTTAGTAAAATATGTAAAATAACAAAGTTGGCTTGCCCTGAAACTAGAAACCACCATGCTAAATTTTATATTACAGTAGTACAGATGATATTTTGACCGGTAGTCACTGTGTATGAGTGGGACTCTATTTTCTGGTCGCCATTTAGGAAAATGGCGAATGCAAAAATTTTAGTGTTTGTGCTTTGGAATCCACTCAACCTAAAAACCTTTATCTTGGTGTCAAATTATATGTTTTTGGGGTCAAGGAATTCAAAGAAGTCTTTAATTTATTCATATATACAACCCATCTCCTATTTTTCAAAATGTGGACCAATATATGGGATTAAATGAACTTATATTTAATTATTTTTCAACTATTCCAATCCTCCTTTATTAAACAAAGATAATGATATTTCTTCTTACTCAAACATGAAAACCACAATTAAAAAAATGTTGATTTGAAACAGTTACTTCAATAGTAATTGCATGATGTCCCACTGTCACTAGCAACATATGACGGATGTCTTCGTCTTCCAACAAATAAAGCCATGCTCTGTACAATCTTGATAGGGGACAATGGTGTAGATATCCCTCCTGTAGCAGAACCTGGTATGCGTACATGCTACATCATTGATGCTATGGGCGGAATACAAGCACTTAGAAAGCCACAACTTTTGGTGATCTAGCGGACTCATTTGTGAAGTTAGTATTGCAGAGTTTCTCTGATTACACTCGAGAATTGATGTTGTCTTTGATAGCTACAAAAATAATTCTATTATATCAGCAATCAGGGCCAAACGCAAAAGTAAGAGCACCCCCCTCTCTTGTAAGACGTGACATACAAGATTTCCTTGCCACAGAATTGGAATCTTCTTGAGAATAAAAAACTCTAACTCACTTCCTCTCAAATTAGTTGATGGATGTATCCTCTAAGAAATTAAACCCAAACCAAGTTGTGGTGACAGCAGGTGGTTATAAACAGTTTGATACGGCTACTTCCACATCTGGAATTCTGTCAGATACATTATTTGCAAACCACGAAGAAGCAGATACGAGGATTTTGCTTCATGCAAAAGATGCAACTAATAATGGATACAGTCGGATTGTTGTGCAATGCAAAGATACAGATGTGCTAGTTATGTTAGTGAACATGTTTCAATAAATTCACGCAGACGAAGTATGGATGCCCAAAGGAACATCATCACAGAAAATATTCGTCCCTGTGCATACAATATTCTCATGCATACCAAATGATGTGCGAGAATCTATTATTGGTTTTCACTTGATAAGTGGATGTGACACAACCAGTCAGCTAAATGGAATTGGCAAGAAAACTGCATGGGAAGTTTATCTGAAAAATCCTAAATTGCTTGCAGAAATAGGTGTTGGAACATTATCGGATACTGCAATCAAATTCGTTAAAGATTTTTTTATTAGCATTTACTCGCGCTCTCTACATAATGCAGAAACTTTAAAATCAATCAATGAACTTCGGGAATTACAGTTTGGGAGAAAATCACCAGAAATGCTTCCTCCTACATATGCTTCATTGAAGCTACACATTCAACGTGCACATTACCAAGCATTTGTATGAAGAAAAGCACTGGAGGCTAAGCCAATGTTGCCTGAGTTACTTGATGGCGGATGGTACGATGATAATGGTGAATTAAAACCAGATTATGCTTGATCTAATTGTGTGTGTACAGTAAACAAGCTACCATGTCTCAAAATGTGTGGGTGTTTTCTTGAGCAGTGTAAGAACATTATTCAAACCAGGATGATGAAGATGAAACAGTGTAATTCTTGAATTTATATTAGGGAAGTTAGGCCCCATAAAGGACATTTTTAATTGTGGTTTTTATGTTTGAGTCAGAAGAAATATCATTATCTTTATTTAATAAAGGAAGATTGTTATAGTTGAAAAATAATTAAATAAAAGTTCATTTAATGCCATATATTGGTCTCCATTTTGAAAAATGGGAGATGGGTTGTATATATGAATAAATTAAAGACTTTTTGAATTCCTTGACCCCAAAAACATATAATTTGACACCAAGATCAAGTTTCTAGGTTGAGTGGTTTCCAAACTACGAACAATCAAATATTTGCATCCGCCATTTTCCTAAATGCCGTCCAGAAAAAAAGGATCCCACTCATACACAGTGACCACCGGTCAAAATATCACCTGTACTACTGTAATATAAAATCTATCATGGTGGTTCCTAGTTAGGTTTCAGGGTGAGCCAAATTTGTCATTTTGGCCATCTGCCTACCCACTATTAAGAATACTAACTAGTCTTTATTCAACAAAAAACATTACGAAACAAAATCTAGGTGCCATGGTTGTTGGTCAGTTTGTCAAATATTTCATCTACTTTTCATCTACTTTTTTTTAGTTTTTGACCCTTGGCCAAATCCCCTCTCCCTGTGGCTACGCCACTGTCGCATACACATATTCTATGTTGATATGTGTTTTATTAAACTGTGAAATGAGATAATAAATGAGGTTCCTGATATTATAATATCAAACATGAATTATAATTTTATCAAGAGGTTTTTGACAGAAATTAAACACAAACTAAAAAATCTTAACTAAACATGTTTTATTAATCTAAAAGAAATCAAAGTAATCAAACATAAGATGTTACATTTATCTTGGTTTTTCAAAAATCAATAAGCACTTAATTACGCGATGTCTTTTATTGTTATTTTGGTTGGCTTGTTATAGTTAAATAATTGCTTCATAGAGATATTCTCTAAATACCTTCAATAAAACCTAATCTCAAGTTTTTGTCACAGAACAATCTTAATGTAGGGCAAACCTACCTTTTGTAAGCACAATTCCAAAAATAGTAGGAAAAATAATACTTCTTAATAATTCGATTAATTACGAACTCCCGATATATCATTTGAATTTTTCGCGCGCGTTTCAGTAGTGACTGTTGTCTTCGACTCTATACGCGATTCGAGCCCTTCTGAGTGCTGCCTGCTTTATCCATTTAGTAATAAACCAGCTTCGTCAGTGCAACTATTTAATATGGAAAGTTTGGATGTCAGGTAAATATTTTTCACAATTATTTATTGGTTTTTTTACATATTAACATTGACCTCTTTACTAGTAGAACTTAGTTCTTTGTTTAAGCTACTTAAAGAGTTACTAAATTTTAATAATTTGATCTATTCCAACATTTTGTTTTCAAGAAATCGATATGGTCAATGTAGTTGTACATTCTTGTTTGGTCTTGGTGCTTACTAATGTATAAGAATCCGTACCAGATTCTTTTCCTTAAATCAAGGAAATCATTCTTTGTTATAGAAACAGAACAATAATATCACAAAGAGGCGCAGAGCAAGGAGGCCTTTCTGGTCCTTTTGGTTCTTTTTTTGTCTAACTACTCATCTCTTAGTTTCGACGTTGTTAATTCCTTAGTAGTTCATAAATGGTGGTACAACTACCGATCATTTGTATCTAAATTTGTAAAATGTGTTACATTCAAACCTAAAGGCTTTTAAAGTCTCAGACTGTACAGTCATTAGCAAATGTCTTGTCCTGAGTAGGCAACACATTTAACAATTCTAGTAAAAGAAACGACGTACGTTTCGGTGCATAGTTTCTTTTGTTTACAAACAACAGCAAATCTAACCAGTTTTAAAGGTTGCTACCCTACCTAGAGTGGCTTTGTATAACAACAATAGAGTAATAAAAACTGCTATTTTCAAGTGAGTTTCTTATTTTACTGGAATACAAAACAGCCGATTCACTTCTATTATCGTTTCTTCTATTTTAAGAAATAAATATCGTATATACTTTTTTCTACTTTATTATAAAATCTATTAATTTATTTACGAGTTTGATTTGGTTATTTACAAAGTTTAATTATTTTGTAAACACTAAAAAAAAACTAAATTTTTAGTACTAACTGTAACCAGTTTTTATTGCAACAATTAGTAAAACTAATAAATAATCAAAACTAATAATCATTCCCCTAGTTTCCAAAGTAGAATCAGATTGGGCATACAAACGAGGCATATTTAAACATTTAGGGCCGGTTTATTCACCTTCAGGTAAAATTCCCAGTAGTTGCCGGTCAAATAAATTAAGTTTAATAATAAATACAGTTTGGGTATATTCACAGGATTATATCTTGAAAGTAGTTAGTGGATTGTTTATGCGAAAGGGTCGAACTTTCGCACTCAGGTAATACATACAAGAGAGAGATGGGTAATTGACAGAATAATGTGTTAGAGAGAAAAATTAAACCCATTGACTAATCTATTTAAAAGGAGGCGGGATTTAAAAAAATCTGTAATCGTTCACAAATATTTTCTAAAAATTTTAGGTAAACAGATATTTATGATATATATGATCTAAGGTTGTATGCTTTGTCAAGGGTATTTCTTAATTTTTGTTTTATGACTGTTTTGTTTTTAGTACTGACTATATCTATGTTTCTAGTTTTTTCTTAGTTTGTAGTATTTTTATTAAAACAACTGAATATTTAATAACTTTTTAAAATTTTAACGTATTTACATAAATAAATGCCTATATTATTACTTTATTTTTACTTATCGCTTACATTAATTTCTGCGATTATTTAATTATCTAAAATACTCCTAAGCCTCTATTTTTTGATGATTGTTCTCATTATTATTTTCGTTTAGTTATTTTTTATTAAAAGTAAAGAATGAAACATAAACACGCTATATAACTTTGTTTAACTAGTAGATGCTTCTATTTAAAAGGACTATTTTATAATGTGTGTCAAAGAAATCTTGAATAGAATGAGTAACAAGAGTTTTTACAAGCGTGTTTTCAAAACAAGCTTTAAAGAATTTAAATATCTTGCCCAGGTAGTTGTCCATCTCTGTTTAATTCGGTCTCTTTCGTACACAGTATAAGGGGTATTTCGATTCTTAAAGCAGCAACGTCCTTACTCGGGAGAAGACATTTGCTAATGACTGTACATATATAGGAAATGTGTACTAGTAACAAGCCAGAAGATTATCAGTGAATGGCCGGTATCGAACCAACTGGCAAGAAAATAACATAAAAATACATTTATAAGACATATTAAAAGAAAAAGGGACTTTTTCAGGAAACAGGTCACTACCGGTGGGTTATTGGAGATATCAATCTCTACAAAATATAAATATGGATCTATGGGTCTACGTCAACTTTTAGAGTACGTACATTTGAGTACGTTTTAACGTCATCCTACCTGGCCTGCAAATCAAGGCGGAAATCAACGGTTGATCAGTTAGTCACTCGGCTGTAAAGAGCAATCGCAATTGCAAACTGTAGAAGTGTGTTGCAGTCTGTGTTATTGAAAATAGCCCCTGAGTGTATTTCTATCTCAACATTGTGTAACAAAGACGGAATGTCATTGCATCATTGTCTATTACACAATTTTAAATTCAGCCTAAGTCCAACGTTCAAAACTGAAAAAGAAGTAAACGATTACTAACATTAAATACGATTATAGCCCTTATTCTTACTATGCGGTAAAGATTTGTAATGGACAACATTTCCAAGCAAGTAAATCAGCTGATTCAGTGGTCAGCAGTCCGCAAACTTTATGTTCAAACCGGTCATATTTATTAACAATTACCACGTTGGATTTTAATTTTGATTTTCAAAATGCATATTTATAGGATTGTATTCATAAATATTATCAACAAATCCTTTGGGCTATTGTTTAAACAAACATGCTTACTGCTAATTTTCAGTTTAAGGTAACGTTATTAAAATAGATATTGAAATTCAATCAAAAGTGAAAGACAAACCATATATGTTATGACTATAACAAGACGAAACAGTTTTCGGTACATAAAGTTCTTATGCAAAGCAGACAAATAATTTAAAACATAATATTATCGAAAATGAATTCGGAACAAGTAATAGAATGTACAAATATAATTGACAGTCTGGCAAGAAAGAACAGCAAACAAAATAATTTGGAAGATATTTTTAATATAGCAATGGATACAGATCTTGAGATTTCTAGTATAAATTTAGGAAAACGCATCAGATGTCAATACAAGTTACTTGGCCACGAGATATTTGAAATGATATATACAGTGCGCGTCTAAAGTCCGTTCCCCCCCTACTAATTTTTGAACCACCTGGTATATCGCAACGAAATTTGGAGGGCTTAAACAGGAGATAAGAACCTAATTTTTTATGACAAAATGACAGCTAAATATTTCAAAATGGCGGCTGAGCACCCTCTTGAATTACTTTTTTAAATAGAACACCCTGTATATTATTCCGTTTTCGAAATCTGCTCATAATTCTTAACATTTTTCTCTAATACACTTGGCATTCCGGTTTAAAATGAAGTATGGATTTTGCGAGGGATTTTGGTCACTTCCGGTAAAACATTTTTCTAACTAAATTTTATTTGACAGCTAACAGTTAAATTTGACAGTAAACAAGATGTAAGATACCCCAACAACGATTTTTGTTTTCAATGCAAACTTGATTGATAGCAGAATTCGTGTCTGTTGGATTTAAAATTAATTAAAATGTCCCTTTTCAAACGTTAATATTTGAAAATCAATTAAATTTAGAAGTAAAGTGTATTAGAGAAAAATGTTAAGAATTATGAGCAATTTCGAAAACGGAATAATATACAGGGTGTTCTATTTAAAAAAGTAATTCAAGAGGGCGCTCAGCCGCCATTTTGAAACTTTTAGCTGTCATTTTGTCATAAAAAATTAGGTTCTTATCTCCTGTTTAAGCCCTCCAAATTTCGTTGCGATATACCAGGTGGTTCAAAAATTAGTAGGGGGGGAACGGACTTTAGACGCGCACTGTATACTGTAGGTCACCCTATAAATTTGCCCCTTTGTGATTGTTTACTAAATTTAGTTGTAGTAGTTTGAACAAAATGTCGTATTTAAATGCTTTTAGAATCTAGTATGTAGTTCTACACGTATTTCGGCTTAAGAAGCCATTAGCCAGAATTTGCATAAAAGCAACTGAGTAAAATAAGTAATATAAACATAAGTTGCTTTTATGCAAGCTCTCAGTAAATGCCTCACATTCCGAAACACGTTTAAAGCTTTCTAGCATAATATTGGGAAACATTTAAATGCAGCTGTTTTCTTAAAACCATTTAACACAATATTTCAATCTGACTAATTACATTAAATTTGCAACATCAGAACTATGTTTCTACAAAGTTTATCAAATTCCTTCATTAAATTCTTTTTCTAACTGTAAATTCATCTATTGTTCACTTCTAAATATCTAATTAATTAAGTCGGCGAGAAACTATAATAGTCACAATGCCATAAAATTAAATTAAAATATATTTGCTTACAGTACTTCCAAAAGCACCATGGACAATAATGATCTTAGTTTAGCTGAACTGAGAACCATAGAAGAAATAACTGAACATTTGGATACTGCAGATAATTCTGAGTACGATGAACGTTATTCCTCTGATGTAGAATTTACTTCAGAAGAGGAAGAACTATCGGAATATTGCGATATATTAATCAGAGAACTGCAAATTAAACGTTTACATGAGATCCAAGATAATAGACCAGGAGTCAAATTAGTATTGACACCCTTGAAACCTGATATGATCCAGAAATCTGATTCTCAATCGGAGCCCAAAGATGAGGAAAAAGATGATGGTGGGTTTTTAAAGAAGAGATGGAGAGTAAAAAAAAACGGTTCTTCCTTACGTTCGTTCGTGGTTCCTCGTTTTTCTAACGACGTTGGAGGTATATCTCGTAAGTTTACACAAAAAATGTACAATGTAAAATTTAAATTTTAATGTTATAGGTATCGTCGAAGAAAATGAGCTAACGATGTCAGAAGTATGTGAATATAGAAGTGAATGAATCTGTACTAATTTGAGTTATAATGTGACAAATAAATCGTTACAATTTAATAACCATGTATGTTTCTTTATAATTAGTCAGATATATGCTATCACTTCAAAATATAATAAAATCAGGCTCGGATTGTAGTGAGGTTTCGGCCCGAGTTTTTCATCGGACCAGCCCACTGTGGGGACTTTTCGCTAAAATCCGTTCTTTATTGATTGTCCGATTTTCACGAAATTTTTACTATATACTCATAACTATAAGTACTTTTAATGATACCGAAATGATGAACCATTTTATTTTAGTTAAATGAAACTGCTGTAAACTTGATATTCCAAATGGTTACAGCAAGTAAATTTATTAAAACTATAAGTAGATTTGTTTATCAGATCGTGGTTCGTCAGAATATGATTTTTGAAAAAAATAATCTAATTCCAATAAAATTTTGGCCTCGGGTAATAGTTCTTTAATATTTTTTTTAACTTGGGTCTTAAAGCAGACATAACGGAATCAGAATTTAGTAGTAAACTATAAATAAAGATATCTCTATTATATACTATTCTAGATATTTTTCTTGAATGATTAAAATCCCTAAATTATTATGGCCAATTGGCACTAAAGCGTCTATAATAATATTCTCCCCATGAATCAAAAGTTTGTGTACTAAAGCTGGAATATAATCAGCCATATAAAGAAATTTACTTCGGAGTAGATTGAAACAATTGAAAAAATTCCCAACTCCTTTCTTTAGTGAATTCAAATTTACTAGGGAGATAAAATCTAACAGATAAAGAACAATCATCTTGCCAAACAATTGCAATTGTTTCGGTATTCATCATGTGAATAGGCACAAAACTACAAATAAGTACACTAGAATCTAACTGACTACTGGACTCTTAAAACTATTAATTTTGTATTGGGATTGGCTAGATGCCACCTACATCTACGCCCCATTTGGAAACCATAGTTAACCGAGTAGCATTTTCTAAAGTAGTTACTATTGTTATTGAAGAAAGAAAACGTGCACTTGCTAAATACTTGTAAATTAATCTTGCTTTCATTTGGAATTACAATAAAAGCATCCGTTGGTGGATACCAAAAACGTTAAGTTTTAAGTTTAATTATGTCATAGTCTGGTACTTTTGGTAATTTTTGAGAGTTGTCATAGTTTTCGCAGTACTTTCTCGCACTTTTAGCAGTATCAGGGCGAGATTGAAGAAAATGATAAACAAACTGGATATCATTGTTTTTGCAACTGAATAAGAAATGCAGTTATTGCCAGATCAGCTCTTACCTCGGCAGTTTTTCATCTTTTTTGACGGTCACTGAGGTTCTGAAAATGTTCCCTTTCCTTGGTGAAAAAGATTGTAATTAAGCTTATTTTGAACGGTTAGTTTTTTTACTTTAGCTTCGAAGTCGGAAAGAACTATGCAATAGTTGAGAAACCACTACAAATTCGGAAAAGTTTACGTTTTCCTTTTGCAGACAATAAACAATAAAAAACGACTGGTAAGTATTTGACTAAACAATCGTTGTAATACTAGAAATTATAAAATAATTGAGTTCAGTGCATTATTTTGAAATGGCACTGCATGTCAGCAGAGTAGATGAATTATGGTTGAACATAGCTCAGTTGGTTTTACGATTATGAGAGAGCAAGGGCAACTCACTGCGACATGGGCGTAGCCAAGGAGGAGAAGGGGGATGGTTGTCCCCTGGAAATCAATTATATACATGAAGATAAAAATACTGAAAGGAATTCCAATCTAAAACGAAAAAAATCTAAGATTTTATACCAATTTTAATCATTTTTTTTATTTAAAGCTGTTTAAACATTAAATGAAAAAATAGTACTCAGATTTACACAATAACAAAAAATTTTGTTTATTAGTAAATGATACAAACAAGGCCATTTTCAAAAAAAGGTTTCCGAGAACTAAGTATATTTTTTTCCGATTTTCAATTTTTAATATCTTCAAAATTTAATAAAAAGAAAGTTATGTTGATAGACATCTGATAAAAGCTTAAATAAAATAGTTACTGCAAATACCTGCGAAGTTATCACAATAATGAGCTGATTTAATAATCAAAATTTGTGATAAACATTCATGCGTGATTCAGTAGACAAATTATACTTTGGGTTATTCTACGCCAAATCATCACAAAAAATGAACTTTTCAAACCGACCATCTCAGATTTTTGTGAAATTTGGTGGGGTGGTAGAGGATATAAAGTAACCTACTTATGTAAAGTTATAGCCCTCAGTAACACACGGTATTCATACAGCAGATTTGCAAACATGCTAAAAAATGTAAAATTTATGCTGACAAGGTGAACAAAAATAATTCATAACTTTGCTTCTAAGCATAGTGGAACATTCAACCAAGGCTTGTTTTAAAGCTAAACGGCCATAGTTTTTATAAAAAATTATTTTATAATAAAATATTAAGTTTCTCATTCCAAGGTCACATGATGCGACATTTGACCTTGAATATCTAAGAAAGTGTACCTTCAATTTCTTTAGGAATACAATATGTTATATACTTAGATGCAGTCTCTCTTTGGTGTAAGATTCATTTTGGGAAGCCTTTGGGGACAGAAGTAAAAAAATTGTTAAATATAGTAGTTACACACTTTTTACAAAAAACATGCATCTGGCCGTTCAGACCTGAGTATTGTATCATCAGGTATTTAGTATATATCTACGCATATACCTGCAAGTTTTCTCTGCTAAGATAAGTGTAGGTATGATGTTGTACCTATACCTGCAGCTGCAGATACAGGTAGCTATACAGGACGTCCCAGTCAAAAATGACACATTTTAACACTGAACACTGACTTAACTGACTTAAAATAAAGTATGTAATTTTCAGAATTAAGTTTTATTTTGAGTTAATTTTTTCAGCTTTGTTTTAATTTTTCCCCACTTCTACAGGGTGTTATTAATTCTGCATTACAGTATTCTGATCTAAATTTGTCGATTGAAACTTTTAATTTTCACCACATATCGTACTTGGGTAATTTTAACTACTAAGACAAGTATAGGAATAATGTACCTGCACCTGCAGACACAAGTAGCTATACAGGGTGTCCCAGCCAAAAGTTGCACAGTTTAATACCGACTACTGACCAAACAAAATAATATGTAATTATGTGATTTTCACTATTAAGTTTTACTTTGCACTAATTGTTTTCAGTTCATGTACTTATGTCCTTATGTACTTGTGTACTGATGTACTTATGCTTTATGTGCTTATTGCTAGTGTACTTGCATACATACGTACTTATGTATGTACGACGTACCTTACCTCTAATCTAACCTTCAACATAACTTCTAATCTAACTTCTTACCTAACCTAACCTAAAAAATAACTTTTTATTAAAAGATTTAATTTGAAAAACTTTGTCAAAGTTGTGTTTGTTACATTTTCTTTCAATTTAGATTACATATACCGTTTCTTATAAATTTTAATGACTAAGGCCGCAGTCTCACTGAGCCTCCGTCTACCACCCACTGCCATCAACTAAAATTTAAACATGCATAAATTTATGCCGCTGGTCTCACTAAACCACTGTTAGCCACCTACTACCATCAAACGGTGACCACCAGTTTGAAATTTCGAACTTGTTCGAATTTTGGTGGTTGGTGGTCAGTGGTGGTAGAAATGCGCACGCGCCAGTGAGGATAATGATAACTAAAAATTTGCGTTTCCAGTCCACAGGTTTTTCGTTTTTAGTGATTGGTATTGTCAATGTGTGATGTTTCACGCTGTTTTGACAACATAACCTGAAAAAAATTTTAAAATGCTTGAGGGGAAGTCGTGGTCTCCTGTCGAGATCGACAATGGAATTATATGACCAGAGTTCGTCTGGTTATTCGAATTTAAATACCATGGACATGTTTTGGCGTCACATAAGCGACCAATTTCCAATATTTTTCCAATTTGGTTTATTATATTTTATTAAACGCAACGCGACAATAGTAAACAAAGCAATGCACATAACCTCATTTAATAGGAAATAATTGGGAAATAATAATAACAGTAAGCTTGCTAAGTTGGCAATATCTTACTTCAGAAGGAAATGAACATAAAACAAGCGCGAAATTTAAAATTTTACATGAAACTGGTAGTTACTACTTGCTTCAGTGGGACTTCACGGAATTATTTTAATTGGTGGTGGTCGGTGGTAGTGGGTGGTAGTGGCTGCAGTGAGACTGCGGCCTAAGAGCAAGTTAAGAATTTATACAGTTTTGAAAAATAGAAGAGTTTAACTTTGAGAATAGGCAATTATTTTATAACACCCTGTAAAAGTGAGGAACAATTAAAACAAAGCTGAGAAAAATTATAATTTTTGAAAAATAGAAGAGTTTAACGTTGAGAATAGGCAATTATTTTATAACACCCTGTAGAAGTGAGGAATACTTAAAACAAAGCTGAAAAAAATTAACGCAAAATAAAACTTAATCATGAAAGTCGCATATTTTGTTAAGTCAGTTTTCGTGTTCAGTGTTAAAAGTTGTCGTTCTTGGCTGGGGCACCTGTATATAGCTATCTGTATCTGCAGGTACAGGTACAACATTTAAAATTTGCAGGTATCTGCACAGATATATACTAAATACCTGATACAGTACTCTGGCATGAACTGTCAGATGCATGTTTTGTGTAAGAAGTGTGTAACTACCATATTTAACAATTTTTTACTCCTGTTCCCAAACGCTTCCCAAAATGAAACTTATACCAAAGAGAGACTGCATCTAACCAGCGGCGTGCGGTGAGAATTTAGGCTAGGGAAGCAACTACGATTTTTAAATTTAATATACCTAGATACAGGCGCGGATCCACGGAGGGGGGGAATCCCTCCTCAAAGTTTTGATATATACCTTAGTATTATAGTTAAATAAATCTTGAATGTAAAAGTAGTTAATGTTTATTAAATATTGTGCAATATATAACATTTATAAATAAATATACATAGGATAAAAACAAATAATGTTTGTATAGTAATTATTATTAATTTACTTAAAACAATTATTTTCAAAAAATGCCCCCCCCCCAAATAATTCTCTGGATCCGCCCCTGCTAGGTACAATAAAAAACAGTGTTCTAATTATTAAGCTTAAAAGTTTTTCAAAGAAGAACTTTTATACTTTATACTTATGGAATTTGTTGACTATTATTCTTTATTTAAAAAAGTACTACTATTTATAATGCAACTCGATTTTCCGGTCTTATATAATTCCGGTCAGGTTTTAATATTTGTTGTTAAATTAGAAAGCTCTGGTTTTGATCTGCCTTTCTCAACAATTTGTAATTTCAAAACTCCAAAACTGTATGCAGAAAAATCTAATAATTTACAAACTGAACAACAAAATCGTCGCGATTCGGTTGTATCGGAAGTAATCGAACCTTGAACCGAAGCAGCTGAATTTGTAGTCATGACGATAATGCAATTTTAAATTTGCATACAGAACAAACTAAATAGAATTATTTGTCTTTAAAAAACCAACTTATATAAATTGAAATAATAAAATGTTTCAAAATACAATCCCATTCGCAGATTTACATTTAACAAACACTAAATCGAACAAATAACCAAATTATAATAAATAAACATTTGAGCATGGAGCACACTAAAAATAATGTGATCTTACTACGATGTACAAGGCACCCGCCGACTAACGAAGGCGCGACTGGCCGGCTGGATGCGGGGAGAAGTGCAATAAGCAACGAAATCAGTGCTTATATGCAGTGTATGTAACACATTTGAATAGGTATTACCTTTCCGCGCAAGTTTAATAAGCTTAATTTAAAATAGTAGTCTAAATAATTATACTTTTTGCTGTACGGAATTGATATTGAGCTTTAAGTTGATTAAATATTACAAATTTAAATAAACAATAACCATAATTTTATAAAAACATTTTTGTTAGCATTGTTTTTTATTTTTAATAAATTCTTAAGTGAAGCATTGCTTCCATTGCTTCCATGGACCGCACGCCACTGCATCTAACTGTATACCATATTGTATTCTTAAAAAAAATGAAGGTTTGTGGGTTATTTCATATATCTAGTTTATTAAAATAAAGCTTTTGTAAGGTACAATTTTTTTTACAGAATGTTTATTTGCCAGAAAAACACAATTTTTGTATTATACATGACATTGTTAATAGTATATATTACAAGTGACTAATCTCACTTATGAGGCATCTTGATTCCTCGGTCACTGCTGTGTGTTTATTCGTCTTCGACTGATAGGAATTGATCTTGGGGGAGTCTTCGTTTTAACCGGGTGTGGATGTTTCGCTTGCCTAGGTCTAGGTGTTATAGTATGCTGCTCCGTCGCGTGCCTTGATGTTGTTAAGAAATGTTTTTGTGCTTGTTTTCATGTACTCTTCTATTGTTGGAATTCCTAGTTCGTGGTGTAATTGACTATTTCGGATGGTGCGTCTACTGAAATTCTTAGGACTTTATTCCGAAGTCTTTGTAGCTTGATTATGTTTGTTTTTGATGTAGTACTCCAGAATAGTACTGCATAAAATGCTAGTGGTCTTATGAGGGAAGTATACATCATGATTGCGCATTTAGGTTTTGGTTTTTAGCTTTGATTTCCGATTTAATAGCGGGTATAGCTGTGCAAGTCGCGCATAGGTCTGGTTGAGTTTATAATTGATGTGCTGCTTCCATGAAAGTTTTGTGTCTAGAAGTACTCCTAGATATTTTACTGTTTCGTCGGGGGTATTCCATTCGACGATTTCGTTGTTAATATGAATGTTGGGTGGATTGCTGATTCTCCTTAGTGTGAATATTTTTTCCTTGCATTTGCTCGGGTTGATTTGGATATTCCAGTTATTAAACCATTTGCATATTTTGTGTATTACAGCCTGTAGTAGTTGCGTTGCTTTTGTTAAGTCATTGATTAGTGTGATTATAGCTGTATCGTCAGCGAATGTTGCTAGAGTGGCTTCAACTTTTGGCATGTCTGATGTTTAGATGTTAAATAAAAGTGGACCCAATATACTGCCTGCAAGGTACAAGTGAAGTATGCTTCTCTTATTTGGTATTCAATTTATAATCGTGTAGTTCAAATAGAAAAGGTTCATTGTTGTTAAATACTTTTACTTTAAACATAATAAAGTTTTATTGCAATAGTTGTATGATTTTTCAAATTATTTACTGTTATTTCTTATTAAATACTAGACGTAAATTTTTTAACTGTCGTTTGAAAACAGTATTCTATACTGGGTACTATTTCTATTATTTAAATAAATAATCTCTGTATGTTGTGGGAACAATTCAAGGGTATGAGGAAAAAACAAGAAATGTCGCGCTGTCTTTGATTAGAGATATTATGATTGTTGTTGATAACGGCATCAATCAATTTGAAGGTAGGAAATATAACAACATAAAAATGTTTTCCATGGATTAGGTATGTTCTTTTCACACAGTAGTTTGTACACTAAATAGTCATTTTGGTTCCTAATAGATGTCACGCACTTCTCAAATTTTTCAAAATTGTGACATTCCTTGTTATTTCCCATACCATTTAATACGGTCGTTGCATGGAATTTAAATTTTGACATAACTTGTATATTTTATTAGTATAACAGTTATCTAATGAACAGGTCCACATAAAATCGATAAATGTATTACGATAACTTAATAATACGAATTTAAAGTTTAAATGTTTTCCGTCCTTTTCTACACCGCTGACGTCATCGTACTATTCAAGATGGAACGCGATTTGCATTCGTAACATTGGCAATACTGGAAATCTTTGCTAGCGAGGAACACATAAACCGAACGTGAGACGCGACGGGACCCGATCAAATCAGCAGCTGTACTTTAAACAAAGCGTGCGTGTTCCACGTTTTCTCTTAAAAGAAAAAGGGATAATGAAGATCGTCTTTAGTCAGACTACAAGCAAAAACATGCACGAAATAAATTATATAAGCGTTCAGATAATATACTGTACTACACCAGAACTGCATAATAGAATGTTAGTTCTTCCAACGGCCAACCACCACGTTTTTTATAGTTTCCGATCCCGGTAAAAAACTAAAAGGAATTAAAATAAAATAAAAATTTAGTGCTGTTCGAAGACGCGTTTGTATACGACAGCACGAAACACTTCTTGAAAACCATATTAAATATTAATAAACCTTGAATAAAACATGCTAACTTGTTTAATCATCTACGTATATTAATAAAATTCTCATTCCCTTTTCCGCTAATTAATAAATACGGCCGTGGCATTACTTGTTTTACTGAACACGTAAAATAAAACAACAGCTGATTCAAACGTATCAAGTTATCAACACATGCACGTAAATATAAACACAACACAGCTGTCAAAGTATTTCGTATTGCCAACTTACATATTTAGTTTTAATACAGCGCATGCGAGGACGATGACGTTGTTGTACTAGAAAAGGACAAAAAAATTTAAATATTGTCAATTGAATATCTCGCTAACGGCTGCGCAAAAAATTTTAAAAAAATACGTAGAGTTATTACTAATTATATAGAAATTAAAAACGTTAAGTTTCAAAATTGTGAAACGACCCTATTGTAAATAAACTATCAAATTAAGACTAATGTATATAATAATAGTATTAAAAGAATTATATTTGAATTTCTCTTAGCAAATGTTTCTTAACTTCTTGTTAAGTTTATACTATACGTATGTACTACTTTTTGTTTGTGTTATTATTATGTTACTGTACTTAGATACAATGCATTCGTTGAGTTAAAATAAACTATTATTATTATTATGATTGTTAATATTATAAACATTTTGAAAAATGTTAATGATTTTGTAAAAATACGCTCAAATAAAAAAACTCGCCTTTAAATAAGAACATAATCTCATTTTATAGATGTCTATAATCTCTTTAATAAGATTGCTGTTGTATTACTTTGGTCGTGCCAGAGATGCCGCTTTCAATGATTGAAATTTGACTTAAAAAAATACACACAGAGTTACCAATCTATAAACTATATACAATCTTTGATTACGATTGTAATAGCAATTCCAACGCTGGACTGTTAATTCATATAATCATAGCTGTTATATTATACTCCTATGTAATAATTAATATTAATACATCTCCCACTCCAGCTTCTCTGCTGTCTAACAGAATATGACCGAACTCTATGCAAACTTCTTCACTACAATAATAACACCATAAATACAGAAACCGGGCGATTTTTTTATATGGATTTTGAGAAACATTTTAAAAAGTAAATAGAGCAACAGCGACGTTTAAATGCCGAGGCGTCCATTGATTTAAAATATGAAAAATAAATACATGACAAAATATATAAACAAATGAATATATTTTGCAATATAGGGTAGTTCTTAACCTAACACCACATTTTAGTGTACAGATACAATCATTTAATGTATATAGATTATAAGATACCTATCTATGTCCATGGTACTATATATTTTGTAGGGTATTTTTTGTTTTTATATTTTGTCTCCAGCAATCTTTCTTCGGCATTTTTTTTTCTTTTGTTCTTTGAGTAGGGCTATCAGGTTTCCAAAACCAAAAAGCGGGACACTTGGACATCAAAGGCTCAACTCAAACATCAAATGAAGGGGGAGGGGGGTATCAAAAGAGTTTATTTACCAATAAAATTGTACACTTAACAATATAAATAACTAAATAAAAATATACATTTTTGATGCAAAAACAAAAACTAAATAAACTAAATATTCGCTTCCTTTCGCCATTTTAAGGTACGAATCACACTGCTCGATCGACCAGCATCGACCGTCCACCATCGGTTTAAAGAAATCGGTCGACGCTGATCATTAAAATATTCAAATCACACTGGTCGGCCGACCTTAAGCGGTTTTTTCTTCCTAACCTCACTTTTAATAATTTTCTAATAAAATTTTCAAAATGAGTAGCAGTGGTGATAGCCATTCCGAAAATGTAATTGTTAATTATATGATTTTGAGAAGATTAAGAAGAGAAGAAAAATATGGGCCCGAGAAATGTATTTAAAACGAGAACAAGGAGAATTTTTTGTATTGTATCCGCTATTCATCAATGCTTTAGTGCAGCTTGTAAAACCAAATTTCATTCAGGGCTATTATACTAACTGCAGAAAAACAAAATCGCGATATTTTTACATCCATGCCTATAAACTTTATACATAAGTTATGTTCTGATACACAAAACTTTGCAAACACGCCCACGTGTTTAAATGCAAAGTAATAACGCGCATGCGATCGTCGACCACAATCGGTCAAAATTCCAACCTGTTTGAATTTCAAGCTGGACGATCGAGCATGGTCGACGGTGGACGGCCGATGGTCTAATAGTGTGACGTTGCGCATGCAGTTACATGTGTTCGAAATTTTGGTCGGTCTCGGACGGTCGAGCAGTGTGATTCCTGCCTAATAAACTTTTTTCCGCGTCTGTTTTTAAATAATCACAAAATTCAGTACAGGTCATGTTATAATTGAATTTAACCAATAGCTCGGCTTCCACTGTTTTCATTTAAAGGAAGTTTCTCTCTTTTCTCCATACTTTAGTCATAAAGCTGAACACGCGTTCAGTGGCTGATTTTGAATAAGGCAAGGAAAAGACAAAATTACAATTATTTTTTCTAAAGTTAGACCCTGTTATTTTGATCATAAGCAAGCGCTTTGTATTTTTCATTAGTGCTAGTAAGAAAAAACTTCAATTTACAATACTCCTCAAACAGTAAATCTTGATTTAGACCAGTAATTTCAATCTTCTCCAGATTTTGCAAAATCTAATTTTTGCTAAAATTAACTGATGCGTTATCGGCGGAGAAGGCAGTTATATCGGTTGGGCATAAATTGTTTCCTCTGATTAAACTTAATAATTTGGACGCAACGTTTTTTGAGGAGTCGTCAGACAATTCAAAGAATGAAAGAAGCTTTGTATGAACGGCAGTATTCCTTTTAAAATATTTAACTATTAGTGGAAACGATTTTATATTTTCTAAAAAAAAACAAACAATCATATTATCATTTACCACTGAAAGTGAAAAGCTATTAAAAAATACCTTTATTGGAAGCGTCCGTACTTATAGAGAAAAATCGATGATTGTCTAGATCAGCCAAAACATTTTTACTGCTCTCTGGACCTAGAACATTTTGGAGAATTTTTGTAGCTTTAATTTTTTCGCAACTATATTTTTCGGATATTTTGTGATGAAATTGAACGATGAAACTACCGATTGGCACTATTGCGATGTGAATTATGTCATAATGTTCACTATCTTTGAAAATCGGAATTTTTGCGTCTCGCTTAAGTCTAGGCGTGACGCGGTACAAATTAAACAAAATCGGGACTGTCCCGCCTAAATCAGGACACCTGACAGCAATATCTTTGAGGTGGATTACTATTACTAGAGTTAAGTATTACTCTTGCACCTACTCTGTGCCAAGCTTCATGAAACTCTGTAGGAAAGTTTCGTCACACCGCTTCTTCACGTCTCGAGATCAACAAAAGTGCCCAAAAATCTTACAAGAAGCGGCGTAAGGAAACTCCCTGATAGAATTTTATGAAACATCGCATGACGCAGATGTAGATGCAGTACTTCACTTCTAGCAAGAAGAAAGAGTCACTTTCTAGACCAAAAGAGAATTTCGGAGTAGAGATTGAGGAGTGACTTTTAACAAAAAATGAAAATAGACGAATTAATATATGCATCTGGACTCGTAGAGGTAAACTCGTGTATCTATAGAAAGAACCGTTTTGCTAGCATTCGAAAGAGCCCTTAATCGAAAAATCATAAAGTTTTGAACTCGGACAAACTGAGATTATAGTCTTTCGCTAGAGCTAGTATATATAATCTTTTTATTTGGTTCTAACAATTTGATTAATCTGATTAAATAAGACGAAGAACCATAACATCACAATATGTTACGCTTAAACATCGAAAAGTTCAGTGAACGCAGAAAACAGCCACAACTTGTTGTGTGGGGTAAACGACCAAAAACCGAAAGTAAATAATTTTTCGGTTTGTGATCGTTTTTATTGACCACAACCCTTTGTGATCAATGAACAAACGGCCACAACGCGTTTTTGACGTTATAGAACCCTCACAAACCGACTCTACTTTTGGTAATTGAGGTGGATTGATAGGAATAACTTGAAATTATGAAATGACAATAATAGCCAGATAAAAATAAAATATCAAGCAAACCTCCTAGAAAAGTAAAAAACTTTTATTCTACTTAAAAGAGAAATTATTTGTTCTTGATGCACTACTGTTATGGCATTTTGAATTGCATGGTTCCTCTTTCACCCGCCAATAGCGCTCGCACTGGCGCATAACAAATCCTTGATCTAGATGAGTGAGCTGTGTTTTTTTTAATTTAATGAAGAGCAGGGAAGAGCCGACTGGCCAATGAAATTCGAATCAGTGAAGCTGAATTTATTTCGACTATAACTCTTTCCAGTGTCTCTTTTTTGGTTCATAGCTTACACAAATCAGATTCATTAACGCTTAGAGCCACAGCCAGCATTCCAGTAAACAGTGTGGTTTTTACACCACCGTCAGAAGACTTTAGTAAAAACCGAAATCGCGATTAAGCTATTAAGATATACCTATTTGTGAAACTTAGCCAAGTATTTTTATTTACTTATTCGAATGTTTCTCCTAGTGCCTACGACAGATTCAATCAATCATATTACAATCTATATACTTAAAACACAAGGCTCATTTTTGTTCCAGTTCGTTTGAGAGTTCTACTGGGTCGATTTACGTGACTCTTTTTTTATATTGAAGCTTTCTCCGTGTATATTGGTCAACACTACTTAATATCTGTATTTCTTTAAGTTTTATATTTTTAAATCAACAAATCTAAAACATTTATTTGGATAAGCACGAGAAAGGACCATCCACTTGCAGCACCATCAGTTGAAAACGTCGTTAGCTTTTGGAACTATTTACGATTATAAAAGTTTGCTAAATAGTTGAAAACCATGGGAAGCAGACAAATTATACAAATATTATATGGCCTGATGGCAATTACTTATTTATAACTGTTTTATTTATTGTTTCGACAAAATAAATCATCGCGAGATATGTTTGTAAATTGTAAATTACTCGGACGATTATTATGAATATTTTATTATTGGCGACTAAACTTATCGCGTTCCCATTAACATTGGTTTAGATTACGAAAATCTTATGTCCTTCGATAGTGAATACACCAGCCATATTGAGCTTTATTGTATAGGTTAATTATTATTTAATAATCTACATATTTGCAAGGCTCATTTCTGTTCTACTTCGTCTCCGAGTTCCACAAGACCGATTTGCTTTATTCTTTTTTATACAAGACTTTTGACTCTGTAGATTAGTCAACACTGCTTACTTTTTATTTTTATTTCATTTTTATATTTTTAAAGTTCATCTTTTTTGTAGTCTGTGTAGTTTAATTATTTATACTTTTAATTTAAAAGCATGATTTGTAATCGATCCATTTCAATATGCCCAAGGCCGACTGTCCACTCACAGCGCTTGCTTCGTCTCTTTTTGGAACTGAACATCCTCCCTATATCTGCTTACTATGCCACTAACAATTCTCAGTCGAGTTTCATAGTATGTGGATCATATTCACGAAATTCGATATATGTATCTGTCTCTGAGTGCCGCTGCCTGCCTTAGAACTAATGTTTTATCTCTTAAGGGACATGGAGAAAATGATCGACAAAGTCTAGAAAGCTGCAATATAATATGTGCAATATCATATGATATATGAATTCAATGTAAAATTTTATTGTAAGAATGGATGGTAAATCCAGGAGAGGAGGGCGAGGGGGTAAGTCCGAGAGAGACATAAGTCGGAGGGAGGGTAAGCCGGAAGGGGGACGTCTTTGGTCGTAAGTCTTAGGAAGAGATAAGTAAGCGCAGTAAGCCGGAAAAAGGAGTAAGACGAGGGTAACTAAGAGAGGAAGGGAGGGTAAGTCGGGGTTGGCGGCGAGGGGGTAAGTCGGGGGTGTTTGTTAAATAACGCGTTCAAAAGTTCTGAGAATGATAAGCTTAGTAGTTTCAACTGTTTTTATTCGATTGCGTTTATTTAATAAATATTAATATTAAATAATCACTCTCGGAAACCCGAAGGATTGTAATCACACAATGAACGTTGTATATAAGAAAATTCTACAATGAATTAACGACGGTCACGTTTTGACGGGGTTTCTTTAGTTAATAATAAAAATACAATTATTATTAAAAAATAGTAGTAAGGCATGGGCTAGCCTCTGCTCGTATTTGGGTCGATTAAGCAAGATGTGATACACAGGTTTGAGTGGAACATGCTAAAACTTTTTTAAAATTCTATAGATCAAACGACATTGAGTAACTCAGTTAAATTTTTAAAAGAGAAACATTATGACAAAATTATAGGTCATTTCCTACTGGGAAAAAACAAACAAATTGAATGAATGTACCAACATAATATGTTACTCTTGTTTTTTAGTAGTATATAATTCTTACCGACTACCGTAAATCATGAGTCATGGTCCATGACTAACATAAAGTACCAGAATAGGAAAATACAGAAAATATAGACAATAACATTTTTCTCCATATAAAACTATTCTTTATAATATAAAATCGTTAAAGTACAAACAACAGATTAACACTCGTAGTGGCAATAAATACGTATTAAAATGGCTTCTGTAGCACAGCACTCGTGGAGGGCTCCACGTTCCGCCATTGCTGTCCACCCGCTGCCAATCGCCACGAGCCGCCAATGTCCTAAAATTTGTTTTTTATTTTAAATGTTTCAAAAGTTAAGCTGGGGGTTGTTTTAAGAACGCAGTACATGATAATTATTTGCCTTCAATAAAATAGTAGCAGCCACTTTATAGCAAAAAGCTGTATCGCATAGATACATTCTATGTTGATATGATGTGTTTTATTAAACTGTGAAATGAGATAATAAATGAGGTTCCGGATATTATACTATCAAACATAAATTACAATTTTATCAAGAGGTTTTTAACAGAAATTAAACACAAACTAAAAAATCTTAACTAAACATGTTTTATTAATCTAAAAGAAATCAAAGTAATCAAACATAAGATGTTACATTTATCTTGGTTTTTCAAAAATCAATAAGTACTTAATTACGAGATGTCATTTATTGTTATTTTGGTTGACTTGTTATAGTTAAATTATTGCTTCATAAAGATATTTTTAAATACCTTCAATAAAACCTAATCTCAAGTTTTTGTCACAGAACAATCTTTAGGTTATGTAGGGCAAACCTACCTTTTGTAAGCACAATTCCAAAAATAGTAGAAAAAATAATACCGTAGATAATTCGATCTTGCAGATAACTCCCGATATGTCATTTGAATTTTTCGCGCGCATTTCAGTAGTGACTGTTATCTTCGACGCTATACGCGATTCGACCCCTTCTGAGTGCTGCCAGCATCTATTTAGTAATAACCCAGCGGGAATAGTGCAAGCATTTAATATGGAAAGTTTGGATGTCAGGTAAATACTTTTCACAATTATTTACTGTTTTTTACATATTAACATTGAACTCTTTACTAGTAGAACTTAGTTTTTTGTTTAAGCTACTTGAAGGGTTACTAAAATTTAATAATTTGATCTATTCCGACATTTTGTTTTCAAGAAATCGAGATAGTCAAGGTAGTTTTACGTATACGTATTTTCAAAGTATGTTTTTACTATATTAGGTATGGTCCCATGCTTGCTTGCTTCATATTAGTTCTATTTTATATTATCACATTATAAAAATATGAAAAATACCCACTTAATTGTCTGTACTTTAAAATTGTTAAGTAGTTTGAAATATCGCACACAACAGTGACAAACAATGATCAGTCTACCGAAGTTTACCGACCGCTATTGCATGTTCGTTACAACGAGCCGGAGATATCACATTCATATCATGTTACATGTTGTGTATCCCGCCATTCCGTTGTTTAACCGCTCGAGAATACAAGGTCACATGGCGACAGCTTTCAATATCTGAGAGTGCAAAAATCAATATTAAAACGAGTGGATTTTTATATTTTAATTTTAGTTTTTAAATTTTGCTTTATTTGCAATTATCTTTTTTATGATGTATGTATATAGTATTTTTACAAAAATAATGTTTTCACTTAAAACTCGCTATGAAGCATTTAATACGAGACAAAAGTGTATAATTTCGGCTGATATAAATTAGAAAAACCGAAAGAAGTTGCAACCTACACAAAGTGCACTAGAAAACTTTTCTAGAAACTGCACTAGAAATCTTTTCAGAAAAACTAGCTATAATTAATAAACTAATAAAACAGACATCTCAAGTACCGATATTACATGAAAATTTCGTAGATTTCGGATGCTACAAATTAAGGTACGTTTACATCTGACACTTTTGTCCGACATATATGTCAAGTGTCGGGACATAAATCGCTCTGATCGTTTACATTCAGATAGAAATTACTTGAGATTTATATCAACAATATGTGTATGAAATGCTCGATGTTCTGAAAGTTTGCAATAAATATATGAACCGTTTACATCTGTATATACTAAATTTATTATACTTATGTCGTATACATTTCTTTCTACAACTCTTTTACTATCCAATTGATTTAATTTTTTTTTTCTAATAATAATAAGCGTTTTCTTTTTGTTACATTTGCAATTTTATAAAAATACAATAAACGCCGTCTATTTCTTTCTAATGTTTCGTATATGAACGTTTGTAATGTTAACGCAACACTCCAAATGAAATTTTTTTTAAGTATGTTGTGTCTAATTCATGTCTGTTTTTATAACTTCTGTGTGATTTTATAGTGTGAAACTAAATGTAGCATATTTTTTTCTATTTAAATCCAATCCTTATTTTATCAAAATTACAGCCTGAATTTATTGAATTTTGAATACTATTACATGGGTAACAGAAACGTCGTAAAAAAAATTACTCTTACAAATAAAAATTTTAATTTTTATCTGGAATGTCTCTGGAAAGATCAAAAAATTTTACTGTTGATATAAAAAGTCAAAAACTTATATAGTTTCGAAAAAACGTGATTATAAATTAGAGCGTTGCGTTTACGCAACGTTAAATTTTTTTATGTTCTGATATATTATTTAATATTTTTTTTGTATTATTAAACAGTTTCAGTTAATGTTAATAAAAATATCAAAACACAAAAAAATTAATTTGTAGTTTTTCTTTATAATAGTGGTTTTAAATGGGTTAATAAAACGGAATATCTTAAAGACACTTTTATAAAAGTAGACGAATACTCAACTAATGCAATTTATGTCATGCAAGTTGGAACTCAAAAATAATTAGCGTTTACATCTAACCATATACATGTGTCGATATAAATTGCCGACACATGAAACATATATGTCCGACAGAAATTCTCCACCGTTTACATTAACTACAATTAGTGTCTGACATATATATCAAGCAATAAGTGTCAGATCTAAACGTACCTTTACATTCTTAAAATTTCCAAGAAAAAAAGGTGCGTAAAAAAGATGTAATTTTCGTGTACCATACAGATGAAATGTCCGTCTTTTTTTGCATTTTTTACATGGCAAAGTGACGCACAAAGATGATCAGAAAAGGATGTATTTATTACATGCCACTTCTACCATTGTATTTTTTTTTCGTTTTGGAATTAAAATCAGTGCACAGCAGAAATGCAGCGTACATCTGTAGTATTAATTAAAGAATATTGTAACTAGTGTGTATTCAAAAAAAATGAAAATGTGTTCTTTATTTCCATTTAGTACAAAGCGAAGTAAAATATATAAAACAATACAATGCGCATAAACACAATTTCCTTCACGACAAAGAATATTATTAAAAACCTATTACACTTTTAATTGCATCACCAATTAAAAGCATCTTATTGCCCAAAATTTATTTTTCCAATTCAGTTACGCGATGTCAACATTTTCTGTAGCTTGTATTTTTATTTTTAATGTTTTGTCGTATTCTGTGTATTCTGTTTATTTCTATATGACCATCGTCATATGTCAATTTGATTATTATCAAAAACAATATTGTTTTTCGTTACTATAATGTAAAATTTATTCTTTGCCGCTGGTCATTATAATTGTTGTTATGTTATATGTAGGATATTACTGGAAACGTGTTTGAAATTTTATCATTGATATATGTATATGATATCAGGGGCGGTTGCAGAGAATTATTTTGGGGGGGAAATTTTTGGAAAAATGTTATTTTAATAAATAATAATTAAATAAACATTATTTATTTCTATCCTATGTATATTTATTTATAAATGTATATATCTTGGACAGTATTTAATAAATATATGGGTCATTCTTTCTGAACTCAACCACCGGCTAGGTCCAAAAGTTGACGCAACTTAGAAAGCCAGCCAGGGCTCATTTTAAAGCTTGAAATGGAAACTTTCGAATGTCAAATGACTCCTATATGAAAAAATTTATATTTGACCCCTAAAACAGGGTAAACACGTATTCAGTTCCAAAAAATTTTAAAGTTGAAAAAATTAGAAAAAAAATTTTTTTTTATAATTATTTTAACTGCATCGCATTCTTCGTCAAAGAATACATAAATTCCTAGAGTGCTTCAATTTCGAACAAAATTAAGGACAATTTGCCATTTTTGAAAGTTTTATCATTTTTTTCATCGAAAATGGTGTTATATAGAAAAAAAAATGATAGCGTAGAAAATGCTTATATTTACTCAATGAATACCAAAAAATTACATGAATGAATTACAGACCCATTTAAAGTGATTTTGAAAATTACAGTTATAGGTGTTGCCTATCTATGTACATGAATAATATAATTAAAACCTTCTAAAATGATGGAAATTTTCAAAATCGCTTTAAATCGGTTTGTAACTTTTTTTCATATTCATCGAGTAAAAATAAGCAATTTTTAGTCTTATCATTTTTTTCCTATCTGACGCCAATCTCGATGAAAAAAATGATAAACATTCAAAAATGGCAAATTGTTTGTTCTCAAATTTGCTCGAAATTGAAGCACTCTAGGAATAAAAAACGCATTGTACAAAATTTATGTATTCTTTGACGAAGTAATTTAAAAAAAAATTAAAAAATATTTCTTTTTTAATTTTTTCAACTTTTAAAATTTTTTGGAACTGGATACGTGTTTGCCCTGTTTTAGGAGTCAAATATAATTTTTTTCATATAGGAGCCATGTGACATTCGAAGGTAGAGGTTTCAAGCTTTAAAATGAGCCCCCACTGGCCTTTCCAAGTTGCGCTAATTTTTGAACCCAGCTGGTGGTTGAGTTCAGAAAGAATGACCCATATACAATTTCTTTATTCAAAGAACAACTGACCAGTATTCTGGCTTGCCGAATGACACAGTGGTATTACAAATATTAGTTATGTACATCAATTATTATTTATTAACTATTAACTACTTTTACATTCAAAATTTATTCAAGTATAATATTGAAGCATTTAATATCAAACGACAAAAGATATATTTGCATATTGTTTAATAATACAAAACAAATAATTGTTTATTCTACGTTTATTTTCCCTTAATTGCCCTTGTAAAAGCACTAGCCTGTGGTCCCCATTTTTGGAAATCGTTTATTTATTATGTTTTCCGGTAGAATTTCGATGTCTTGATGAATATACAGTAATGCCAAGCCTGTTAACCTTCCTTGAAACATTCTTGTTTGTGGCCACGTTTGTATTAGTCTCAATGATAAACGATCGCTCTGCACTCGAATAAATTACTAATAATGTATTGAAAATATGTAAAAGGTGCTAAATCGTCGGGAAGATATCTTTCTCATGTTGTTTCAGAGACTCGAAAGCGGAAATAGGTATATAATGTATGTATGGGTGGAGGGAATTTTAAAATCCGGCTGAATGAGTTAAAAAATCTAATCATTTCCATTAACGTATAGGAAAATTTCAGAAAACCTACCATATCTTCGACTTCTCTATGGTAGTTTGGAAAATCTAATCATTCTGAAAACTGACATAAAAACGCAAAGAAATATTTTTATGGCGGAAATATTATTTATTTAAAACATTATTGAAATTATAAATATTTAAGATGTTGTTTAAAATAGTATTCTACAAGATTTGTAGAATGAAAGTCTGGGTGGTTAACATCACAATGGAAATTTGTTGTGATTATAACATTGGATTTTATTTTATTTTTTTAATTTTCTAATTTTTTCAAAATTCTATGTCGTTTTCTTGTTAGATTAAGGTGTAATGTAGTACAGTCTGGGACTTGATGCTTACTAATGTATAAGAATCTGTACCAGATCTTTTTCCTTAAATCAAGGAAATCATTATTTGTTGTAGAAACAGAACAATAATATCACAAAGAGGCGCAGAGCAAGGAGGCCTTTCTGGTCCTTTTGGTTTTTTTTGTCTAACTACTCATCTCTTAGTTTCGACGTTGTTAATTCTTTAGTAGCACATAGATGTTGGTACAACTACCGATCATTTACGACACAAAATGTGTTACATTCAAACCTAAAGGCTTTTAAAGTCTCAGACTGTACAGTCATTAGCAAATGTCTTGTCCCGAATAGGCAACACATTTAACAATTCTAGTAAAAGAAACGACGTACGTTTCGGTGCATAGTTTCTTTTGTTTACAAACAACAGCAAATCTAACCAGTTTTAAAGGTTGCTACCCTACCTAGAGTGGCTTTGTATAACAACAATAGAGTAATAAAAACTGCTATTTTCAAGTGAGTTTCTTATTTTACTGGAATACAAAACAGCCGTTTCACTTCTACTATCGTTTCTTCTATTTTAAGAAATAAATATCGTATATACTTTTTTCTACTTTATTATAAACTCTATTAATTTATTTACGAGTTTAATTTGTTTATTTAGAAAGTTTAATTATTTTGTAAACACTAGAAAAAACTAAATTTTTAGTACTAACTGTAACCAGTTTTTATTGCAAAAATTAGTAAAACTAATAAATAATCAAAACTAATAATCATTCCCCTAGTTTCCAAAGTAGAATCAGATTGGGCATACAAACGAGGCATATTTAAACATTAAGGGCCAGTTTATTCACCTTCAGGTAAAATTCCCAGTAGTTGCCGGTCAAATAAATTAAGTTTAATAATAAATACAGTTTGGGTATATTCACAGGATTATATCTTGAAAGTAGTTAGTGAAATGTTTATGCGAAAGGGTCCAACTTTTGCACTCAGGTAATACATGCAAGAGAGAGATGGGTAATTGACAGAATAATGTGTTAGAGAGAAAAATTAAACCCATTGACTAATCTACTTAAAAGGAGGCGGGATTTAAAAAAATCTGTAATCTTTCACAAATATTTTCTAAAAATTTTAGGTAAACAGATATTTATGATATATATGATCTAAGGTTGTATGCTTTGTCAAGAGAGTTTCTTAATTTTTGTTTTATGACTGTTTTGTTTTTAGTACTGACTATATCTATGTTTCTAGTTTTTTCTTAGTTTGTAGTAGTTTTATTAAAACAACTGAATATTTAATAACTTTTTAAAATTTTAACGTATTTACATAAATAAATGCCTATATTATTACTTTATTTTTACTTATCGCTTACATTAATTTCTGCAATTATTTAATTATCTAAAATACTCCTAAGCCTCTATTTTTTGATGATTGTTTTCATTATTATTTTCGTTTAGTTATTTTTTATTAAAAGTAAAGAATGAAACATAAACACGCTATATAACTTTGTTTAACTAGTAGATGCTTCTATTTAAAAGGACTATTTTATAAAGTGTGTCAAAGAAATCTTGAATAGAATGAGTAACAAGAGTTTTTACAAGGTGTTTTCAAAACAAGCTTTAAAGAGTTTAAATATCTTGCCCAGGTAGTTGTCCATCTCTGTTTAATTCGGTCTCTTTCGTACACAGTATAAGGGGTATTTCGATTCTTAAAGCAGCAACGTCCTTACTCGGGACAAGACATTTGCTAATGACTGTACATATATCGGAAATGTGTATTAGTAACAAGCCAGAAGATTATCAGTGAATGGCCGGTATCGTACCAACAGGCAAGAAAATAACATAAAAATACATTTATAAGACATATTAAAAGAAAAAGTGACTTTTTCAGGAAACAGGTCACTACCGGTGGGTTATTGGGGATATCAATCTCTACAAAATATAAATATGGATTTATGGGTCTACATCAACTTTTAGAGTACGTACATTTGAGTACGTTTTAACGTCATCCTACCTGGCCTGCAAATCAAGGCGGAAATCAACGGTTGATCAGTTAGTCACTCGGCTGTAAAGAGCAATCGCAATTGCAAACTGTAGAAGTGTGTTGCAGTCTGTGTTATTGAAAATAGCCCCTGAGTGTATTTCTATCTCAACATTGTGTAACAAAGACGGAATGTCATTGCATCATTGTCTATTACACAATTTTAAATGCAGCCTAAGTCCAACGTTCAAAACTGAAAAAGAAGTAAACGATTACTAACATTAAATACGATTATAGCCCTTATTCTTACTATGCGGTAAAGGTTTGTAATGGACAACATTTCCAAGCAAGTAAATCAGCTGATTCAGTGGTCAGCAGTCCGCAAACTTTATTTTCAAACCGGTCATATTTATTAACAATTACCACGTTGGATTTTAATTTTGATTTCCAAAATGCATATTTATAGGATTGTATTCATAAATATTATCAACAAATCCTTTGGGCTATTGTTTAAACAAACATGCTTACTGCTAATTTTCAGTTTAAGGTAACGTTATTAAAATAGATATTGAAATTCAATCAAAAGTGAAAGACAAACCATATATGTTATGACTATAACAAGACGAAACAGTTTTCGGTACATAAAGTTCTTATGCAAAGCAGACAAATAATTTAAAACATAATATTATCGAAGATGAATTCGAAACAAGTAATAGAATGTATAAATATAATTGACAGACAGGCAAGAAAGAAAAGCAAACAAAATAATTTGGAAGATATTTTTAATATAGCAATGGATACAGATCTTGAAATTTCTAGTATAAATTTAAGAAAACGCATTAGATGTCAATACAACTTAACGTATGTCACATAAGTTTTGGGAAAAAATAAATAATGTATTGAAGATAATTGTAACATAATTTATTTAAATGGTCACTTTACGAACATTTTACCTTACATCTAAGTTAATTAAAACTACAGTTAAAATAATGACAAAGGGCCATGGTCTTCAATGGTACGCAGTTTTTGTCTAACTTGCCCCATCATGTTTTGGACAATGTTTATATCGATTTCTCTTATCTTTTGGTATATTCTACGTCTTAATTGTGCTTCATTTTGAGCTTCCCACCCATTATCATATACTTTTCTGCTCAATAGTCCCCAAAAATTTTCGATGGATCGAGCCTGTGGGACATTTGGCGGATTGTCAGCTTTTGGCACAAAAGGTATGTTTTGAGCTTCTAACCATATTCTAGTCGTTCTTGCATAATGGCAACTTGCCAAGTCTGGCCAAAACATTATTTCATCACGTGGATGAGTCGTAGTAATAAATTCGAGCAACTTCGGTAGACATCTCTCAGTATAAACGTTGGCATTGACTGCTTCACCCCTAACATGCCCAATATAAGGTCGTGAAACTCCGCTCTCAGATATAGCACACCAAACTAGTATTTTGTCTTCAAATTTTTTTTTGCTTTGTATTTTACATTATCTGGACAATTTTCTACATTATCGGTATAAAAACCATCATTGCCTTTTATTTCTGAGTGAGAAAATGTAAAATATTTTTCATCGTCCATTATGATCACTTTATTGTTTGCAAAATGAATTCGGCGTAATCTACGACAACAAATTGGAATTCTTCGTAACTGATCCTCTGTATAACGTAGACATTTACGTCTTTTACGGTACTTTAAGCTTTTTTTCTGCAATACTCTTCTTATAGTTTCATAAGAAACATTAAATCTTCTGGATAACTTTCGGTATGACGTTCCAACTCGATCTTTTGCACTTCCACAGATTCGGTTAACGCGATTTTCGGTCAGCAAATTCGGACGTCCACTTTTTGGTAAATTGAGGCATGGTATACCCTGTTCACATTCTGCAATTGTTCTATAAATGGTTGTTTTCGAAATATTTTGATTGCGAAAAATGTTTACAATTTCTCGCTTGGACACATGTCCAACCAGGTTGTAAATGCTTTTTCGGATTTCAAGCTTGTACGACATAACGGCACAAATTATTTGACATCTACGGAGTGTCATAACAAATTTGAGTATTAATGAATATTTGTTTACAATGGTTACTAGATTGCAAGTTATTTACATTTATTTTTAAGCCCATGAAAATTTTCCCAAAACTTATGTGACATACGTTACTTGGCCACAAGATATTTGAAATGATATATATATATATATATATATATATATATATATATATATATATATATATATATATATATATATATATATATATATATACAGGGTATCCCGCAATGCTGTTTACACGCAATATCTCCCTTATTTGAAAAGATAAAGAAATCAACCAAAAACTATTGTGAATGACTTATAATGGACCTTCAGGAAACATCTTTAAACGCTGGTTGCATAGTAACGTTTAAGAGATCATGCCAACTTGATTCATTTTTCAAATTGCACCCTCTGTTTTTCTTCGAGGAAATGTATTCTTAACTTCATTCTGCATACGGTAGTATGCCTTACTTAATTATCTAATGTGCATTTAGGGGCTGAAAAAATTATTTTTTATAAATCGAATTCATCTTAAACTTAAAGCAAATGCTCAAAATGCCCTCCTGTGGACTTTACACGGGCTTTAAAGTACCTCAGTAGTTCCCTTGTATACATGGCTCTAATCATATTTTTTGAATAAATAATTTAGTTAGTGAATATGAAGTGTACAATTTATAAAAAATATTTTTTTCAACCCCTAAATGCACATTAATTAGATAATTAATTAAGGCATACTTCCGTATGCAGAATCAAGTGGAGAATACATTTCCGTGAAAAAAACAGAGGGTGCAATTTGAAAAATTAATCAAGTTGGCATGATCTCTTAAACGTTACTATGCAACCAGCGTTTAAGGATGTTTTCTGAAGGTCTATTTTGAGTCATTCACAATAGTTTTTGGTTGATTTCTTTATCTTTTCAAATAAGAGAGATATTGCGTGTAAACAGCATTGTGGGACACCCTGTATATATACTGTAGGTCACCATATAAATTTTCCCATTTGTGATTGTTTATTAAATTCAGTTGTAGCAGTTTGAAGAAAATGTCGTATTTAAATGCTTTTAGAATCTAGTAATTCTACACGTATTTTGGCTTAAGAGGCCATTAGCCCTTGCATAAAACCAACTGAGTAAAATAAGCAACATAAACATAAGTTGCTTTGATGTAAGCTCTCAGTACATGCCTCACATTTCGAAACATGTGTAAAGCATTCTAGCATAATATTGGGAAACATTCAAATGCAGCTATTTTTCTTAAAACCATTTAACACAATATTTCAATCAATTATAATAATCTGACTAATTTCATTAAATATGCAACATCAGAACTATGTTTCTACAAAGTTTATCAAATTCCTTCATTAAATTCTTTTTCTAACTGTAAATTCATCTATTGTTCACTTCTAAATATCTAATTAATTAAGTCGGCGAGAAACTATAATAGTCACAATGCTATAAAATTAAATTAAAATATATTTGCTTACAGTACTTCCAAAAGCACCATGGACAATAATGATCTTAGTTTAGCTGAACCAAGAACCATAGAAGAAATAACTGAACATTTAGATACTGCAGATAATTCTAATTACGATGAATGTTATTCCTCTGATGTAGAATTTACTTCAGAAGAGGAAGAACTAGCGGAATATTGCGATATATTAATCAGAGAACTGCAAATTAAATGTTTACATGAGACCCAAGTTGATGGACCAGGAGTCAAATTAGTTTTGACACCCTTGAAACCTGACATGATCCAGAAATCTGATTCTCAATCGGAATCTGATTCTCAATCGAAATCTGATTCTCAATCGGAATCTGATTCTCAATCGAAATCTGATTCTCAATCGGAATCCGAAGATGAGGAAGAGGATGATGATGAATCTTGGTGGCAGAACTGGAGAGTAACCAAAAACAGTTCTTCCTTACTTGCGTCCGTGGTTCCTCGTTCTTCTAACGACTTTGAAGGTATACCTTGTAAGTTTACACAAAAAATGTACAATGTAAAATTTTAATTTTAATGTTATAGGTTACTTCGAAGAAAATGAGATAGATATTCCAGATGTATGAGAATCTGTATTAATTTTATTTATATTTTGACAAATAAATTGTTACACTTTAATAACCACTGTATGTTTCTTTATAATTAGTCAGAGCTGTGTTCTTTCGTTGATAATTTTAAATCATGATCCTGAGATCATGATTCTATAATCAGCATTGAAATGAAGTTACAAGAAAACAGCTAGAGACTGAATTAGGATTAGCTTGATTGACGAAAAACTTAAAAACGAAATTTAATAGTTTGTTGTAATAAATTGTTTGCTATTAACGATAAAAAAAATATCTATAAATGATTTTTATTATGAACAAGTTTTTCATTTGTTTTTGCATGATGTTATTAAGTGTAATTAATAAAATAATATTAGATATACAATACAGAGAAAAATATATTACATTTGGTGTACTATTTACATTTTAAAAGTACATAGTACAGGTAGACTACAACTATAGAACGGTTGGGCACGCTGGTGCAGACAAAAGCAGATCAAGATCAATTTATCAAATCATAATAATTCAGCGATCCATAGGGGCAAGGAGATTACCAATCGCGATTGCTTTGAGTAAAATAGTGCGCGGCAAAAAACACAAGCTAATCCAATAAAATGTGTTTGAATCTTTGAATTCACTTTTACAGAGTGAAAGAACACACCTCAGATTTACACAATAACTAGAAATTTTGTTTATTAGTAAATGATACAAACAAGGTCATTTTAAAAATGTTTCCGAGAACTAAGTATATTTTTATCCGATTTTCATTTTTTAATATCTTCCAAATTTAATAAAAAGAAAGTTGCATTGATAGACATCTGATAAAAGCTTAAATAAAATAGTTACTGCAAATTACCTGCAAAGTTACCACAATAATGAGCTGATTTAATAATCAAGATTTGTGATAACATTCATGAATGATTCAGTAGACAAATTATACTTTGGGTCATTCCACGCCAAATCATCACAAAAAAATGAACTTTTCAACCCGACCATGTCAGATTTTTGTGAAATTTGGTGAGATGGTAGAGGACATAAAGTAACTTACTTATGTAAACTTATAGCCCTCAGTAACACACGGTATTCATACAGCAAGGTTGCAAACATGCTAAAAAATGTAAAATTTATGCTGACAAGGTGAACAATAGTATATTGTGTCTCAAGGGCAGAAAATTAGCATTTGTAGCCCGCAGTTGTTTGATGCCCGAGCGAAGCGTAGCGTAGCGAGGACAGCGGACAACTTAGGGCTACAAATGCTTTTCGGTCCGAGTGACATACGAAAGTTTTTCGCCTACCTGTTTGAAAGTTTAAAAAAGAATTCCAAAAGTTAAACAGTAACGTTACTTATTAGTAAATTAAATAGGCATATGTTAGAGGGAATGAATGAAAATGAAAATAACGCCAGACGTTTTTAGTAATTTATTAACTAAATTAACCTAATAATCATTACACTACATACAACACGGCCGTATAGTAAATGTTTTCATTATTATTGGTAAATAAAAGGAACAGGATATGACTTTTAATTAAGATGAGTAATTAATCTATCATTGTATAATTTATTGAAATTACAATTTTCTTTTTATTAATTAATTGTCACAACCTCCATTTATACATACAATGACACTGTGAAAAGAAAAAAACAAACGACAAATTTATCGACGAAGACATGAAAATCAAAGTTATGATCTAAGAAGCCTAGAAAAATTTGACGTATGTTTTTTATATTTTTAAAGGTTATGTAAAAATATGTTTGAAATTACATTTTCCGTCATATTCTGTTGCTAAAAGTTTTACGAATGAGTTATATTTTTAATGTTAAAAACTAATGATTTCATTTTTTGATTAAAATCTTTTTAGGATAATGCACAGGAGTGGTCAAAGTATGACAATTTAAAAAACAATTACAATTTTTACAGTATCTCCAACTTAACATAAATAAATCGTGGTTTCTTCTAGTAGTAGTGTAGAGGTTATGTATTTGACATAAGAGGGCAGTAAAAAGTTTGACATAAGAGGCCCGCAAAGAAGCCTTAACTGCCCTCAAAACAGGACATTTAAAAAGCACTTTCTGATCAGGTAGGCGAAAAAAATAATTCATATCTTCTAATCATAGTAGATCTTTCAACCTAGGCTTGTTTTAAAGCTAAAAGGCTATAGTTTTCATAAAAAATATTTTATAATAAAATATTAAGTTTCTCATTCCAAGATCAAATGATGCGATCTTTGACCTTGAATATATAAGAAAGTGTACCTTCAATTTTTTTAGAAATACATTATGTTATACACTTTAATCTCTTTGGTGTAAGATTCATTTTGGGAAGCCTTTGGGGATAGAAATAAAAAAAATTGTTAAATATGGTAGTTATACACTTTTTACACAAATCATGCATCTGGCCGTTCAGACCTGAGTACTGTATCAGGTATTTAGTATATACATATCTGTGCATATACCTACAAATTTTCTCTGCTAAGATAAATGTAGATATGATGTTGCAACTGTACCTGAAGATACAGGTAGCTATACAGGATGTCCCAGTCAAAAATGACACATTTTAACACCGAACACTGACTGAACAATATAAAGTACGTATGTGATTTTCACGATTAAGTTTTATTTTGAGTTAATTTTTTTTAGCTTTGTTTTAATTTTGCTCCTCATCTACAGGGTGTTATTAATTCTACATTACAATATTCTGACCTAAATTTGTCGATCGAAACATTTGATTTTCTACCTTATATCGTACTTGGGTAATTTTATCTACTAAGATAAGTATAAGAATGATGTACCTGCACATACAGATACAAGTAGTTGTATAGGGTCTAGGGTGTCCCACTCAAAAGTTGCACATGTTAATATCGACCACTGACCAAACAAAATAAGATGTAATTATGTGATTTTCATATTAAGTTTTACTTTGCACTAATTTTTTTCAGTTTATGTACTTATGTACTGTGTACTGATGTACTTATGTTTTATGTGCTTATTTACTTATATACTAACGGGTACAAAATTTATTTTCTCCGCAAGGTTAATTAATACATAATGATACAGATACTTGTTAATGATACAGAAATCAGGAACACCTGGAGTGTAAATTTTATTGGAGATATCTTTCTCAGATTTTGGCAGATAAAGCATAAAGATGTTTCAAGTTCTTTCTTAATTAAATTTTTGTTTAATTCTTTTTTTGTTTAACTATGTGAAAAGCTATTTACATCTAGGTATGTATCTTTTGAAACTGTAAAAACTGTCTTTTGCTAACTTAAATATTTAGGTTTTTAGTATCACCTATGGTACAAAATGGAATACTAAATATTGGGTTATTTCTTTGGTAATTTATTTGCTTGCGGGAGAAACTGTATGAATCATGGAAGCATGCCAGTCTGGCAATGTCATCTTTACCTCTCCAAGCATCATCTTTAACGGATAACTTATGCATCACAACGGACCTTTTCTGATGTAAAAAAAAAGAAAACTCATTCCACTGGTGGCCCTGCGACCGTTATAGATATTTCATTTGATTAAAAAGATATATATCTTATCATAAATAATTTCTTAACTAAATTATGTTTAATTAAACAATTGTACACTTGGTGTAAATCATTTGGGTGGTACCATTTAATTGATATATTTTATTATTTGTTAACTAATTATAATAACTAAGATTTTCGTAATTTGAAGATATCTTAATGTAGCTGGTCCATCTTATGTTTTGTTGGAAGTTTTTTTTACCTTTATCTTTGTGATCATATTACACTTAGAGTTATTTAATTGTAATTGACACAGGCTAGTTCTGTTGTGATAAAAAAACTTTTTGTTCTATTCAGATATCGTAGATTTTTTAACTTTATTAATTTACATAGGTGATACATATTAAAACTTTATATTTTTTGTAATCAATTTTTTTTACTTTTAATTCATTATATCTTAAACTATAGCTGCGAATCCCTAGTAGCACACATATTATATAAATATTTTTTTCAAATATTTAAAATATATCTTTTTCAACATCCGCTTAAATATTTAGCTAATATATCATTTAAAATATTTCTTCAATATTATTTTAATAATATTTATATAACATTCTAGTTAGGACATCTTATGAATGTTATATCCCTATGTTATATGTTATATTCCTAGAATATTATTTTTATATTTTTGGAATATTATTTATTAGAATGTTTTTAAGAATATTTTTGTACAGCGAATTATGCTCTATAGCAACATGAATTTGAATTTTCTTTTCACCACTCATTTTCTTGTTGATGGACATTTTAAACTTTTCAAATAAAACCCTATACATTTTGTTCTTCTAGTGAAAAGAGAATTTTGCTCTCTTTATGAAACCATATTCTCTAACAAGTGCCACATAAGAAAATTTTTGACAAAAATTGCGTTTGAAGTTTATTTAGCATAAGAGTTACACTTAGTAATAAAACACTTGGGTTTGAATTTAAATATGTATATTCTTTTGAAATGGTAAAATGGCCGTCAACAAGAAAATGAGTGCTGAAGGGAAAATTGATATTGCTATAGAGCATAATTTGCTATACAAACTTTCTCAATACATTGTTTGATAGAACGAACATTTAAAAAGTTAGTGCCAATAAGGGGTTCTTTTGCATAGCCTATAGAGAATATCTGCTAGATAAATTGCACATTTAATATATTATTTCCTGTTTAGGGGCCTAGAAAAATAAAGGAGTCGCTTATAAATTTTGACACAAAATCAACCATTAGAAAATGCCAACCAGTGCCAATGTTGGTGAACGCATTTTAACGTTTTACTTCTCTAATTGTAATTGTAGGTAGTATCAGAAAAGGATTATACACCTGACAAAGATTTTTACAGCTCATTTTAATTCACTACAATCCAATAAAAAAATAACTACTCATCCATCCTGAAGACTTCAATAATTATATTATAACTGAAATATTAAATTTAATAGCAGTTTATTCGCTGGTATATTAAGGATATAATTCCCACCTCATGGAATAGGACTGGAATAAAAGATGTATTATAGCAAAACCAATTTATTCACTCAGTAAAATATATAAATACTCGATAATTATTCAATAGGAAGGTTGTCTTGGGACTCATGATTCTTCTTTCTGTAAGAATAAAAAAAAACAAATTTAGGTTTATAATCAAAGCAGTAGTATTTAACTTTAAAATATTGAGAAAAGTATAAATATGTGAAACATAAATTACAGTGAGCTAATTTTCTGTAAAATTTTAATGCTTTAAATTTAAAAATGGATGGAAAGCACGCAGCAACATACATAATCCATTCCCCTTGTCCTGCAGTTTGCAACAGAAGTAATGAAGTCAGTGTAGCAAGTAGATAATGCTGCCCCATACTTTATAATTCATACACCTTTCATACCTTATCCTAACGAACTCAAATATGCTTGTACTAAATTTTTAAAATTCAGTGGCAACCAAGATTTGAAGCCCTGTTTCTATGATCAAGAAGCAGGGTCTCTTGCAGCAACATATTTTAAAGTTTATATAATTAACAAGGACTTTTAGAATCATCTGTACTTCTAGTCACCATATTAGTGTAAAGTAAAGTTTGCAACAAATTGAAGTGTTTTATTATTTTAAGAAAAAATAATTATTGTTAAGAAAATCTTAATTTGATGTAGTCAAGCCCAATACCATTATGTGGGGCGACCAAGAATAGAAAATGTGATTAGGCAATATTAAACATTTTTTAAAATTAATGGAATATTTTCGAAACAGTATACAAGCATAAAACTCAGGAGATTTTTTACAAGTTACTTCAACCAAAATAATTCAAGTTAAAAATCAGAAGTTCCTTTTATCACTTCTTAACGCCTCTCTATCTATTTATTTATTTATCACGTCCTTTAATTTAAATTAGTTAGATCTGAAATCGTTTTCTCTTTCCTGGTGGTCTAGGCGTCCCATAACTGGTGGACACCTTGAGCTTTCCGTACATATGGTAAGCTGGTAAATTAAAAAAGTACTTACTAGCTGTTGTTTAATACTGTCGAAGCATATCTTAACCAATTCTTAATAGCTGCTATGATGTCGTGCTCGGTTGTTTTTTAGCATTTGGGCTTAAGGTTGCTGCTTCTGTAATATTTAATAACATAATAATAATCGTATTGGTAAAAACAATGAAGATTTAACATACTTTTGATACAGTCAGATACTATTAAGGAGGAAAACATTTTCTTTCCCTCCCAGTCATATAAGGAGGCGACAGAATCGAGGAAGTTTCTTTAAAATATTTTTTACAATAGTATTGATCTCATGACTTCCAGTTCGGGCAAGGAATGATAACTGAAAATAATAAGATTTGTTATAAGGAAAGCAACATGTGCATTCAAGTACCTATCATCTTTTTCTGTTCATTTTTTGTACTTGGGCGTCTTTCACATGTACCAATGTCTTCTTCGCTCTTCATGGGTAGTCTCCCTTCAAAATCTGCGTGGAAATTCTGATCATCATCAGGAATTATCTGTAGTCGACTTTGTTCCCTCAATATTTGCAAAAACCAACTTCAGCTGAGGAAGTCACTTTCGGTTTTTCTTTTGTACTCTAGAAAACATATATAAATTTTTAGAAAAGTATAAATTTAAACATACGTGATTAATCATCATACCTTTGTCAAACTTACAGCAATCTGTAGCTGGTTGAATAATCATGTTATTTGTAATATTATCACCATTTAATGATAAGCTGCTTTTCAGTGGATATGCAGGCTCTTTTATTCGTAGGAGTAGAATAGTCACTTCTTATTTTGTTATCACCACTGGAGTCATGTAATAAGGTTGTCTTTGGGACCTTGGGAAAAAGTATTATTCCAGTTACTTCCTCATCATGGTTCATCTGTACTAAACAGTTTATTATAATCATAATCTTGATTTTCATGCAATTGTACTTTGTACAGACATTCCTCGCCTGTTAGGTCTCCTTCAGAAAATTTATTACTATCAATGTTTAATTTGGTGTATTTATTACAATTTTCTAAAGATTCACTAGAACTAAAAACTGTTCAAATAATAATTATCAATTACAAATGGTTCTGTTGCAGCTTTTCTTGGCTTCTTGGTATTATTACACAGACGACAAAAATGCCTTGTAGTCAGATCAAGAACGGATTCTCTTTTAGGTGATGGCATTTTCCTGTAAAGCAAAAAAATGTCTATATCACTCCACATAAAATTCAAACACCAATTTCGCCGATTTTTTAAGATTTCATTTCGATAGTTCCAGACTTTACACTTGCACTGTACATAGTATATAACTAATTAATTTTTCTGCCCACTATTTACTGTTAAAAATGTATTCTCTTATACGAAACACCACAATAATTCGCAATAAATACAAATAACTAAGATGAGAAATACTTTATGGTATATTAATACATACCTGTACATACCTTATAAAAGAATTTAATCTGCCAAAACAATAATAATGTAATGGCGTCGTTGCACTTGGTCCTGCCTGCCTCCTACGAACGTACGCGACGATACACGATCGCGCAAGGTCATAAGCAAGATCTACAATTCAATGTTTACCAACAGATATCTACTGTACATAATATAAATAAAATATTTGTTTGATATTTGTTTCAAAATATTAAAAATTACACACAAATAACATATTTATTTAATATGTATATTAATATATTTCTAAATATTTCATTTTTAATATTTTATAAATACTTTCCTAATCTTTTAAATATTTAAAACACATATAATATTATCTTTATATTTTTTAAATATTAAAAAAATATTGTGTGCTACTGGGGATGTTTGTTTTTCATTTTATTGCATTTCATGTGTTCCTGGCCATTTTTGATAATTTTAATGGTGAAAATAATAAACAGACCTGGTGCCTTTTTAGTAAACAAAGTTATGAACCCACAACACCAGTGCCGCAACGAGGGCGTGGCGAACGAGCGCAGCTGGGTTTGGGCGCAAAACAAAGGATACCAACCCGGTTGAGAGTTGCACGTGGTTTTTATTTTACTTGACCATTCTACTTTACATGGATCAACATCGACTCTCACTGGCCGTTTTTCGTCTACTGACCAATTAGATAGAGACACGTATTATTGCGCGCGCAACACAATTCCTCTCTTTCTTACACTCCTAGCCCGCGTTCAGATGAGGCGAAAAGCTCAGACTATCAGAACGTCAGGAGAAATAAGGCGACGTTGATACGACGTTCTGATTGGCTGATCAACTTACGTCGGTTACGTTACGCTGCTCGCTTGATCCGGTGGCTTTCTCTCGCTTTCCCTTTTATCGTTCTGCTGTGCTGGTTTTCGCTTCTTGACAGTGATGCTGGTTATAGCCGGTTTCCAAGCTGATTGTAGTCGCTGTGTATCGTCCCTGGTATTAAGATTGTTCGGACGTTTCTCGATCTCAATGGCTTCTCTTATGGTTCGTAGGGTCTTATGTTGTATATTCGCTAAAACTTTTGTATTTTCGAAATCTATGTTATGAGATGTACCACTTACATGTTGTGCTAGTGAAGACGTTCTCTCATTTTTGTTGACTGCATTTCGGTGTTCTTCTCTTCTTACTTGAATTCTTCTGTTGGTCTGCCCTATGTAGGATTCCCCGCAGTCTTTACATGGGATCTCGTATACTCCTTGACTTTCTAGTGGTATTTTTGTTTTTGCGGAAGGTAGCATGTTTCCAATCTTTTTGTCGGTATTGAAGATGGTGTCGATGTTGTGTTTTCTCAGCACTCTACTTATTTTGTCAGTGGTCCCTTTGATGTACGGTAAGTGCGCTTTGGATACCGATGTTTCTTCTTCCTTTGGCTTTGGGTCCCTTGGTGTTAACGCTTTCTTGATATTTCTGGACCAGAAACCAATTTGTTTTAATGCCAACTTCACCTGTTCTAGTTCTTGATGTTTATTATCGTCATCAGTCAATCGTTGTGATCTGGTTATTAATGTCTTGACTACTGACTGTAGTTGCGCTGGGTGGTGAGCCTGGGCAATTCAGCTAGTGGAAGTCCGTCGAACACTTCATTGTCCAGAAAGTGTAGGTACCAATCACCGGTTAAGCGTTGTGGCAAAATAAAAGGTCCTATTAAACGGTTCTGATAAATACCCGACCACACATTTACCGAGAAACGCCTCTGGAAATAATGTCTTCGGACAGCAAGAGGATTTTCGTCAGCTCAAATGTGGCTATTGTGTGAATTGAAAATTCCCGCGCGAGTAAAACAGCATTCGTCTGTCCACAGTACATTTTGTGCAAATTGAGGATTTTCCTGATTGCGTTCCAATAGCCATTGGCAAAATTGCACTCGCGGGATATGATCTGCAGGTTCTAATGAGTGTACTTTTTGAAAATGATTTGGGTGTAGGGAATTCTCTTTTAAAATACGCCAAACGCGAGTAGAAGGTACACCAGTTTGTGCTGCCAAGGTACGCACGCTAAGAGTGGGATCCTTTTCAACTAACTCTAGAATGTTTTCTTCCTCCGCGACATCTCCGTGGTGTGGATTGCGTCCTCTCCCACCAGCTCTTAGCATAACCGATCCTGTATCGAACATTCTCTGTATAGCTTGTACGATCGTACGTGCATTTGGGTGACGGCGGTTAGGAAACCGAAGGGCATACTCTCTGGCGGTGGCAGCACCATTGCGATGACATTCGCCGTATAAAATAATAAGTTCCCTCCATTCAGCAGGTGTATAAGGTTCTGCCATAATTTAAACAGTAACTAAATACACTTAAATAAACTACTTATCGCTAACACTACCTAATGCAAGTTATTGATTTAAAAGGTGTATTAATCGAAACTCAAGTTTACACCACCACCTAACACAAAGAAAGTTGACGACAAACTGCATACTGCAGTTACGAATCTCAAAGATCTGAGTCATTAACAGTTATTTACAGATGGTAAAAATGACTTGTTTATTATTTAGCTAAAACTTTTTAAAAGCACGTACTGCTTTTGTGGTGTTGATTACTTTTCTGAGAATTATATTCCGCTACCTGCTTGGGTTCATTTATGTTAGTTAGTTTATTGTTCTCTTTTGTCCACGACCTTTAAAAGTATGTATTAGTAGATACAATTTTCTTTTCATACAGATTTATCTACGATGTTGCAGTGGCGTGCCTATTATTTTTATAAGGGGGGTTGTCATTTCAAAGGGGCATTTCAGGAAATTGTTAGTAAGATGTTACTCTACACATGTTTCTCTATTGCCCTTTAACGGGAAAGGCATCTTTTTCAAAACACCCTGTATATATATATATATATATATATATATATATATATATCCCAATGAGGATACTGTAGAAACATAGATTAAATACACACTGAATTTAATTGACATTAAGTAAACCTAATTAAATCTGGCCATTAGGTCGTTAGGCTTGAATCTCTAACTATTACATTTAATAAAGAATTATTTCTGTTTATTACATGAATTCTCTCCATATTTGAAATTGTGGTACATTTTTATCTAATTGTGGTACGTTGGTACAAGCTGTAAATTATGGTACAAGTATAATAATTATGGTACAGTTGGCCACATTGCCCTGGACGGACAAGAATCCGTCTTCCTCACACAATTGTATTCTGTAATAATATCCATTGTTTATAGAGTCACTACATCTAGTCATCTTGTCATTATTATCGCCATTGAATTTAATTAAATCTACGTTTAGTTTAAAAGGTTTTTCTACATATTTTTCATTCTGACAGCCCCAAGTTGTAATATGCCAAATACAAATTTTACACTTCCTTTGCCACAATATTTGCCTGTCGATTACAGTACTCTGGTACGCCAACTTGGCCTGGCTGACTAGATGTAGTAACTCTAATTGTTTAGCGAGGTGACTACCAACTAGTAGATTTAAAAGCAATTCCATAATAAAAAATTAGTTTTATTCGTTTATATGTTCGGCTGTTTATTTCAAATTTAAAATTCCATCAACTTCATTTATGATAATTTTTGTGTTATAAAATTATAAAAATAATATCTGCACAATACAGATACCAGATACTACAGAAAATGTATCTAGATCCAAATACAGTTACAAAATTTTAAAAGTATCTAGATATGTATATAGATACCATAAACGTATCTAGATACTGTATCTAGATACTTGTATCTAGATACATTACAACACTGGTTATCATATCGTGTTTACAGAAGCTATTCTGCACTGGTACGGTATCGGCTGTACAAAATTACATCTCACGGCAAACCGATTTAGGCAAGTATTCGTTTCGGTGATGGTATACCGTAGCCGTCAGCTTACCATCAGTGCCGGCTTAAAATCGGCATACGGCCGTTGCTGTGATGACGAAACTTATTTCGTTTCATCATTATAACAAACATATCAAAAGTTCACATCAGGGATGTTATTATGTCTATTACAATTGAAGGGGTGAGTGGATAAAGGGGTTAAGTGACATCTTTAAAAAAATCATATTTTTAGTGAATGAAGGTGCTATAGCTATTTTACCTCTTAGAAAAGATTAGGTTTAATGTACCAACAGCAAATGCCAGAAAGACTTTATTTTATTATGTTCCATTTGCTGAACCAATGTTATGGTAAGCAGTCCGATAACAATAATGTGCCATAATTTTAATTCTATATGTACAGATTGTGATATAATGAATGATAACTTATCAACAATATTACTAACAAAACTATATCCTCTTGCTCATCAGTACAAATTAAATAATGTAAATCTTGAACGTGTATATAATATCCAGGACTTGGGTGTATACTTCAAACCTAGCTTGAACTGGGATGAGCACATAGAGGCTATTGTTGGTTTCTCATTAAGGAATCTGGGTTTCTTGATTAGATCTACAAAGGACTTCAGAAATACTAAGGCGATACTAACTTTATATAATTCGTTGATTAGATCTAAACTAGAGTGCGTTTCAGTAGTGTGGAATCCAGGGCAAGCTACTAACCAAACTAAAATAGAAACTATCCAGAATAAATTTCTTAAATATTTGTACTATAAAGCTCATGGACGTTATCCTGGTTTTATTCATTATAGTAACATTAAAATTGAATTTAAGATAACAAAATCAGCTAGGAGAAGAGAATCGATAGATGTCAGCTTCATACATAAACTTTTAAACGGTGGCATGGATTGCCCTAGACTGCTGTCCTTGGTCCAATTGTATGTTCCGGCTTATAGATCACGATCCCGAAACATCCTGTATGTTCCACGATATAGAACTATTAAACGATATCATTGTGCACTAACTAGAATGATTGTTATAGTAAATAGTATTATTGATACAACAGATTTCGACATTTTTTATACGTCCCTTAGAACATTTAAGAAATCTATTTTTTCAGCATAATGGAAAGGGCTTGTAGGTTTCAACTAGATAATCCAAGATTAGAACTTAGTGTTAAACATAATTATTTACAATCTGTACTAATTTTCATAATTTGTGTACCGTTGTGTACGTACCGTTATTATTTCATGTGAAATTGTTAAAACATATTAATGTAATTTCTATGTAATTTGCGAGACCTCTTCAAACATTGTAATTGGGATTAACCCGTTATGTTTGGGTAATTATTAAATTATTAAATAAATAAATAAATAAATGTTACAATTATTAATTACCAGGAGAATCTTATGTAAAATATATTTAGTTAGTAAGTATTATTGATTTTTTGCTTGTAACTTTTTTTTATATACTTATTTTTTCCCGTTTATTGGGTATATGTAACCTGTTGGGTAATAAAGAATTATTATTATTATTATTATTATTATTATTATTATTATTATTATTATTATTATTAAGAGTTTTAAATGTAAGTTGTTAGAATAAATTTACTTTTTGTATTTATATAAAATAAAGCATTTTTTGTATTTGTTTTATATTTATATGATTATAAACAAAGTTTTCTCAGATAAAAAATTACAACCAAAACATAACCTTTCCATTCGAAACGTTTAAATTTTGGCGCTTTTGGGCTACTTTTTCTACACCATCTGGCAATTTTACATTAAAATAATCTGGCAACCCTGCATCAGATAGTCGCGTCAAATTCCACCGTAAATCTTTCTTGAAAGCGTTGAAAGCCTTATAAAATTGCTTTGTAGCGAAATTTCCTCATCATTAGGACAAAACATTTGTAATTGTAAAACTACCAAATACATTATACCGAAAGAAATAACTCATCAATAGAAATTGCCTAAAAGTTAGTTTACTGGTACCGACTGATACCGACCCAGTTTGGAAATGTTTGTGATGTTTGTTGTGGTGTTTTCTGTGGAAGTGTTTTTCGGGTTTTTGAACTAAATATAATTTTATATAGACACTTAAATTAATATCTTCGTTAATCTACAAAGCCTCTATATCAAGATTCAGTGTTAAGCCCTTCGAAAATGAAAAACCTATTAATCTGAAGAAATTTATAGTCACTCTAACCTCAAATACAACAAAAATCTATTATAATCCATAGACATCAGTCTGTATATGACCAATTATCTGTTATATTATAAACACAGTTAGCCTATTTGATTACCAAAAAGTTTGTGCACATATGATTATGGAGGGGTCAAGCAAAGAGAATGAGTTCGCTGGAACTAGCACCAACGGTGAAGAAGCAGGCCGCAGTTGCAGAAATAAAAGGAAACAAATGGAACCAGCTTGTTGTCCTGTGTGCAGTGTTACATTGCGAAGCTCTGAAACCGATTCGCATTTGGTTTCTGAAATAGATAAGTTGTATAAACTGTCAACGACTAAACATAAATTAAACGGTAAAAATAGCAATCCTTCATCATCGGCAGTGAATGGTTCAACAGAACATGGAAATAAACATTGGGAAACTTATCAGAAAGTTAGATCAAACAGACATGGACGTCAAAGAATTAAATCTCGTAAAAGAAGACCCGAAGAAATAACATGTCCAATTTGTAATAGGGAAACCACCGAGGACATTAATTTACATGTTGAAATGTGTTTGCGAAGATCCGAAAATAATAGTGCCGATAGTGATGAAAATATTGATGTTGAAGGTGGATACGAGGAGTACGAATGGGCTGGACAGTCGCGTGTTCGTGCTACATCTTTGCTTCAAGGTGGTGTTTCTAGTTTAGGTATGTAATGACTGCTGTTGTAAGAAATAAATCCTGTATCTGACAACAAATATTAATTTTGCTTTATTGTAGTGGTAAATGTTTTGTAAAGTTTTGTTTTACAGGCTTCAACAGTTATGGCAGAACACTAGAATTTAATGCTGTTCACTTGTTTCTTCAATGACAGTTTTATTTACGCTGTGTAATGTGTCTTGGTGTAAAAATTGACGTTGCACACCTACTCATAATTGTCTATCTTATTATATATAATAGGTTTTTTGTTGTTGGTTCACCGGTTACTGAATAATTGGCATTTAATAATGTTTACTGAATATTCAGGCGAAGCAAATCAGAAATTTGAGTTTTGATTAATTTTATTGAATGAATACACTAAATGAAAACATTGGTGTTCAAGAAATACGTTTCCTATGCAATTTGCTTTAATAAAATAATATTAAAAAAAATAATAAACTAAAGCATAAACAGTATAGAGATTATAAAAATGCAAGCCTTGAAAATATTTACAAATTGGGATTCTAGGAATCCCCTATTAAATAAATGCTGATACATATTTTAAAAACTTAATTTTTTTGGTTAACTGCTAAATGATGCATTTTGAAGTTAGATATGCAAGCTGATATGAAAGATATGAAAAGCTGTTGATTTAGATATTTGATATTTGTTAAGAAAAGTTGCATTTCCAAAAGAAAAGGACCCCACACGTTTCTTAAAGAAATTGAATCCCGGAAAAATTTATTCTTTGGTTTATGGATTTTTAACACTTACAGTCTCGGTAATGTCATTTTTTGTGTGGATTGTTTGTTTTTGTTTTGATTAACCACTAGAAGGTCGCACTCGTGGATTTGGCCCTGGAAAGGGCCAATTTATACGAAAGTAGAAAATGTTTAAAAATGCAAATATCGTTGATTATTGCGTGTGGTGTATATCAGGGATGGGTATCCTATGGCACGCGGGCTTATTTTATTCGAACCTGCACCTCCGTAAAGTTGGCATCTCCACTTTGCCAAAATCAAAACATGTTTAGCTATAGATTATGCACCCCCCACTATTAGGGTTTCTGGGTCTCGGCAATTTTTCTATTCCCGGGACTCGAGACTTTTTTCTTTAAAGTCCCGGGAATCCCGGATAGTCATTTTACATAGGTAGGTATTATTAATATATTAAATAAAAAAATTATTAGACATAAGCAAAATCAAATTAGCCTCTTGGCTAATACAAAAATCCCAATATACCTTTTTAAAATCCCTTTAAATAATCCTCTAATAGTTTCCCCTAAAAGTTCTCATTGGAAAATGAATAATAAATAAAACTAAATATTTAATTAAAAGCATAGCAATACATAAATAGATTCTCCTGTCATAAAATTCTTTCTTCTTTTCTCTTCTATGACAAAACCTTTCATGTTTAGTGTTATATTGTGTATCAGCAAGTTTTAAGTCATTCATAACTTTAACAAAACATTCTTCCTGAATATGAGGAAGATTATACTGTGATTTAACCAAGCAAGTATTATTGCAAATGTCAATTTGAAGTTTCCAAAATAAACAGTTTTAAATGCATTCATCCTTCTAGACCACTTTGTTCTGTACTAGAAAAAAATACCTATTGATCGTCTCACATTCTTATGGACAATGGGGTTGCCAAACATCTTGCAAGCAACTTTTAAAAACACTTTCTAAATATTGTAGTTGTAACTGCATAAACCTTTATAATCCCTATTGTTCGAGCAAGTTATATTGCAGTTAGTCACTTCTTCTGACAGCGGTAGTAAAACAAAATTTCAGAATTTGCTGCTGTTCATGTAGTCCGCATATAAAGTCTGGAACTATCGAAATAAATCTTTTATTAAATATTTTTGAGAAAAATCCTTGAACACGTCGGTTTTTATCTTAAAGGAGACATATTTTAGTGATCGTCTTTTGTATCCGAGTTATGACGATAACGAAATTTTTTTAAAATGGAAACCCTAATTTTTTATGATGGATTTGGAAAGATAATTTAATGCTAAGATCAAATATGCTAAAAAAGCATGATACTGTATTAAGAAATTTCCGAGATACAGAAATTTCCGAGATACAGAAAAGTCTCCTTGATCCGAATCTACGTTAATCCGAATACCACTATAATCCGTACCAGCAATTTATTTACATTGATTACATTGTAATCCGGATTTAAGGTTTTGATAATCCGAACTTTAGAATTAATTGTTGTTATTCATCAAGTTTTGTTTACAGTAACGAATGCAATGGGTATTCAGATGTGTAATTTGATACAAAGCTACCGTTGTAGATAAGATAAATAAGATTTTATTTTATTTATGTTTACGTTATATTTACGTCTGACAAACTCTTATTATAAAAAGTCGCGTATTTTTTAAAAGTGGTTACATTGCAACTTTATAATTCATATTAGTTACAAAATTAAAAAAGAACTGATACTTCTTTTACGAATTACGACTTTATGTGTCTCCGGCATACTGCATATAAAAAGATTTTGTGCTAAACTTAAAAATTGTTAAATGTAAAAAGACCGCATTGTAACTTTAAATATTAAACATTTCCAGATTTGTTACAAAATCTGAAGGATCATTATAACAAAGTTAAGAAAACGTTAAAACCTGCGGAATATCCGGAGATGGAAGAAAAGTGTGCATGATTTTAAATATGTCACCAATATCCTCTGAAATTTTGGCCGAAAAGGCAAAGCATCTATCCAGCAGTGTGCAGTACCAATGTTGCCAACCGTATGATAATTATCATACATGTAACATAAAATCAACGTGTATGTAATAGAAAATAGTAACTCCTATATTATACGTAATTGTATAATAGTTTCAATGGTCTTTCATTTTTTGTGTTTGGTTGCCGCCTGCCGGCGTTTTAGCTCTAGCAACGCGGCAAGCAGAGAATGTGTGAACCCGACCCGAAATGAACCCTACCGCTACTAATCTTGTAGGCCGTGGTTTGAAGTTTTAATTCAAATCTGTCAACTGTCTGTTTTACAGTTTACTTGGTATTGTTTATTATGTGAGAAGTGGATTGTTCTTATTTTCTTTGTGTTTATATATAGTATCATTTAAAGATGGAAGAGAAAGCGCAAACCAGCACAGATAGGGACGACAAAATTGTTGAACTTACACCGCAAACACCACCAACACCAACGAAGAAAATAAAGAAAAATATAGATGTAAAACCACGCATACAAAAGTTTCGGAAAGAGTGGTTACAAAATGCTGATTATAAATATTGGTTAATACCAGTCCCAGATAAAAATAATAAAGCAAAATGCACTCTTTGTGATACAGAATTTCTTGCGACCATTACAGTGATAAAAAATCATAAAAATGGAAAAGTACATATGAAAAATGAACGATGCAAAAAAAGTACAGCTTGTAAGGTCATTGACACTTTTTTGAAAAATGAGGATGACATTTCTGTTAAAAAGAAAGAAGCTGAAATTAAATTATGTGCTTTTTTGGTGGAGCATAATATATCGTTTCTTGCAGCAGATCATCTTACTGAAGTTTTAAAAAGTTGTTTTCCCGATTCTAAAATTTGTCAAAATATGTCTGTGAAAAGAACGAAAGCACATGCAATAACTACAAATGTTATGGGAAGATTTGAAAAAGAGAAACAGATAGAAACATTGAAGAGTACTAAATTCAGTGTTTTAGTAGATGAAACAACTGATATTGCCACTACCAAAACTTTATGCATTATTGTTAGATATTTTGATAAGGAGGAAAACAAGATCTCAAGTAAATTTTTTGAACTTTGCAATGTGGTGACAAAAGATCATACAAAAAGTGATGCTGCTCATTTATTTGATGTTATCAAAAAATGTTTTTTGGATAAAAGTATTCCCTTAGATGACATAATAGGATTAGCATGTGACGGTTGTAATTTGATGGTGGGTGCAAATAATTCTGTAGCTAGTCGATTTATAGAAGCATGTCCTGGAATAAAAATAATGAAATGTATATGTCACTCAATCCACTTATGCTGTAGTGAAGCTTGCAAAACATTACCAAGAAGTTGTGAAGATCTCGCACGAAATATATATAACTTCTTTAAGGTGATTTACTTTTATTTGTGTTACTTTTTTATAGAAAATATGTTACATTTCAGAATAGCTCAAAACGGTTGGCGGAGTTAGAGCAATTTCAAGAATTTGCAGATGTCGAGGTACACAGAATTCTTCATCCATCACAGACACGATGGTTGTCTCTAGGACAAGTTGTCTGCAGAATTGTTGAACAATGGAGTGCTCTGCAGTTGTTTTTTAATGAAAAATGGCTACAGCAACGTCTCCTTGCTTCCGAACAAATATGTAACTGTTTAAATGATCCCTTTATGAAACTGTATTACTACTTTTTGGAGTGGATTTTGCCAAAAATTAATTCTCTAAATGAATTATTCCAAAGTGAAAAAGTATTAATACCAACTTTGCATGAAACCGTTTGCAGATATTACACAGATATTTTACTTTGTTTTATGACCAGAAAATATGTACTTTCACTTGATACATATAAAATTAATCCTTTAGATCGTTCACAATATGTAGAAAAAAGCAATCTGTATCTTGGCATAAAAGTAATGAACATGATTTCTAACCAAGAAATCACAAACTCTCGAGAAAAATTAAATTATTTTTATGAGCAATGCTACAGCTTTTTAAGTACTTTGTGCTGTGAAATCAAAAAAAGATATGATTTTGAAGATGGTTTTTTGTCAGATATGTATATATTCATACCAAAAAATAGTGTATCTCATGAAACTAGAGAAAGATACCCAACATTATTACCTTTTTTACAAAAATTTAATCGATTTGCTCCTGAAATGGAATGGCAGAATATTGACGATGAATGGCGAAATTTGCCAAATTTTGTTTTACCAGACAATGTAAAAACAACCGATGAACCCGACAAATTTTGGGGTAACTTATTGCGTCTAAATATATTCAATTCATTGTGCAATTTTGTTATTAATCTTTTTAGTCTCCCACATTCAAATGCCGAGTGTGAGCGGGCTTTCAGTAAAATTAATTTGATAAAAACCAAAGTTCGCAACCGTCTAACAACAGCAACAATTAATGGAACTATGCTTGCAAGCCAGTTGATAAAAAAAACGACATGTCAAAAATTCATACCACCTAAAGAACTTTTAAAAATTTTTAATTCTGAAATGTATTCTTTTAAAAATAACACTGAAAAGAAATGTGATGCCGACGTATTTATTGAATTTGATGAAGATTAAAAATGTAGATGTAAATACAGGTATAAAGAGGATTATTCTACGTTTTTATCTTTTTTTATTGCAATCCCAGCTACATATATTTTATCTATAAGGTACCTATAACCTGTTGAGACAAAAGGGGACGAGAGTTTTTATTGCAAAGAAATGGACATCAGCGTATGATAAATATTGATAATTTCTGTGAGGTTGGTAGCATAATGTATCACTGATGGGTTGGCAACACTGTGCAGTACATACGAAACAGTGGAAGCAGTCGCGATACGAGCCTGATAGCACATGTCTTATCGCGACTGGTTCCACTGTTTGGTATACTCAGCACGCTGCTGTGAATTTATAAAAGATGTTTTTAAAACGATGACGTCAGGGCAAGTAAAGATTGGATACTTAATTTTAAAAAGACAAAATTTTTGTGTGTTAAAAATCGCGGGGGAAAAGCTCTTCAATGATTCGCACGCAGTGAAGCCCTTTTAGAAACAGTTGCAAAAGCTTTGTAATGGGCGACAGAAAATTTGAAACAATTGTGATCGCGGAAGATTAAAAAAAAATCATAACTAACGTATTAAGTTCAAAAAACACGGAACAAGCAAAAATCACCGCTTTTTTGGTTAACGACATAATAATGCTGAATATTATTTTTTGTGTTTTTAAAGCAGTTTTTGCGTAAATATTTTCGTAGTTTTATTTATTTTTAAATAAATGTTTTTGCAGAATGTTTTAATTGCATTTATATACAAATATAAACATTGTAACTTTACAGACGCAGTAATCCGGAAACCGCGATGATTCGGATTGCCCCTGTTTTAATTAGTCCGAATTTGCGAGCCTTCACTGTAATTGCTTTTAATGTTTTAAAACAAAAATTAAAAAACAATCAAGAGTTCCAAGTTTTAATAAAAAAAAGAATTCTTTGAAGGACTGTCATAAGTTTAAAGCTAAGTCACTTGTTACATGGATACTTAATTTTTTTATTAAAAAAATTAAACTCTTGATTCTTATTCAATCAAAGTTCAAATCAAGAGTTCAAATTTTTTTTATAAAAAATCAAGTAGCCATGTAACAATTGACTTAGCGTTAAATTTATGGCTGTTCTTAAAAGAATTTTTAATTTTTTTTATTAAAACTTGGAACTCTTGATTGTTTTTTAAATTTTAATTATCTCGGAAATTGCTTTCCAAATCCATCATAAAAAATTACGGTTTCCATTTAAAAATATTTTCGCTATCGCCATAACTCGGAAACAAAAGATGATCTGCAAATAACAATTACACTAAAATATGTCTCATTTAAGATAAAAATCAACGTGTTCGAGGATTTTTTCTCAAAAATATTTAATAAAAGATTTATTTCGATAGTTCCATACTTTATGAGTTACCGCCAGTACTATTACAAAACTAATAATTTTGAATGTCAATAAAGCAAGCACCCCCACTTCAAAAAAATTTAAAAAAAATTAACCTATAATTTAGTACTAATTAAGGACAAATTTGTACCAACAACCGTTTGGCTAAATCTCTTACCTGCACTACCCTTTGTAAAGGTGTGTCGTTCAGGTGATAGCTAGAGGCAAGTGATGAGAGTTTTCTTGAAAATGCAATGGAATAAATAACACTTACCAAAGTTTAAGTGAAGATTATTTCTTACACAGAAAGCATAGAAAGTGTTTAAGTCCTCCTGCAACAATTTTTGATCAGTAATGTTATTTATTATCTTATATATTTTTAAGTCGTCTGCGTATAGAAGAATGTCTGAGTATTCAAAACAACTACTGATATTATTTACGAAAATGGAAAATAGCAGAGGTCCTAAGTGAGAGCCTTGCGGCACACCTGAGGTTACACTGATCCTTCTTGATATGCATTTATTAATTCTAACCACTTGTGTTCTGTTTTCTATGTAAGATTTAATCCATCTTTGTAAACTGCCATGAACTTGAAAATTCTCCAAATTTATCATCAAAGTACCGTGATGGACCTTATCGAATGCTTTGGAGAAGTCAGTGTAAACTGCATCGACTTGATTCTTCTCCTCCATTGCCCCAACTACCACCTGAACAAAAGGCATGAGATTGGTAAGAGTAGAACGATTCTGAAGAAAACCATGTTGATTAGGAATTAATTTATGCTTTACTAGAAAAAATAATTCTTTTGTTATTATAGCTTCAAAGATTTTACCGAAAATGCACAACATGGATATACCTCTGTAGTTTTCAATATCATCCTTTTTACCATTCTTAAATACCGGAACAATATTGGCTTTCTTCCACTTATCTGGGAAAATTCCCTCCGATAATAACTTATTATAAATAAGAAAGAGCGGTTCAATCAGAGCACTGTGACAGTATTTTACAAAAACAGGAGGAATATTATCTGGCCCGCTGCCTTTGTTGACATTCAGGTTTTGTAACTGAGATGAGATCTGCTCTCTAATAACGTTGTTTATTTGAAAATTATCAAAGGATTCTTCTAGTTTAACATTAGTTGGCATATGACTAGGTGTATAAACTGATGCAAAAAAGTTTGCAAAAGCGTTGCCAATATTTTCATCACCTGAAAACACTTTATCATGATAAGTCATTGTAGAGGGAATTCTATGAGATTTTTGTTTATTAGAGATATAAGACCAAAATTGTTTCGTATCGGTTTTTAAATTAGACTCTATTTTAGAAGTGGACGATAAATGATCTAAATGAATTCTAGATTTAACTTGTTTACTTAATAATGAAAAATTTAAGTAATCTGACTGGTTTTTGTATTTTTTTCCATTTTTTGTGATACGTTATTTTACTATTGATTAGTCTTTTTGTAGTCTCAGAAAACCAACAGGGGAATTTATTATTTACATTCTTAGTTGCAACATTTTCATCTATAATTCTGTACAATAAAAGGTAGAATCTATCCACCATCTCAGTTACGCTAAGATGTTGAAATTCTCTATTCCACTTAATGTTGTTTAATTTTTCATTAATTGTATTATAATTAGCCTTCCAAAACTGTAGCTTTTTAAAATTTGTCTTTTTATTAAATTGAACGGATGATGTATCAATATAAATCTCTAAAGCTGGATGATTACTATCTAATGCAACAAATGGTGTATCACTTGAATAAACTGTAATGCTATTTATATTAGAATAACAGAGGTCGAGAATTTTATTATTTACATTCTTTATACCATTAAATTGCTTAAAGTTTAGAAAGCTGAATTTATCAACAACTATATAGCATTATATCTTAAAGGCTGCGATAAGAAACAACTGGAATAATTATCAAAATCCCATTGAATATTTGGTACATTGTAATCACCTATAATAATAAAGTAATCATTAGGATAATTAGATACAATTTCTTCGATTCTATTTAAATGAACATTTAGGTTATTTATTGTAGCATAAGGTGGTACATAAACACAACACAAAAAAACTTTCTTTCCACACTTAAGTAAAATGCTCACCCACAATTCTTCACAGATACCTGGTACAGACCATTGTTCTTGAAATGTAGATGAAATTTCCCTTTTGACACCAATTATGATGCCACCCCCGTCCTGTTTGCCGGTTATTGCAAGATTGCGGTCTAATCTGTAGATAGTGTATTTTGGAGAAAATAATTCAGCATCCTTTATATTGTCATTCAACCATGATTCTGTAATAAAAAATAAATCAAAAGATTCCTCTAATGTAGCCTCAAAAAAACTCATTTATTTTCGTCCTTAGCCCCCGGACATTCTGGTAATATAAACTTAACATAAATTAAAAAATATGTATTTAATTGATTTTTAATACAGGTTGTTTTAATTGCTGCTGGTAGCCAAGTTCAATTTGGCCACGATATCTTCTTCGGAATTTATCCTCAAAACAGGAGAATCGCCATTTCTTTTACATAAGAGTTTTCCATTTTTCACCCAAACATAGCGAAAACCAGTTTTCTTGGCTCGTAGTTTAATCTTCCTAAGCAGTTGTTTGTTTTCTTGGGTTAGATGTTCATTAATGTAGATTGTTTCCCCATTATTCATGCCAGTAATGTTCTTGTTAGATATAATTAGTTTCTTTTTCTCTACAAACTTATCTCTAGTTGTCCTTGAATTGAATTGGACGATAATTGAGGGATATACAACCTTATTATTAGATGGAACTCGATGTGCAACATCAATTTCAGCTTCAGATACATTTAACTGCAATTCGCGGCACATTTCAACACCCCTTAAGAGTGGTGACCCCAGAGCATCTTACATACACATACTGCCTGGTTGGATGCAGTTTCCTATTGGCCAGAATTTACCCCTTCCAACCGCGATAAACCTCACTTCAATTCTCATACGATATTTGCATAAATTATTTTGTTTTTGCCCGCTGCCAATTTTTGTTGTTTTTTTTCCATTTTCAATTTTATTTTCTAAGGTGTAAGCTGCTTCAGCTTTTCCTAGGTAACTTAAACATCTGAATGAATTTCACAATGTCAATAATTCGCTCCATTACTTTTCTCCTTTTTTTCACTTGTTCAAATCTCAGGGACAATTGACTGCCAGCAACTAAGTGCTCGGTATTTACTTTCTTCAATCACAATAAATATGCCTGGGCACATGATATGTGCAACTTAGATTCTTTGTGATCCGGAATTCTCTGATGAAAATTATTTCTATCAGAACAGCCCCTGATAAAAACACTGTAATCTGAAGATTTATGAAATGCTAAACAAACGCTACAAAATAAGGCCTTGCTTTCTTTGTCGTATGATAACCATTGACGATTCACATCTTCTTCCTGCTGAAATGCATTTTAAAGGACAGGATCTTTGGTGCTTTGTTGTGAATGAAATTTGAAAAATGAAGTTAAATCAGCTGGCCCACGGTCGTTGAAAATAATTGCAATAATCTTCCACTTCTGCAAGTAGTTTCATCCGTAGGTCATCACGGGCAATTTTTTCCTCAAAACTTTCTTCAGATATTTGAGATGTAGTATATTCTTGTATAAAAGCTGGTTCTATTCCATATTCAGTAGTATTCTCCAGATCATGATCATCTGAAAGAGCGGCCTTGTCAGTTTCCTTGGTAGATTCAGGATCAATAGTCGTTAGAAGATCAGCACTCGTCTTTAGAAGTAGATGCAGTAGGACGAGCAGAAAAAATGTCGCTGATTTTCAGCCATTTGGCAGCGCTGCTTTCCAATAATTTACGTTTCTTCTCTCTCAATTTTTCCACTCCACTTTTTCCTTTCAGAAATGCAGAATATTTTTGGAGTTCTGCATAGCACAATAATAGTTCTGTAGTTCTAGATAGGTTTTGTAAATAGTTTTGAAGAAATAATGAAACAATAATAAAATTAAAATTTCAGAAATTTATTTATTTATTTGAATAAATTTTCAACAGGCTTTTTAAGCCCAATTACAGAAAATTAATGTAATTAATTAATATAAGTAAATGCAACAATAGTAAATGAAAAATTGTGTATCAATAATAACTTGTTTGTTTAGCTAAACTGAATTATTTAAAACTCTTATCAACCCCTGTTGTTATGAATTTGATATTATAAGCTTTGCACATTCGTATAATAGGTGCATTCATATGGTAATTAGTCCTTGGACAATTGTCTGAGAAAGATAACACTTGCCGGGTACCGGTGTAAGGAATGTGAAGGTCAATTTGATTAAGTAAGGTTGGGTCATCTGCAATACCATGAATAATTTTGTATAAAAACATTATTTGTGAACTTAAAAAATTTATAATAACTATTGTTAGAACTCTTCTGCCACGACCCAGAACTATTCTCCACAAATATATCAAATCTGATCTAAAATTGTTGGATTGTTCCGTTAATTCTCACATGATTGAAAAATTCTTAAGAACGATTGTTAGAACTCTTCTGTCACGACCCAGAACTCTTATCAGAACTGCGATATCGTTGATTTTAGTTTCATCCCCTATTCTCGACAAATATATCAAATCTGATCTAAAATTGTTGGATAGTTCCGTTAATTCTTACGTGATTGAAAAAATTCTTGAGAACTATTGTTAGAACTCTTCTGCCGCAACCTAGGACTCTAATCAGAACTGCGATATCGTTGATTTTAATTTCATCCCCTATTCTGGACAAATACAGGGTTACTACAAAAGAAATAGACACTTTCAATGCTATATTAGTTCAAAACTAACAATGCTATTATGAATTTGTTGAATCTGTGGTATAAAGTGATTTTTAAAGTTTACTTTGGCAACTCACAGGTGCTCAATATGTGCTCCACTTGACACACGGCACACTACAAGGCGATAGTCTAGTTCATTCTAATCCCGTTGTAACATATTTGCATTGATAATTTCCACGGCTCTCGTGATGCGTTGTTTAACTCATCTAAATGATTAGTAAGTGGAGGGTCAGAAACCAGGTCTTTTACAAATCCCCATAGGAAAAAGTCGCATGGTGCCATTTAATTGTGTATTCCTTTTTATAAATATTATATATATATAAAAAAATTGTTTATTTATGAAATATATTAAATATTTTATTAAAAAAGAATTACCGGAACTGAGAATAGAACCCAGGTTTTGTAATCGAAAATCCAGTGTGTTTACCACACGACCAAGCTGTTTGTTAACGTCGTTTGCTTTAATGAATGTCATTTATCATACTTTTTGTTTGTTTTTGATTATTAATTACTTTTTGATGACTTTTTACAATTAATAATTACAGTACACTTATTAATTGATTAATACTAATTAATATTAATTCATTTATGAGTGCTGTTTCTGATATCACTGCCTGAAAAATCTCAAACTTTCTCTAAATATATCCCGCTCCAAAAATACTGTGCGGTAGGGGCCTAGTTCGAGAGGGTCTCCTATTGTTGTCCCTTTACCGCTGCCCCCTAGCAGACAGTTCAGGACTGTTTGAATACAGCCTTAAGTATAGCACTTATATTTAGTATTTATTTTTTAAATTTTTATTATTTTTTATCTACGTTAAACATTATGGTTATCTCATCAATAAAACTAGCAATCTCACTTCAAGCAAATCAAGAAAAATTAACCTATATTTTAAATAACCTATATTACTCCCACTTCGAACAAATAAAAAAAATAAAAAAGCCATAATTAACTACCGATTAAAGACAAATTTGTACCATCAAAACTTTTATTTACATCTAGATTATAATGCTGTTAAAAAACCATTGTTTATAACGTATCTCACATATTTCGAGATATGGCAAGCCACGCTATTAAAAATTGATGAAATTGACTTTTCATGTCCTCTCTTGAGGATATAATCTGCTACTAGCATTCGTGACTGCATTTAAACTGGGGAACGTCAATACCAAAAACTAATGAAAGACTAATTTGTACTACCAAAAGTTTTTATTTGTACTCTATTAAAAATCGATTAAATCTGGATTCTAATTAATAATAAATCAAGAACTAATTGAAGACCTTGGTGCAAAAACCGGCCAAGTCATAAATTTGTGGGAAAATGAAAAAGCTTTCCAGATATTGCAATATAGTTTCAGTCAAGTTATAAAGCTTATCGAACTGTTATTATGATCCTTTAAAATATATACCCAGTGACAAAACTAAATTTCACTTAAAAGTGGACTAGGGCGGTTTTGCACCAAGGTCTTCAATTCCTACTACCCAGATCTCGCCAAAAAGCACTGACAAAAGTGCTACACCAATATTTATCTAGACTATTTCACGTTGCTTGCATCTAATTAACTGGTTGCTCTTCTCTCAAACGTGCCCCATTTATATGTGAAAATCTCTAGATGACTGCGTTCGCCGACAGTCTATACGTGGGGTTTTTTCTGTTCATTACAAGAATATGGGTAGATCATTTTAGATGGACCATCCAGAATAAAACCTTTGTAGCTCTTCTTGGCTCTATTGAATATTATTATGTTTTGGTGAATAGCATAGACATAGAAGTTTGTCAGATATGGGAACATTTGTTATAGTAGCAAACGCACAATAATGTATATTTGATCAATACTTTTTTCAATTTGTGGTACTCAAGTTAAATTTATTATTTCTTTTTTCAGGTACTTCACTAAGTATGACTGATGAAGATGAAGATCTGGTTGTTGATGGAGATGATTCCCAAATATATGGATCTCCACAATATTCGGAGCGAGATATAATTATTCCTGGTGGAGATAAAGAACAAGAAGCTTTAAGAAAAGCAGTTATTGGATCTGATAGTAACCGTGAACCAGTTGATGTGCCTGTTACAAAAACTGAAATTGGTGTTGTTAGTGGTGACCCAATATTGGAAGCATTAAAAAGTCGTATACGTGAACTAGAAAGCCGAGAGCAAAGTAGAGATGAAGTTTATAAATGTCTTATTTGTATGGAGCGTTATCGAACACCTGTTATATCGGTTTGTTGTTGGCATGTACATTGTGAACAGTGTTGGCTGCAAACATTGGGCGCAAAAAAGCTATGCCCCCAGTGTAACATGATTACTTCCCCAGCAGATTTACGTCGCATTTACATGTAAAGACAATAAGGACATCCTTCTTCTTTAAGGTGTTAAAGAACTGTGATAGTTAAATTCATTAATTGTATTAATTAATGAATATTGAAGATTCGTTGCATTATTTTAAATAATATGAAGTCGTCATAAGTATTTTTTTTTAAATAATTTAGTTTGTAATTTCTACTATTCCTGTCTTTGTTCATTCATTCATTGATGGAGATGATTCCCAAATATATGGATCTCCACAATATTCGGAGCGAGATATAATTATTCCTGGTGGAGATAAAGAACAAGAAGCTTTAAGAAAAGCAGTTATTGGATCTGATAGTAACCGTGAACCAGTTGATGTGCCTGTTACAAAAACTGAAATTGGTGTTGTTAGTGGTGACCCAATATTGGAAGCATTAAAAAGTCGTATACGTGAACTAGAAAGCCGAGAGCAAAGTAGAGATGAAGTTTATAAATGTCTTATTTGTATGGAGCGTTATCGAACACCTGTTATATCGGTTTGTTGTTGGTGTGTACATTGTGAACAGTGTTGGCTGCAAACATTGGGCGCAAAAAAGCTATGCCCCCAGTGTAACATGATTACTTCCCCAGCAGATTTACGTCGCATTTACATGTAAAGACAATAAGGACATCCTTCTTCTTTAAGGTGTTAAAGAACTGTGATAGTTAAATTCATTAATTGTATTAATTAATGAATATTGAAGATTCGTTGTATTATTTTAAATAATATGAAGTCGTCATAAATATTTTTCTTTAAATAATTTAGTTTGTAATTTCTACTATTCCTGTCTTTGTTCATTCATTCATTAGTATTTTCATGCCTTTTAGAGACTTACTACCTATTGAATAAATAGTAGTAATATTAACATTGGTATCAGTTTTAATTATACATAAAACAGAATCCGACATTAATAACATGATCAAATCAAAAATGCTTTGATTCTAGATAATAATGAAATTGACGATCGGACTGGTTGTAAACAATCAATAAAAATGGAAATTACAATATGAAAGAAAAAAGTTTTAAGTATCGGGTTGCATTAAAGGTGGTGTATTAAATAATTGGTTCATTGTTCCGATTCTTACTTTGTGGAACTTCATAATCATGAAATATAATAAAAATAAAAAAAATTAATTAAAAGTTTCACAAGTTTTGTTAAATTATTAACCTGACAATTGTTTCAACATCAAAAATGTTTAATTCGACATTTTTAATGTTGAAACAATTGAGGCTGTTTCCGGAAAACAGACGTATAGGTCTATACGCCCTTTTGCAGGAAATTCTTTTAAACGATTCCTCATATTTCAAAGCATATTACCTCCAAATATCAGCTCGATACCACCTCAACACACACTAGGGAAATAAATTGTAAAATTAATTACACTAAAAATGAAAAGAAGAGAAAAATAAATAATAAATATATTTAGGAAAATAACTTTTCTGTGTTTATTTCATATTTGTCAACAAGTTTATATTTGTTTGAACATATATATTATACTACTTTTTTGTAAATTGTACAATAAGCTTTTTATTGTACTTTTTATTAAATCATTTCTAATTTATTAATTCATTATATTTCATCATAATCAATTTACTGAAAAAGGACTTATACAGACTGTTTTTAAATCCGCTATTTATTGAATGTGATTTTATTTATGAAAAAACACATTTCATGTAAAAACTGCATCATAAATATGTTAAAATCCATAATCGTTCTAAATGTAAAAGTAATGTTTATTTTATTATGAATTAAAATGTTTGGAGCGGAAATTCTCAAAACAGCATCCGGAAATGACCCCAATTGTCAGATGAATAATTTAATAAAACTTGTGAAACTTTTTATTTTTATTATAATTCAATATTAAATAGTTATTATATAGTTGTCTTGCTTCAGAACTACATGCCTCTGTATCATTTTTATTTGAACTAATACTAATTCTTTTGACATTTTCATGAAAGGATCTCTCATGTTTCTTACGGAAATTAGATCCTGCTCAAATTGGCTGAAATTGTGATATGTTGTAGTTTATATTATCCTGATCAAAAGTCTTCCGGTCTCGAAGCTCTAAAATTAACAGTTTTGGAGTTAGAAAAGCAGGAAAATTTCATACTGGTTTTTAGGATTTTTAACACGTACAGCCTCGGTAACATAATTTTTTGTGTATATTTTCGGTTTTTGTTTTGATTGACACAAGTAATTATGTTGTTTTGCAATCATGTGAAATTATACCGGGTGCCCCATTATAAATTGACCTTTTATAAACCTGTAGAACTTTTGAACTAATGCACTAACAAAATGCACTGTTCACCAGTCATTTTTTTAAAGTTTTTTCTGACTGAGTATTCGTCTTATTTTGCTCACTTCCGGTTTAACCGGAAATGACATGGCTTATTGTTTCTCAGTTGGAAAATTGTTTACGCTTTCCGAAAGTGCCATTCTTGTCATGGTTATTATACATGGTGATGATTCTATAAGCTCTTAAAATGAATATTGCATGTTAATGAAATGTTCCAAAAAAATATATGTCTTTAATAGCATTACCCCCGAAAATCTCACCAGAGTTGCAAACTGTTTTAAACTGGGTTTGTAAAATTATTTGGTTTGGTGTATATGTCGTCGGTTTCGAACAAGTTTGTGTTAGCTCAAGTTTGGTTGTCAAGCGGTAAGATCAAAGGGAGTGGGTTTTAAACAAGTTTACAAACATAGCTGGTGTGTACGTCTCTTTTCAAAGTCAACTTGATCGAAAAAGCTAAACACTTGTACTAAACATCTGCACAAACAAGTTTTAAACAGTTTGCCAGTCAGTGTGTACAGCGTGATCAAGTTTTAAACACTGAAGTTTGCAACTGGTTTGTAACTTGTTTCAACCAAATTCCAAACACGAATTTTGGTGAGTACCCACCTAAAAAGGGAATAAATAAATGTATTCAAGTTGATGGACGGAAGTTTGAATATCTTTTATAACTAACTAATGTTTAGTGATTTGTTTATTTCTTAATTGTTTAATAGTATCCTGTTATCCTTTGTTAGATGGAGTTTGAAATGTACATCTTGAATATTAGCAACTGAAGTAACGTAATTGTCAAGAAACTAATTTGACATTTAACTGTTTACAGTGATGTGTTTTTTTTATTTCCATAGTCTTAGTAGCATTTCAATGACATGCAGTATTTACTTTAAGAGCTTATCAAACCATCACCCTGTATAATAACCATAACAAGTATAGTACGAAAAGGGGAACAATGGGCTTTCCAATTGTAAAAAATATATACAGGGTGTTCCATTTGTTATCATCAAAAATACGCTATGTTGTTTCCGATTAAACCAGAAGTGGACAAAAAAAGACAGATACTCAGAAAAAAAAACTTTAAAATATAAGAAGAAGACTGGTGAACACCGCATTTCATTATCTCAATTAGTTCAAAAGTTATATAGGTTTATAAAGGGTCAAATTATAATGGGGCACCCAGTACCATTCAATAATAGACAATATTAGGTTTCAGCAACCTCTATCAAGCTGGCGGGTACATATTGGTGGAATTAAAAAAAAAGTATTTCATAATTTATGACTATTTTATTGCTAATTTATTACCATAATTTTTTTACTTTAAGCGTAAACGAAAAAACATGTTTCCGCCAGCTTGAGTTCAAGCTAGCGGAAACATATTGAAAATTTAGTAAAAAATCAAGTTTAAATATATGCATTGTTCGCCAAGAATTAATTACTAGCAAGCATTCACGTAAATATTAAAAAAAAACTATTATTAATCTTATATATTTTTTTAAGTACGGTTCCGCTAGCTTGAATTGTAACGTGGCAGAATCACCAGTCGAAAGTGCGTAAAAAGCTGCTTGGTAGTAATTAAATAGTAATTAATTCCTGGCAAACAATGCATATATTTAAACTTGATTTTATATGATTTTTTACTAAATTTTCAATATGTTTCCGCTAGCTTGAACTCAAGCTGGCGGAAACATGTTTTTTGTTTACGCTTAAAGTAAAAAAATTAAAATTATGGTAATAAATTAAGAATAAAATCGTCAAAAATTATGAAATACTTTTTTTTTTAATTCCGCCAATATGTACCCGCCAGCTTGATAGAGGTGTTTCAGCCTCCATCTACACCATTCGCAGTAATCAACGATATTTTTCATTTTTAAACAACATTTTCTAATTTCAAATAAATCAAGTCCTTTTCAGGGCCAAATGATGTGCCAAATCCAGTAGCACAATACGCTCGTGGTTAATCAAAACAAAAAATATACACAAAAAACGACATTACTGAGGCTGTAAGTGTTAAAAACCTGAAAACCGAAGAATGAATTTTTCCTGCTTTCTGTGCTTTGTAATTCCAAAACTATTAATTTTAGAGTTTCATGGCCAGGAAGACTTTTGATCAGGATAATATAAACTACAACATTTTACAATTTCAGCCAATTTGACCGGGATTCAAGCTCCATAAGAAACGTGCGGCGTTCTTTGTAGCATAAGTTTTTAGGAAACCTTTTTTTATATCACGATTTCCAAATTGTGTACTTCAACATTTTTATTGAATATACTGAAGTTCTATTTTTCTGTTCAAAAAGTCTTAACTATATTGTGGTAAATATTTCATGCCAATCTGAACAATGTATATTTTACAGAAATTGAATTGGAAGTATAAAGTTTTCTAAAGAATATAGCAATTTTTGTAATACATACTGCAAGCTTTATGGAAATTTACATATGTAAGACGGGTTCCATAGACCAGACGTCGACAACCTTTTTTGGCTGTGGGTCAAAATCAACCAAAATGTGACTATTAAGTAGACGTTTCAGGTCACTGGGCATTTTCATTTCAGACAATGTCACTCAATGTCAATGTTTTATAATTTATTCTTATATATTGTGGATCTCGTAAAATTATCAAATGGGTCACTTGGTGACCCACGGGTCATAGGTTGGCAACGCCAGCCATAGACAGTGATGTTTGTACACGTTACATACACTGTTTGGAAATTAATATTTAAATAAAACTCTTGAAAAGTCTTTAAGCAAGAAAGTCTTGAATATTTACTTTCAACAATAAATTTACAAATAGGATCTGACCGATGGCAGAATCTTTACAAGGGAAATATATGGCATGCAACTTCATACCTCATATGCAGAATGATTAATACTGTCGAACTTAATAACAATCTTCTAGCAAAGACTGATTTTTACTTCGAGATAATATTTAAACAACAATATCGATACCAATGTATCAGTTGTGCCCTATTTACAAGTGGTAATTATTAAATTTTAATATTTTCCTTTTTTATAAACCATATGTATAACATCTTGTCAAGTTGTTAGCAGCACTGTTAGTAGAAGTTGTGAAATATTGGCATGATTGAAAATTTGGTATCTCTGTGACTCCCAGATTCTACATTTGAAGCTTGCGACAAGTACATAATTTCTGCTGTCGTTCAGATTTCTTCTGTTATACTCAGATGATCTGTGCATTTTTGCTATTTCCTTAGGACTATGTTCAAACAATTCTGAATTATCTGCTGTGGGGCAGCAGTAAGGGGACAATGATAGGGGGAACTTCTCGAACTAGGACTACACCACACATTATTTTTGGATAGGAATAGATTTAGAGAAACTGAGATTTTTGATACCAGAAATAGTGTGCATAGATTAATTAATATTAATTGTTGATTAATTAATATTAATAAATTAAAAGTGGATATACAATAATTAGTAATTGTAAAAAATCATTAAAACGTTGTTAATAATAAAAAAGAAACAAACAAAAAAGTATGATAAATGACATTCATTAAAAAGCAAACGAGATCAATACACAAATTGGCTGAGTGGTATCCTATGTCATCTATGACAACAGAGAGCATGGCCGCGTGGAAGTATTGCTGGATTTCCAAGTACAAAACCACGGTTCAAATCCCAGTTTGTTTAATTTTTTAAAATTAAAATTATAATATTTATAAAAAGGAATAATTTACAATTATATACTAATATGATATGTAATCATTTAGTTTTATGTTTATCTATATATATAAAAGAAAGTCGTGTTAGTTACACTATTTATAACTCAAGAACAACTGAACCGATTTGGCTGAAAATTTGTGGGGAGGTAGCTTAGAACCAGGAGACGGACATAGGATACTTTTTATCCCATTCCAGTGGAACGTGACATAAAACGTGGTATAACAAAACGCAACTGAAAGCAAAACAAAAAATTAATCAGTCAAAACATAGCCGTTCATTTGTTAAAAATGGTATAACAAAATGCAACTGACATGGAATAACAAAACACAACTGACAGCTAAACGTAATGTTGTCTATGGTTAAGTATGGTTGAAAATTTTATAATTTGAAATTATGGAGTTGACTGGTTGATGTGTTTGTTTCGAGTTTCAATTAGCTTATTGTGCCGATATTATCATTAACAATACGCGTTAGTATGGCTCGACTTCGTGCTTCTCAATTATATGTGGCATGTTTACGGGTCGGATGACCATCTGCGTTAATTGTTCTTGCACCTGATAATAAAACGAAAAATGTCGAAAAATCACAAGGTGCTTCACTGAAGAGTGCAACCCATGCACTAAAATACATGGCCAATAAAGAATCATTAAAATACTTGATTTTTTTTATTTATATTTATTATCCTAATAAAAAATTGAACTTAATAAAATCCAAAATATGCTCATTTATTGCCTCTAAGGCGGAACAAAGTTCGCTGGGTCAGCTAGTTTAACATAAATATACATATAATTTAAACAATGACTATAAAATTAGTGGATAATTTTGTGTAATTATTCTTTTTTATAAATACCTGTTATATTTATTAAAAAAATCATAAAGAAACAAACAAAAAAGGATGATAAATGTCATTCATAAGAAGTAAAAGACAGACAGGATGGCCAGATGGAAGGATTGCTGAATTTTCGACTACAAAACCACGGTTCAATTCCCAGCTTGTTTAATTTTTTCTAGTAAAATATTTAATATATTTCATAAATAAACAACTTTTTAGAAATTATAATGTTTATAAAAAAGAATAATTACATAAAATTATCCCTCAGTTTTACTCATTTGTTTAAACTACATATACATATAATATTTATGCTAATTAAAAATAAAACTAATTGATTATACATTCCCATATTAGTATTTAATTGTACGTTATTCTTTTTTATAAATATTATAATTATAAAACAATTGTTTATTTATGAAATATATTAAATATTTTATTAATTAAAAAATACACCAAATGGAGATACAAGGTTATGTAGATGGAATTTCAGCGAGCCTCCCAGTCGGACAAGTTTTAAATGTCGTTTATCATCCTTTTTTGTTTTGTTTCTTTTTTATTATTAATTACTTTTGATGATTTTTTTTACAATTACTAAATACAGCATATTCATTTATGTATGTAAGCATGCTTTGAAATCTAAAGTTTTGCATGTTGACAGAGGGGAAATAAGTTGACATGGCGAGGGTGCCACCACTCGATGATTAATTTATTTTTGCAATTGTACTTCTAAGAAAAATTTTTTCTTGGAAGTTTTTTCTTAGATTTTCGAAAATCTGTCATGCCGAGTATCATCTTTTAAATTATTTGATAATATTATTTACAATAACTAACAAAACTTGAGGGAGTGCGATTATATAAATAACAATAATTCGAAAAACTTGGTTTCTATAACTATCCCTTGAATTTATATTAGAGGTAAACTCGTGTATATGTGGAAAGAGCCGCTTCGCGAGAGTTTGAGAGAGCCCTTAATTTGTTTTTAAAATCTTTTTAAGTTCTGTGCTGCTGCAGTTTCACAACTAGTATCATCATTATTATTAATCGTACCATGAGTTATCTTCGATGAGAGCATATAGTGAATAAGCCGCATTTAAGATTTTTAAAAGATGTGTAATCAAGTTGTGAAAATGTGACTTTTAAATCAGGTTGTGTTCTTAGAAACAGACCAGGTAAGGATAATCACTTGTTTTTTACTATCACTATGATAGCTTTGCAATTAAGCAAATTAACAAGTTTCGATAGCTGATTTAACATCACATGACATATGAACTATGTTATTATATACAGAGTGTTTCAGATAACCTTGGCATAAATTTAATATGTGATGATACTCATTAATAGGAAAAACACATGCTTATGCGGTTTTTGATTTTATGTACATTGAAGAAAATTGCTAAAAAGGTAAGTTTTTGTGGACTGCTGGAACGTGTCATGACCTACCGTACATATAAGATCAAATTCCTTGTTTAACAAACTAAAAAATAGGTTTAAAAAGTTTTGGCAATTATTTGCATTGACAGTATCACATTTCATTTTGTTTGTAATTTTGGTCTGTGCATTGAAAATCAGTGATGACTAATGAGATGCCAGGAAGAAATAGAGTGTGTACATTCATATAATACTTTATGATTGCATTAAGGACAACTCTTTTCAGCTGTAATATAACTTTGGCCTTTTCTTTGAAAACGAAATACTAATAATAAACAACAGGTTAATCTCTCTTTTGTTCAAGCAGGTGTACCCAATATGTTCAACAGTTTCAATATCTGTAAGTTACAATAGTACAAAATCAGCACAGATTTTTAATTTATTTCTAAATGAAACTAATCGTCAAATAATTAATACTAAATCAATACTTCTGAATTAATTAGTAACTACACCTTTTATTAATGAATAATTTCCATGGACATAATTTCGTATTAGTAGTTTTATTTATTAAGCAACAAATATAACAGCGCAGAACGTACACACACAATATCTATTACCAAGTCAACATCTTAACTACTTCTTTTGTTTCTACATAAAACTAACTGACTTTACAGGCTAATTTAAAAGTTGAATGTTTTATTGCGTTTACAAACATCTGTTTTTAATGTATACAGAATTTATAAAGATGCTCCTTTCTAAAGGAAATGGCTCCAGTAATAAGTAAATTCTAGTAAAATGCACTGTTGTACTTAAAATACTTACAAATAAATAAACTTAAAACAATAGAACTAGACAGCCCTGTGTTGGAAGTAGTTTATTATTGGTACTATTATCTGTTGGGATAACAGTGAGCAAATACTTTAATTTCCTGAATAACTGTTAATTATTCCTTGTGTTCTAGGCTGATTACTTTAAACATGGAGAATAATTAATTAATCATAGATTTAATTAAGTCCGTAATATTGTTTGCATTGTCAAACTAAGAATTCAAAACAATACTGTAAAATCTACTTCCTGGAAGATCGAAGTGGTGAACACATTTAAAGTACATAAACATTTAGCTGACATTGAGTTCAGGTATTCTTAAACAAAATAGGATAAAATGAAAATAATAGTCAAAACAAACCGTAACATCACCTACTATCAGCTGCATCAATATATCATTTATTTTAACTGTGATTCTTAAACCAGTGAACACCAAACCTACTTTTCAAAAACAATTGTTTTCTCAGTTATGACAGATAGGCACTAAGCTATTTTATTTATTTGTACTATCACCTGTTCAAATGAAGCTGATTCAAGGTGAAACACCCTGTAGTATATTTCTTATTAATACCAATTTTGCTGGTAACTTGGCTTGGTATTTTGACTGTCGTAACACGATAGTAGTTATGATATCAGCTGAGTGTAATATGACGATTAAAATTACCAAATTGGTATTTGTGTGACAATTTAACAAATTATCTTTGTAATCACTACTAACAGCGATTATTGTAGTCAGCACGGTGTTAGTTCCTCTGACTAAGTCTTCAAATCTTTCTATTTTCTTGGCTGCAAAACTTTGGGTCAGGGTAAATATAAAGCAATTATTAAAATTTTTTTTATGTATTTAAAAAATATCTCGTACTTATACTGGCTCATAGAAATACTGCCTAGGGCCTGGCCTGAGTTCAGGCCTCCAGACTCATCAACCGACTCGAACACCAGGGCAAATGGGGCTCATATTAATGGTTAAATAACATCAAATAGAAATAACAAGTTTAATATTTAATTAAATTTAATATAATATATATATACAATAACATGACAATAAATTCTTAAGATGTAGGCAATTGCACATTTAATGAAACATATTATATAATGTTGCATATAAAATCCTACCAAATCAGTGCATTTCTAGTGCCGTAGTAATATGAAAACTATTCTCAAATACAAAAATAAATTTTATTACTTGTACTTTATATACATTATTATAGCACAAATATAAAATAACAATATCTTGTACTACAGTTCTATCGTGCTTAACAAGATTGCAGTATAAAACAGCAACTTAGAAATATACCATACTTTTTATTAGAATTATTAATATTCCACATATGTAGTATATTTCTACTGTACTAAGAAAAAACACCAGAGTGGATATATGTATATTTGTACAATTAAATTGAGTAGAAACACTTCTGACTTGCCTAAAGGGCAGTCTATGAGTGATAAGCAATATAAAAGCATTACTTTTTATATAATGAGTAATTAATATTAACAATGAACTTAATATGTAAATATCTACTGGATAAGTGGATTGCGGTAGTAGGTAGATCTGCTAAAAACAGCTTCTTGAAAAACATTTGTTCTATATGTAAGTACAGTAGAGTCTCGTTGATCCGAATCTACGTTAATCCGAATACCACTATAATCCGGACCCGCAATTTATTTACATTGGGTTTATTGTAATCCGGATTTAAAGGTTTTGATAATCCGAACTTTCAAATTAATTGTTTTTAGTCCTCAAGTTTTGTTTATAGTAACGAAGGCAATGGATATTCAGATGTGTAATTTGATACAAAACTACCGTTGTAGATAAAATAATAGTTATTTATGGTACAAGTGAGTTAAGTAAGATATTATCCACGAACGAAAGATTTACCCTCGAGAGCCGGTAGGCCCGAGAGGGTTAATTTTTCTGAGTGGATAATATCCTTAACTCACGCGTGCCATACAAAATTTTATACAACACCTCTTTATTTAAGTTTAAACATAGTTAAAGATAGTTAGTCTGTAGTTTTGACGGTAATACTCTAGCATGATGACTGGATTTTAGTAATATTAAGTAACGCAAGCTGGTGATTGGTTGTTATCTTTGAAGGAGTGAGTTTTTTAAAAATAACCTACGTTGCTAGGGGCATCGTGGGTTATAATGTAACATAAGAGTAAACAATCACTTTCCTTATTTAAAATGACCATAGTAAACATGATATTTATATAGAGGTGTTGGATAAATGATTTTATTTTATTTATGTTTACGTTATATAAATTTGTCTGGCAAATTCTTATCATAAAAGTCACGTATTTTTTAGAAGTGGTTACATTGCAACTTCACAATTCGTATTAGTTACAAAGGTTTATATTTGTTTATAAGTTAAAAAAGAATTGATACTTCTTTTACGAATTACGACTTTATGTATCTCCGCCATACATAAAAAGATTTTCTGGTAAATTTAAAAATTGTTAAATGTTTAAAGACCGCATTGTAACTTAATATTAAACATTTCCAGATTTGTTACAAAATCTGAAGGATCATATAACAACGTTAAAAAAAACTTTAAAACCTGCGGAATATCCGGAGATGGAAGAAAAGTTGTTTGTGGAAGCAGTCGCGATGCAACGTATGCGCTATCACACTCGTACGCTATGGTTCCACTGATTCGTATACTCTGCACGCTACTGTGACTTTATTAAAGATGGTTTCAAAACGATGACGTCAGGGCGAGTAAAAATTGGATACTTAATTTTAGAAAGACAATTTGCGTGTATTAAAAATCGCGGAAGAAAAGCTGTGCAATGATGGTAGTGAAGCCCTTTAAGAAATAGTTGCAAAGTGATGGATTTGCAATGGGTAGTAGAAAATTTGAAACAACTGTGATGCCGGAAGGTTTAAAATAAAAATCTATCTAACGTATTAAGTTCAAAAAACAGGAAACAAGTAAAAATCACCGCCTTTTTTGGTTAACGATATATTAATGCAGAATATTTTTTTTGTGTTTTTAAAACAGTTTTTGCGTAAATATTTTTGAGTTCTTTTTAAATAAATGTTTTGCAGAATGTTTTAAATGCATTTATTTACAAATAAAACATTGTAACTCTACAGACGCGGTGATTCGAAAACTGCGATGATTCAGATTGCCCCTATTTTAATTAGTCCGAATTAGCGAGACTTCGCTGTAGTAGTTCCCTGCAACAAGAAAATATAATTGTATTATTTTCTTCAGATTTTTCTAAGCTTGGTAAACAAATAACTAGGTATAGACATATACTACAGTTATTTGAATACGACATGCACTGAAATAAATAAAACAGATTAGTAAAAGTTTCACAAGTTTATTATAATATACCTGACAATTGTTTCAACACCTAAGCTGTCATTATCAAAGATAATATAAATATAAACAAACACGTCGCTAAGGTGAATACAAAAATAGATAACTAGATAAAAAGAATAAAAATGAAATATCTCAATCTGTTTATTCATTAAAGGTACCTTTGTGTTTGTATATCTCATTAGCTTCTAAAATCTCTAATTTGTGTTTGTGAGCACCCGGCTGTCGCAAAACAAATGTTATTTTTCTTTGAGATCAGTACTGAGAAATTTCTAACAAATTCACTAAGAAAAGCGGATTGTATTTATTTGAGTTAACTTTTAAGTGGAAGATAGGTGAGAAGGAAAAAAACGAAGTTTTAAATCATTTTTTTTAACTATCAAAATTGAACTACTAATTTAAATTTTCAATTCTATTCGTGCTATTATTTTATGACCGGCCTTTTCCATCATTTGTTTACAACTACATACAAAATCTCAAACTAAAATAAAATCCGCATACGTGCAATCTAGTTTTGAATAGTGGGAAATTTAAAAATGCCAAATCCCCAAATTAAATTACTAACGAAAACCAAACAGTGTTTGTTAGTACACAAATGTAGGAATTTAATATTATTTTGGGGAGTCATTCTGTGATTTTGTTCTAAAAGGTATTTGACATAATTAGATTTTTCAGGATGATTATTACTATAACAACGAACACGTGTTCTTTATATCTTAAGTCAAAATTTCGAAGTGTTTGTCCAATATATATCTAACTACAAAAAGAACAATCAAACGGTAAATGGCCGATTTCATGATATGATGTGTTCTGTTTTTAGCATTAAATAAAAATGAAAAAGTGTTAGTGTTGGTTTTAAAGCCCATTTTATAATTGTTGGTTTTTTTTCTTAGTATATATGCAACTTTTTCGGATTTTTTGCCAGTGTCTTTTGTTTGATTGTCAATGCAATGTAATGTAACGGTCGTCATGATTTTAAAATGTCATCAACATAACGGATGAAAAGATAATGTTTAGATGAGAGATTTAATTGAAATATTTGATCTTATAAATTATTCATAAACATGTTAGTTAATAGAGGTGAGTGAATTTCTTACAGGCAAACCTTTTTGTAGATATGTTAAATTATTGAAGATAAAATAAAATTTCCCACCACAGTAATATAGAATTCGTTAAAAGGTTAGAGTTAATTCAATTATTTGATCTTTGTCAATTAAGTTAAGTCAAAATTATGTTACCTTTAGTAATTGAACTTATCTACAAAAAGATGGTTTGCCTATGGGAAATACACTCAGTCCTTCAAAATTCTAGTATAGGTATTCACTTGTACTGAGGTAAGATTATATATTTTTATTCTTTGCTGTTTCACTTCATTTATTGTTTTTATCTATTTATTGTTAAATGTGCATTTGGAATTTAAACGGTTCGTAAAAGCAAAATATTTAATAGAAAAAGTAATTTACGGAGGCGGATTTACCATTTTCGATGCCCTAAGCTAAAATTTGTTTGAATCCCCCCGCCGTATTGTCAAGAATAACATTGTATTTATGAGAAACGGTTTCAGGGAATAATTACATTTTCAACTAAAGATTTCATATTTTTATTCCAAATTTAACATTTTTAATAAAAAAATAACTTGAGAAAAGTGTAAAATATTTTTTATTAAAAACATTAAAAATTGGAATAACACGTTTTGCTCCTTACATAAATATAGCCCTTTTTTCTTCATAACTTCATAAACAAATGTATATGTACATTTTATAAGTTAAAAAAATCTACAACTATTTCTTAACTTAGTGGAAATCAGAAAATAATATTTTTATAAAAAAAGTTACAAAGCATTGCAATAATTGTTTTGATTTTATTTTATCCCATCCAAACGACTATGCAGTTAACCTGCTTGACAATAGTGTACAAACACATAGTCTCAAACGGTTTAAACCTTTAGATTTACCTCACAGATTTTAATGTCTCCTTCCTGTTTATAATGTCTCCTTCCTGTTTATAATGTCTCCATCCTGTTTTAACTTAAAACCATTGTGCATCAGAAGTCAAAACAGAGAGGTAATTGTTGCAATACTGTCCCATGCTCTTAGTCATGCCGTATTGTTATTATTTATATGACCCTGGATTTACTTATTGTACATTTTTACAGATTGTAAATAGAAAATAAACGTATAAAAAAAAACTTATCGATGATCATATTTAACAAAATGATGGAAAATTCACATGGATTCATTTATGCAAATATAAAAATAATAAACATGCAGTTCAGGTATAAAAATGGTTTTGTTAATGATTTTCACCTTATGTTTACTTTGGAAGAAAATACATTTGTATCTTGAAGATAATAATAAGCATAAATAAAAAACGTTGATAGAAACCTACAAAGTATATTTATATTACACTATCTACATAGATAGATTAAATACAAACATCCAGCTTTCATAAATGGAGAAATTAAAAATTGTCAAGGTTTTATGATTTATAAATAAAGGTCTACAACTATCTCTACTTTTGATACTGTATGTTATTCTCAATGCTTTCTTTTGTAGTTTTAAAATGTTAGAGAGATGTAACAAATTACTCCAAAAGATCAACCCATATCTGATTATAGATTCAAAATACGCAATATAAATCACATGCAGTGACTTTATGAAGTTTAGATAACATTTCATCTATATGTTCTTTCCACTGAAATCCATAAAGCAAAAATAAGATACCTGTAACATAAATAGGTATATTTAACATAGAAATTAATTTTTCTCAAGCGTATACGCAACCAATAAAAACTCTCTTGCTCTCTTAAAAATAGGTGCTGCATCTTCTGGAAGACGTCTATTGTCTTTCGATTTCATAATATTATTAATTTGTTGACTTACATTAAAAATGTTCAATCTAAAAAATCTTTTTAAAATAAAATGATTTATAATTTTGTTTTTCACAAGAAGAAAAATTTGTATTGTCTATTTTCAGAATATTATGAACAAGCCCTCTTTTATTAAAATTAAATATTAGTATTTTTTTTAATAGTTTTATAACACTTGCTCATTTTCTTTTTGAAATTTAAGGTAACGTATTTTTATTTATCTTTTTCCTGGATAGAATTCCTTATTTTGTATAAACAGATTTTCCATGATGTTCATTTCCTTCTTCTTTAGATGCAAAAATTGCATTTTTGCATTCACTACAATCTGCTATGATTGGGACCATTTTTTTAGGCATATATCCTACTACATATTATAAAGATTGCTTCTCGATTATGGCCATTGTGGATTTCTGCTCTGTACTTGGCATTACAATTTCTTCGTATTGAATGGGCTCCAGCTTGCTACTCTAGAAAAATAAATCAGTTAATAAAACAAAAATTATATAAAGTAATAAAATACCTTTTCTAAAAATTGTTGCAATGTAACTAGAATCTTAGATTTGTTGCCAAGCTAAGCTTTATCATTGAACTATATATAAATAACTGGAAGGGACGTGCAAGCACGCTAAATCAGAAAACGTTGTGTCAGGGGCAACAGACAAGAATGTATTCCCGTTTCTTTCTAACTTATGTTACCTGCATTATAAGGACACATGGTGAAACTTTTTGCTGATTTTTAACGTAGATTAAGTTTTATTTTGTGTGCAACCAAATGTTTAATTTGAATCATTGAGTTAGAAAAGGATGAGGATCCTACATTGTGGCGGGTTGCATAAAATTTCATTTGTCTCGGCTATTTACACAAGGCATCCATTCCAGTTATTTATATAGAGTTCAATGAGCTTTATAGACCATTCAGTCAACCAGAGGGCTTATGTCATTAGTCACGTGACTTACTTTGTAAACATGTTAAGATGAAAATGCCAATAATTTCTGACATTTCAAGATTAGGTTTGGTTAGGAGTGTTTGTGAAATGGTGTGTATTTTGGCTATGTAGTTACAACTAAATAAAAATGAGATTGATATCTTGCAAAGAAAATAAAATTCTTAATTAAAATTTATTTAATTTCTCTTTTATAAACTTTAATAAATATCAGCCATAGAAAACTCAATTATTAACTAACCTAACTTTCTTTATCAAAACAAAACCGTTTTCTTCATTGGTCCACTTTAATACCTTCTAAATTTGTTTGGTCTCTTCTTATATATTTAAACAACGTAAAACAACATGGTATAATTCTTAAAAGGTATTTGGAGGCTTGTAATAATTATTGTAATATTATGTGCTTACATATTTCAAAATTGAATCCAAATTAACTGGTATTTCTAGAAGCAAAAAAAAGGTCAGTAACATATTGTTACATGTATAGAATTAATGAAGGATACTGACTCTTTTCAAACATGTCATATATTGCATCTCGTAATGCGAATCTTTGGTTGTTATCTAAGTCAGTAATTCTACTTTTTCTATTTCTAGCAGGATCTTCGGATCACTAAGAAAGGTTACCGCTTTTAATAGTTGCAGATACCTTGCAAACGGCACTTTTACCGATACCCAAAGCCTATAGCTTATATATAGGCCTTCAATTCCTGTCGGAATTTGGCCGCTCTTGTGGAGCTTTAAATCCTTTTCTGAGGTGGATTAGTCCTCTAGCCCGATCTTCTACAGTGTGGGGTGTGTTTTTGCTTCATTTACTATTTCCTTCCATTTATTTCTGTCGATTGCTTTCCTTTTCCAATTCACAACTCCCATTTCTTTTAGATCCCTTTCTACCTCGTGTATCCATCTCTCTCTCGGTCTTCCTCGTGGTCTATTTCCGGTTGGTTCCCATTCCATAATTCTTTTAATCGGTTGCTCACTGTCGCTTCTTAATACGTGCCCTATCCATCTTAATCTTTGCGCTTTGATATACTTCACTATATCCTCCAAATTCTTCTCTGAGTTCATAGTTCATTTTCGGGCGTATGTCTCCATTGTCATATTTCTTAGGGCGGGATATTTTTCTTAGTATTTTCCTTTTAAAAATTCGGAGTTGTTCTTCTTCTTTCTTTGTTAATCGGGTTACTTCGGCAGCGTACGTAATTATCGGTCTTATAACTGTTTTGTATAATCTGAATGTAGTTTGTTTGCTGATTTTTTTGCTTTGTAGTATTCTTATGTTACTGTAGTATGCTTTATTTCCTGCTAGTAGTCTCTCTTTTATATTTGGTTCACTTTCATCTTTGTTGCTTATTTGTAGTCCTAGGTATTTAAAGGTTCTCACTTCTTCAAAATTATACTCATCTATTTTTATGTCTTGCATTTGGTTTTCTTTTCTTCTTAGTCTCATGAGTTTGGTTTTGATTTATTTGTAGACCTATGTCTTTCGCTTCTTGGTTTAATTTTTGAAACGTTTCAACTAGTCCTGCATGTGTTCTTGAAATTATCAGGATATCAAGAAAGAAGGATGTAAATAAGTATAACTATAAAATTAGGGATAACATTTTGAAAATTGTAGACTCTGTTAAGAATCTGGGCGTTGTCTTGGATAGTAAACTTCAATTTTGTGACCATCTAGATTATATTGTGTCAGAAGCCAATAAAATGTTGGGTTTTGTGATAAGGACCTCTAAAGACTTCAGTAACTTTCGATCCTTTATGGTGTTGTTTGCATCCCTTGTAAGATCTCGTTTAGAATATTTGGTCACCAATCTTTAATTTTCATATTGTTTGCATTGAATCTATTCAGAACAGATTTGTTCAGTATATGAAACATAAGCTTGCCATGCATGGTATCTTGTTAAATACTTTGCAAACAAAACAATATTTGGGCTTAAAACCACTAGAACAGAGGAGGAAAAACAAAGATGCTGGTTTTTTCTTTAAGATTATTAACGGTATGATACAGTGTCCAGAGATTTTGACATGTTTTAATTTAAAAGCTCCTGTGAGGGATTTGAGAAATGCTCCTCTTTTGGAAGTTGCTATGTGCCACTCTGTTTATGCCAGCAACAGTCCTTTAAATCGAGTTTCTAGGATTGTAAACAATTTAACAGCTTTAAATTTTGTTTCTAAATCCTTAGATTGTTTTAAAAGACAATTAAATTCTGTAACTTAATACCTACATATGAAGGCTGGGATGTGATGGCGTAGGGATGAGAGTGGTATATGGGGACTTCTAAAGGTAATTCGATAATTGTGATATTTAACTTTCTGATGTTCTTGTTGTTTTAGTTTATGTTGGTATTAATATAACTACATTATTTATTATTTAATATTTAATCAAACTTCTCAAGTTACTTATTTATATATTAATTTTGTAATTGCTATTTGGCATTAATAAACATATTATTATTATTATTATCATCAGCATATGCTATGATTTGTAACTCTTTGTTTATTATTTTTCCTTCTCTGCCGGTTTTCTTTATGATTTTTTCCAGTGCGTAGTTAAAAAGCGTTTCTGATAATGTGTCTCCTTGGCGTACTCCAGTATTGGTTGTGAATTCATCTGTTGTGCCTTCTTTTATTTTGACTATTGCTTTGGTGTTTGTTAACGTCATCCTGATAAGGTTAACTAGTTTGGGTGGTATTTCTGTGCTTTCTAGTTCTTTTATTAGTTTCTTCCTATTTACCTTGTCGAAAGCTTGTTTAAAGTCTACGAATAAAAGTAGTAGTTCGATTCCGTACTCGTAGCACTTTTCTAATATTTGTTTTACTATGAATAGGGCGTCTGTGGTGGATCGTCCTGAGCGAAAGCCATACTGGTATTCCCCTATTTCTGATTCACTATATTGTGCTATCCTTCCTTGTATAATACTGGAGAGTATCTTGTAAGTCACATTTAGTAGGGCTATTCCTCTGTGGTTAGTCTTTTAGATCATCTTTCTTAGGTAGTGGAACTATCATTGCTTTTTCCCATTCTTTAGGCATCTTTTCTGCTCTCCATATCTCTTTTATTAGATTATATATTCTTTTATGTAGTTATTCTCCGACCAACTTTAACATTTGTGAGCATATTTGGTCTGTGCCTGTTGCCTTCCCGTTCTTTGTTTTATTTATTGCGTTGATCACCTCTTCGTATGTTGGGCTTGGTGATTCTGCTTCATTTTGATTTGCTGTATCTTCTGCGGTCTCTATTTCAGTATTGTCGTTTTCATTTAGTAGGTTTTCGTAAAACTGCTTCCATATTTCTGTTATTTTCGCCGTGTCATGCTCTATTTTCCCTTCTTTATTTCTTATTCCTCTTCTACGAATTTTTGGTTTTCTTTTTTCTTCCTTAATCTTTTGAAAGAACATTTTTGTGTTATGTATGTTGTAGTTATTTTCTATTTCCTCCATTTTGTCATTGATCCATTGATTCTTTTTCTTTTACACATTTTTATTATTTCTTTTTTGAGGTCCTTGTATATTCTCTCCTCTTGTTCATTGTTTGTTGCTAGCATTCTTGCTCTAGCTTCTCTTTTCTTTTTTATTATTTCGTCACATTCGTTATCGAACCATTCTATATGCTTGTCCTTTTCTTTGAAGCCGATTACTTTTTTTCCTGTTTTCCACGCAATGCTTTATGTTTTCCCATTCTTCTTTGTATCTCGTTTTTATTTCTTTATTGTTTAGTTTTGTTTGATCCCATTGTTTCACTATTTTGTTTTTTTGATTACTGCTGTACATTATTTGTTTAATTTTTGCTATAACTACAAAATGGTCGCTATTCGCATTTGCCCCTCTGTATGATCTAATGCCATTGACTGTATTTGCTGTGTTTCTGGATATCATTATGTGGTCTATCTGGTTTCCCTCGGTTGTTCCTGGCCTTTTCCATGTCTCTTTGTGGATTCTTTTGTGTTTGATATTTCCATATTCAAAGCTGCAGCTAGGTTACATAGTTTGCTTCCGTTGTTGTTGGTTTTTTCGTGTAAGGTGTGTTTGCCTGCGACTAATTCGTTGTAACTTTCTTTTCCCACTTGGGCGTTAAAGTCGCCAATGATAATTAACCTCTCATTTCGGGGGATCTGTTCGCAAAACTTTTCTAGTGTGTCGTAGAATTCTTGTTTTTCGCTTTCCTCTGCTACTTCTGTTGGGGCGTATATATTTATTATAGACGTGTTTTTATTTTTTCCTCATAGGCGTAGATATGCCATTCTGCCATTAATAGGATCAAAGTTTATTGTGTTTTCTAATAATTTATTTGTTATTATGAACCCTACTCCATTATTACTCTGTTTTTCTTCACCCGAGTATATGAATGTATATTCTTTCTTTTTTATTTCCCTGTTCCCACTCCATCTTATTTCTTGTAAGCCTGCTATGTCTATCTTGTACCGTTTTATCTCATTGATTATTTCTTGCATTTTTCCAGGTATGAGTAGCGCCCTGACATTCCAGGTTGCTATTCTTATGTTATTTTTTTGTCTTACTTTGTTTCGGTTTATTGTTTTCTTGGTTTTATTAATTTTACTTAAAAATTCTCTTCCTTGGTTCATGCTTCTTTGCCAGGTTTCTATTTTTCCATCTTTTTGTTTTTTATAAGTTTTTAAACTTTTTATTTTTTCCATAATTGTTTTTTCAGGTTTATTAACTTTAATTTGTGAAATATTTTCTGCTCTGAGTATTTCTGTAACTTTTCTTATATTTATTTTCCTTTTTCCATGTCCTCTATCATTGCTTTCCGTCATCTTTGGTTCAGTCCAGACTTTTATTTCTGTTAGTTTTTTGAAGTTTGTTGATGTCTACCAGTCCTCGTGATATTCTTAAGTGTTATGTTTAAATCTTCCTCTTCTGGGACTTTACTTTCTTTATTGAAGGGCACTAGAATGGTTTGTGCCTAGTTTTTATTTTAGCCTATAGCTACCCTTTACAAATATTACTTTTTAGAAACATCATAAAACGAATTGTATATTTAAAAATATCTTATTTTAAGGGCCGATCTATTCACCTCTTGTAAATTTATCTGCTAGTTAATTGACATGGATACCATTGTGGGAACAATTGTAACTATAGCAACTAACTTCCAGATAAATTTAAAAGGTGGTGAATAGATCGGCCCTAAGACTCACTTCTTGTACTGAAGTTAAACGTAATAAAGATCTCGAATTATCACGCTCTTTCCGAAAATAATTAATTAAAAAGGCTATCAAATTTTTCGATTGCTAACTAAATGGTTTTGGCATGGTAAAAGAACAAGGTAAAAAATATATTGTATATAAATGAAATATTAGCTGTCTAATAAGCTCTCTGACATTTCAACTTGCCTTAATATTGTGCATCATTTTCTAATGTTTTAGGGGGTGTGCGAAAAAAATTTTTTGTTAACGGTTTCCCTAATGTACATACTAAAATTGAATATGTATGCGTTCTTAATATTAATTATAAATGAGATTATAGCAGATTGCTGATGCAGGTTTTGGCTAATACTGTTACAACACATCGCTATAAATCCATCAACATTTTTGAAATACTGTAGATTTGCATTAACTAAACTGCTTACTGTATTATTTAATCCTTATCTTCAAGCCAATGCTCAGATAATTGGAAAGTAAGCTATATTTAAATCTGCCAATAAACATATTATCGCTAATATTATCGGCCCCTATCGATATTATCTTGCATACCTAAGATTTTAGAATGTATTGTAGCAGATAAGATATCCTATTGTTTTAAAAATATTAGTAACAATAACCAACATGGATTTACGAAGGGTCGATCTGCAGCTACGAGTCTTTTATGCTATTAACATGATATTCTCGAGGCTTTTGAGAATCGGTGTCAGATTGATACCATCTATACCGATTTTTCAAAAGCCTTTGATAAAGTTAACCATCAGTTACTTTTGTTTAACTTACAAGGTATGGGCATAGCGGATCCATTTCTATATTGGCTAAATGGCTATCTCAGCTTGAGAACTCAAATTGTCAAAATTAAAAGCTACACATCTAAGAAAATTCAAGTAACTTCCGGTGTCCCTCAACGAGGTCATCTCTCCCCCCCACCTTTCCAATTGTTTCATTACTGATATTACTAAATCCACCCAGTATTGCAAAGCGTTGTTATTTGTCGATGATTTGAAATTATACGGTAGAGTAAATTCCATTGATGATTGTTTTAGAATTCAGTATGATATCTACCATCTGATTAGTTAGTGACAGTAACGGGATGGACTTAAACTTTAAGAAATGTTTTATTATTTCATTTTATCGTACTCAGGAACAAATCACATACATCTACAAAATAAATAATTATATAGTTCAGCGTGTTGATAGAATAAAAGATCTAGGGATTATATTTGACAGAAGACTATCTTTTAATAACCATATACCAACTGTAATTAATTCAGCCCTGAAGATGTTAGGGTTTATTTTTAGGCAGTGCATGGAATTTGGAGTCTGGTCTTTTAAAATGTTATATTGCGCATTAGTTCGATCTAGATTCGAATATTGTGTTGCTGTTTGGGCTCCATACTATCAGACTTATGTATCTAAATCAGAAAAAGTTAAAAACAAATTTTTAAGGTTTGTAGCATTTAAACTAAATATAAATTATAGAGACACAAGTTATAGTTATGTATTAGCTGTTGTAAATTTGCCTACCCTGTAATTCAGGAAAATCATGTTATCTCTGTGCTTTCTATATAAAATAATTAATGGTGTTATAGACTGTTCTGTTCTTTTATGTAGATTAGATTTTCAAGTTTCTTTAAGAATTACACGTTCTAAAGAATTGTTTAAATTAACTGCACATTGTACCAACTATAGTTTAAACAGCCCCATGCAAACAATTATTATAAAGTCGATTTATTTAATAATTCTTTGCAATATTATAAGCGTGCTCTAATTAGTAATATTACCGCTTAGACGATGTTTATGTCATCGTTATGTTTATGTATTATTGTTAGCTTGTACCTGTATTTTATTTACACTTTTTACTACTTGGATTACTTTATGTTATATGTATATTGTTACATGGATATCCGTTAATAAATTATTATTATTACAAGAGGAGATTAGTAAATTACATAAGTTAAGTTCTTTATAATAAAATACCATGGCATAAAGCAATGTTTATATTCGTACATCCAGTAATCTGAATTCCTCGTTAATACAAATTAGCCTTGCATTTATAGGTTGGGATTAAAGATTTCTACTGTAGTTTATTCAGAATAAATCTTATTATTATTAAACTGCAGCTAAGCAGACATCAAATCAGGCTAGTGAAGGGCTGCTAACTGTAACCTATGTAAACATACAGGGTGGTCCAGACCAACCGTACACCCCTTTTAAAATGCGGCAGATTAAAAATTTTTAACAAGACGATGGCTGATCTTACTAATGTCGATGTGCTTTTTCGAATGACGCCAAAATGGAACCCCCTGATTCCCCCTTGTAGGGGGTAAGGGGAGCAACTTTGAAACATCAAATGGGAACCCCTAAATTTTATTGCTTATTTAGACTTGACTCATCAAAATATGAATAATTTATTTAAAACCTTTTTTATCTTCGCAACAGGTGGCGCTGTAATCGCCGATTTTTTTGTTTTTCATATTTTAAACAGTTTTTCATATTTTTTACTTAAATAGTGATGAAAAAGTTTTGCTGATGTGTACATTCATGAGAAAGAATTTTACGTTACAATGAAAAACGCAAATTCTCTACTTAAGGTGTTTTCGACAAACGGATTTTATTAAAAAAAACTGTTATTTGCACCTGTAAATATGTCAGAGACGGCGGAAAATGCAAAAAATCAGTTTTTTGCGATTACAGCGCCACCTGTTGCGAAGATAGAAAAAATGTTTTAAATAAATTATTCATATTTTGATGAGTAGAATCTAAATATGCAATAAAATTTAGGGATTCCCATTTGAATTTTTAAAGCTGCCCCCTTATCCCCTACAAGGGGGAATCAGGAGGGTTCCATTTTGGCGTCATTCGAAAGAGCACGTCGACATTAGTAAGATCACTCATCGTCGTTAAAAATTTTTAATCCCCTGCATTTTAAAAGGGGTGTATGGGTGGTCTGGACCATCCTCTATACTCACAATGGACATTATTAATGAGGAACTTATTAGCAAAACTGTGTATCGTGGAGGATGAAACAGCCTCTCATTTCATCTGTGTGTGAAGCCATTGCCCATTGGAGGCATGCACTCCTGGGAGGAGCCAACTCTCGTACACAAATAATCTATTTGCAGTGCCGAGGTTTCATACAAACTTTTATGGGAGTGCAATGGAGCTATTGCAGCAAGCACATTATGGAAACTTTTGTCTAATAAATGATATGAGTAATAACACAATAAGCCTAAAAGCTATAGTATTAGTGGCACTTAATCTGTCATCAATTATGATTCAATTAATCAAATACCAAATATAGGCAATCGAATATAATAATAGAAGAAAATACAATATGAAACAGTAATAATTTATTTCTCATTTAGATTTACAACATTAACTAGAAAATTATTCATAATCCTACTTTAATAAATTATTACTTAAATAGAATAACATTTTAAAAATGAAATGAAGATTTTATTAGATTATAACACTCAACAGCAGCCGTCTGGGTATGAGGAGATTTCAAGTTTTTTCGAATATTTGGGTCGTTAATAGAAAAGTAATTTGTTAGTTTCTGTAGGTTAGCGATTTTAAGGGAGATTTTTGATTTTGAAGTTTGTATTGCCACGTATGGTAAGAGAAGCACTATAAAAAATTAAATTTCGTTTAAATTCAAATATTTTTACTGCGAAAAGGTCTCCCTGGGGTTTTTGGGTTCGAGGAATCCGAATCTTTATTTTTGCCTAATATGAATACTAGGGGCGCTGTCGAACAAATGTTCCTAAATTTCGTGTATTTTCACTAATATCTACTTCTGATTATTTTTAAAACCGTTTTTAATGCTGATAAATTAATCTTTATAATTTATTTTGGTGTAAATCATAATTTTGAAGAACTTAGTTTTTCATTTTTACGCACTTCCATACCACTAAGTCAAAAAAAGACACAATTTTTTTTTCCATTAGTTGCCTTTTTACATTCATGTATGATATATTCATGTTACATTTTGAATGTGTAACGCATAAAACATTTGGAAATGTACTACCGCCACACTACAACAGATGACGCACCTAAAACATACATGATAAAGACCCTGTATATATATTTATATAAGAGTTGACCCGGGCCCGTATTCTTGAGCACCGCATACAAGTTTCGCATACGAGATGACGTAATTCTCTATTACCTTCTAACATTTGATTGGCTAAGTTGCATCTTATGACGTAAAAATTACGTCATCTCGTATGCGAAACTTGTTCGTATGAGTTCAAGAATACGGGCCCGTATTCTTAAGTTTCGTATAACAAGTGACTTATACGAAATGACGTAATTTTCACCTCATGAGATGCAACTTAGCCAATCAAATGTTAGAAGGAATAGAGAATTACGTCAGCTATCATCTGTATGCGAAACTCAAGAATACGGGCCCAGACACAAATGTCATCTGTGACATTAGATCCAAAACAAATTAATTTTCATGGCAGAATCAGTAATTAATTACTGACTCTGCCATGAGAATTCATTTGTGTTGGATCCACTGTCGCAGATGACATTTGTGCCTGGTCAACTCTTATATAAATATATATACAGGGTCTCTAATAGATGATGTCATAAACCTTTATTAAAACGTACATCTGCTACGCATACACATCTATGCATGAAGAATGTTTTGACATTTCTTTAAGAGCTGTACGGATATAATACAATGTTAAAAATTAAGTTTAATGCTAAAAAATTAAATGCTATGATAGCTGAGATTTGCTGGAAGGTTGCAAAAGAAGATTGGGATGAATACGACGAAGACGAGATGAGAACTTAATGGAAAAAAATGAGTCTTTTTTGACTTAATGGTATGGAAGTGCGTATAAATGAAAAATTATGTTCTTCAAAATTATGATTTACACCTGAATAAATTATAAAGATTAAATTATCAGCATTAAAAACGTTTTTAAAAATAATCAGAAAGATATTAGTGAAAATACACAAAAATTAGGAACATTTGTTCGACAGCGCCCCTAGTGTTCATATTAGGCACAAATAAACCTCAGATTCGAATTCCTCGTACCCTAAAACCCTCAGGTAGACCTTTTCTCAGTAAAAATATTTGAATTTAAACAAAATTTAATTTTTTTACAGCATACGTGGCAATACAAACTTCAAAATCAAAAATCTCCCTTAAAATCGCTAACCTAGCAAGATCAGAAAATTACTTTTCTATTTATGATCCAAATAATCGAATAAAAGTGGAATCTCACCATACCCTTTCAACAACCCTCAAAATGCTCTTGAGTGTAAATATAACTAGAAATCTTAAGTGATACGTAATGAAATTTATAATTTAAATCTAGCGGACATTTTTATATCTCAAACATAATCACTAGGCATCCTGTTTATAATCTTCCTTATCCTTTCTAATACAATCGGATTGTTACATAAACATTCTTCAGGACCATAGGGATACTCAATTGTTATGACATCACATACTATTAGCTTGTCAGCTTCTTCTTGAACGTCGAGTAAGTTCTCCTCCAACCAACGTTTAAGCCTTGCTTTCTTAGATTCTAATTCTTCGTTATCTGCAGTGTTTATCATTAAAAAGTTTGCATTAACAGCATCGTCTAATATGTTAAAATTCTCAATGGCATGGTAGAGAATGAAATCTAAATTATAATTAGATGTATCGTTACATGGATTAGCTAAAACTACAGTTTTTGATTGTGGGTCTATAACATATATAGCTCCTTTATAAATTTTCTTATCTGTTGTTGTTATTTCAACTGATTTACCAATCAAACTTAACATGTATTGAGGATCATCATTGAAAATGCATCGATCGGTAGCCATTATCTTTTTGAACTAAAAAAATAATTGAATTTTATAATTCAAATAAATATATACGTTTATAAATGTTATTACTTACTATAATGTCACAAAGATCTTTTTAATAAAAGTTAAAAAAATTTTGTTGAATTAGGTTAGGTTTTGTTTCAATATTTCAAACAGTGTTATAGCCAACTCAAAGTAATTGTACTATAATTGATACCAAATTCCCCTAAACAGTACTAACTTGATAATCATCTATAAACAGGGGTTCCCAAAGTTTTGCTTAGGTGGGTTGATTAATTATAATCAATAAATAAAGGTCATAAAGCAAACAAACTATATATATATATATATATATATATATATATATATATATATATATATATATATATATATATATATATATATATATAACAAAGGGATAATCTTTCTATTCATATTTATATATATATATATATATATATATATATATATATATATATATATTGATGCCTGTTAAGCTGTCACCTCCGCCATACAGAGGAGACGACCTGACTTCCGGGTATTCCCGTGAATATATTGCTAAAAATTTGTTATATTTGTGATGAGGGGAACCTCTAGAATCCAAATCTCAAGAAAGGGGAAATTATTTCCCTTGTTTTATTTTGTCATATATAGAGTTTACAGAAGATACGAACCGACCTCCAAATTGTATATACAAGCAGAAACTGGTAGTTCGCTGTTACCTCCAGCAACGCTGCCAAGTGTTCGGAGGTCAGAAGGTACCATCGTTATGCGCAGTTATATATATAGAGCGTTGACACCACATTCCATAGATGTACATTTCATAAAAAGGGTCTCTTGTGGTCTCCAGATGTTGAAATCGGGCGGTTCAAATTGCTCGCCGAAGGCATTTTAGTGGCAAAATAACAAATGAAAACAAGCAAGCATTCTCGATTTACTTATTTTTTATTTTCTGTGTTATAGTAAATTGGCGTTTTTGTATTTCTTATGAATTATTATTAAAGACTTATTTAAAAGCCGTTTCAACATTTATTAAAGCGTCTTTCTGAGTAGCACTGACTAGTTTAATAAGGCTTCTCTAATTATAATCATTGCTTTCTCGTTTACTTCATAAAGTTAATATTTTATAAAGTTTCTTGTAATCTCGAGAATCACTGTTTAATTTGAATATACTTTTATCTAGATTCTATTTTGATTGAAATATACTCAGACACTCTTTTAATTTTTACTAAACTCGAAGAGAGTGTAATACAAAGAAATTAAATAATGTGTTTTTTACTACAAATGTTTGATATTTCCGAAGTCACACACTTATCATGTTGGACCATTGGATTTCCTGTGATTTAATTAACAAAGGGAGTTATCAACTTTATTAACATTAAACCAATCGAAACAACAAATTAATCGACATTTTTAAAAATTTTCTTTTAAGGCATTTTTTCCAACAGCTTCCGTTGGCTATGATATACACCTCTTTATTATTTGATCTAACGAATTATAGAATATGTATTAGGATGGAACGAAATAGAGGTCAAAAAATATTTTTTCCATTTTTTTTATCATGGCAGAGTGATTAAAAGTTGTCTTGTTTGGTGCCTATTAACATGTAGAACCCCCAGCTCAGTAAAACAATTTCTTGAGGGTCCGCAAGCACTTTGAATTTGATCATTTTTCTCAATTATTAATCAGTTTTTCCCTACTGACTTCAGATTTTCTTTTCCATTTTTTATCATGGCCGAGTGATTAAAACTTGCATTTTGTAGTGCTTAATATCGTGTAAAAACTCCAGATCATTAAAAAAATTTCTTGTGGGTCCGAAAGAACTATGAATTTTATAATTTTTTTCAATTATAATTCAGTTTTATGTACCCTATATCTACCAACCTGCAGAAGGTATATTTTACACTTATTAATAGGAGCTTTGAGCACTTATACAGGTGGTAAAAACAAACAATAAAGATCTTAATTGAAAAGAAATGCAGTTCTATAAAACAAAAAGAAAACATTGTTATATTGGGATAGGTAATTTATATATATTATTACTTACGAGTCTTATGACTATAAGGTTGTCATACATTAAAATATTTTCTTGACTCAAACAACGGCATGGACTTGCGAGATTCTATTTTAGTCATAATATAACCATCTCTGTTGCTGCTGCCACAAACTGCAGACGATGCCTCTTGACAATCTTAACCGTTCTTTCAACCGCTTGAGTGTGGCAGTGGAAATCGTGGAAAATCCACGGAAAGTTCATTTGAAGAGATCCAGCCTTTACTATGAGACCTTTTAGTTCATCTTCCTTTATATGTTTAGTAAATGGAGGCTCTGTGACTTTTTGAGCTTGCCATGAAATGAAATCAATGTAATTCTCAGCATAGAAATTGATTTTAGGAATTTGGGATTTCTTGACGCCACCACCATTGTGGACTAATGTTCTTGCCTTTAGGACTAGTCGTAAACCCAACTCACGAATATGTCTCCTCTCATCTATTAGAAGCCCGAGAAGTAGATTTTGTGGGGAGGCAAAGCAGACATTTGTTTGGAATTCAGGATCGACACCATTATAGATCTAATTTTGTCCTCCAAAGCCGCGAATGTAATTAACTCTGGAATTTTTGTCGATGCTAAACTGTCTGATCACGAGACAGTAGACTGCACCCTGCTCATGGATGGTCGAAGGCCGGCACAATTCATAAAACATACCGCTGTTTCAAAAACTTGAATTATAATCTATTTCATGATGATCTTATGTCAATCAATTGGGATGAAATTTATACTTATACGGATATTGATAGTAAAGTCGACTTTCTTACCAATAAGCTAGCCCCGCTCTTTGCTGTCCATCCACCCATTAAACACTCACGAATATCTAAACCACCAGCACCCTGGCTTAATGATAATATACGTTTCTTAATGGAAATGCGCGATTATGCACACAAAATTTATAAGCAAACCAAATCACAGACAGATCGTCAGCAATATGCACAACTAAGAAACCTTGTTACAAATACATGTCGTAGGGCTAAAAAGACGTACTTTACTAACCTATCGGAAACCAATCAAGCTAACCTTATCTGGAAAAGTATCAAACACAATATTATAGAAAATAAAAAGAAATCTTCAAATTTACCGGAATATTTGACAAACGTAAATGACATAATAGCTATTTATGTAACAAGTACAAAATGTAGGACATTATAGACAAGCCCAGTTTATGGCCGAGCGAGCGAAGCGAGCAAGGCCTATAAAAAGGGCGAGTCTATAAGGTCCGATTATGTAAGAGTTGCATACAAAGCTTTATGTTCGATTCCTAAAATTAGGTAAATATAAAAAAATCAGTTTATAAATTTGACATCTATTCTTGACAGAAGAAAATTTGACATGTAATATACAGTTGTCATACTTTATTTTACTACTATATACTTTATTTTACTACTATCACTTTATTTTACGAGTACAATAATAAGCCAGTTCACTGCCGCAAAACAATACAATAAACAGTACTTTATAATGCAATCGGACATAAATACTTTTTTTCTTAACTCCTAAGCTATTACAATAGTAATATGAAAACAAACCATGTACTGTTCTTTCGCCCTGTGCCCGAAGAAGAGATTTGGAGTAGTAGCAAAAGAATAAAATCAAATGCCGCGGGTCACGACGGAATAACTCTTTTTATGATAAACCTGTGCCTACCCTTTCTTTTCCCTGTTGTGACTCATGTAATTAATTATTGTATTATCCATTCAGTATATCCCACTACCTGGAAGAAAGCAAATGTTATCCCTTAAATAAGATTCCTAATCCCTTAGAATTCAAAGATCTCCGGTCCATCTCCATCCTCCCGGTTCTTTCCAAAGTTTTAGAAATGATCATTGATAAGCAACTAAAAGAATTCTTAGAACGAAATGATATACTGCCTGAGACACAATTAGGGTTTAGGCGGGGCTACAGCTGCACGAGCGCATTACTTAAAGTAACCGATGATATAATAACTGCTCTTGACAAAAAACTTGCCACTGTTCTAGTACTGTTAGACTTCTCAAAGGCTTTTGACACTGTAGACCATCAGTTACTTTTATCTATTTTACATTTTTGTGGACTCTCAATTGAGGCGGTAAATTTTTTTAAAAACTTTCTAACAAACCGACAGCAAGCTGTAGTATATAAGAATAATACTTCAGAATATCTAACCTTAAAATCTGGTGTACCCCAAGGCTCCATTGTCAGCCCTACCTTATTTGCTATCTATATATCGAATTTCCGTGAACAGCTCCAGTTCGTAGACTCCCACTTTTACGCTGATGACACACAACTGTATTCATCATTTCCCTGGACTTCGGTAACTCAAGCTTGTCAAAAAATTAATGCTGATTTACAAGCAATTTCTAATTTATCTAGAGCACATAAACTGAAACTTAATCCTACTAAATCTCAAGCAATATTAATAAGTAGTTCTTATGTGTACGACTCTTTAGTGGCAGAGGTCAATATTGAGATCGGAGGCGTAAAAGTGGAAGTCTACAAAAAGGTAAGGAACCTAGGTCTAACTATAGATAAAGATTTACGATTTAAATCGCATGTTTGTAATGTTCTTAAAAAAGGATACTTAAATCTTCGTATCATATATCAGAATCGAGAGTATCTCGACACGCATATCAAAAAAATGCTTTGTGAGGCGCTGGTTTTTTCTGATCTTAACTACTGTGATGTAGTTTATGGGCCATGTATAGAGCAAGAGGTTGCAAATAAAATACAGCGACTACACAATGCCTGCCTCCGACTAATTTATGGCATACCTAGGGCAGTTCATCGTATAACAGACAAATTAGCACCATCAAAATGGCTTAACATGTCAAACAGACGTCACCTACACGCGACAACTTTCTTTCATAAAATATTACAACACAGCAAACCTGAATACCTGACTAATAAAATAAGCTTTCGTACAGACGTACATCACATAAACTTAAGATACAGAGGTTTACTTACGATTCCACCACATAAAACACACGTTTAAGAGATCTTTCTCATATACCTGCGCTTCATATCTTAATCAGATTCCAAGCTCATTTAAAGCTCTTCCTATCTCAAAGTTCAAAAAAACATTGTCATCAGATTTGTTTAGAAAACAACAAACTTAAATTAATCATGTTCCTGTGTATGTTCTACGAAGCTCCTGCTGCCAACTCCACCAAGGATAATGTTAACATAACTCTACCTATATTATCCTGTTTAAATATGTTTATTATACGTTGCCTAATTATTTTGCCGCATATTATATTAAATCATTGTTTTTATTTAAATTAAGGGTTAAGTGGCAGAGCAGCATCACCCAGTTAGGTGATGCTGAACTTCGCCTTAATGTAATGTAATGAATGTAATTTTTTTTCTCTGCTTATTAAAATAAAGGCATTTATTATTATTATTATTATTTAGGAGCCCATGCGGAAAGTAGCGGGAAAACTTTACAAGTCTCCAAGTACTGAGCGCCGTAAGTGCAAGATGGATGAAGTTTCACATGGGACCAAACTGGAGCGTAGACTTTCATTACGTATTCAGATAGTATTTTCAAGTTATCAGAAGGGTTCTCGCTGCTGACGTACAGGCGTAAAATGCGATTAGCTGCCATCTTGCATGTGATGGCTTCCCTGAGTTTTTCTTCGCTAGATCTTCTGAATACTCTCCTCGTGGCGTGGCAAACTTCTAGCAAATATTTTTGGTCAGTACTCAAATCTTGACTGACTTCTAAATAGGGAAGGTTACCTTCGATTGGTGAAAAACTTGCAATGTCAAGCTTTTCGCACCCATCTAGTTTCTTGCCAATTTCGCCTGAGTAGGTTCTAGGCCCAGTAGTCTTTCTATCTAGAAACTGGTACAGACGGCGTAAGGGAAGTCCATTGGAATGAAAAATACAAAACATCCATTGCAATCACCTTTTCAGTCCTTTTTCAAGTAGAGAAATCACACCTCCCTTGGTCCTAGTGCTGGTAACAGTCCTTTCTGCTAGCATAATAAAGTGCACGGATCGCTCTGTGACCTGCTGTCGAAACAACTTGATCTCTGTGTCCTGTTCTCTCTCTTCCAATCTTCATCCTGTCGATAACCTTTTCTCTGTCTGTCTGGGAGATTACACCAACGTCTTGCAGCTCTGTCTGATACTCCTGTTCGATCACAGATGGATGCCAATGTTGGAAGTTTTACCCTCTGTGAGATTGATGGCCTTCCTCAAAATCCGATTAAGATTCACTGCCGGATCTTTCCATGATATTTTCGTTTACCCCTTGATCTCCATCTCTATTTGATTTCGCATCTTAAAACAACACTTTTCGTTACGTCAACTCCTTCCTCCCACTCCTCCCAACTCTCTCTGTACTCCGAAACACAAATTAAGGTTTTAACACAAAAGTAAATTGTGAGAAAATTACAGGAAATAGTTCGTGAAGGCAGATACGGAAAAAATGGATTTTTAATAAGAAAGAAAAAATTCGGCAAAATCGTAAAAATTAGGGCTTTTGCGGACCCTCCAAAACTATTCTGACTACAGCCAGCAATGTCACCAATATCGCAATAAAACCAAGGTTAGTCTTGGACCAATCTTGAATGTTAATGTAGTACCAAGGCTGGTAATTGAGAAACAAAACAACTAGTACACAATCCTTTACCTCTAATGAATGCTAGTTCAAACAAGCAAATAAGTCAACCATTATTGTTTCGCTTAGCAACCACTAATCCATTTTTATAATAAACTACATTTACAAAAATTAACAACATAAGTGCCTAGATTTATAAAAATGTAACCTATTTATTAACTCCTCAACTGTACGTACACTCAAATAAAAAGATCGGTAAAATCAACGTAAACAATATATATCAGGATATATATGTATGTTAAGAAATCATGTAATTTGGCTTTTAATATCCATATTTCATGTGCTAGATGAAGCCATACAACTAGATGGCGAAAATTCCACAAATGAAAATAAGGATAATTAATAAATTCACTTGTTTCTTTCTTACCACATACCCAAAAGTGAAAGCTATTTCATCGATTTTCTTTTCAAACAATTAACTTATATTGGTCAAGATACCCCACTTCCTTCACAGAAACCAACCTTTTTGTTTTTAAAATTATTATTAAAACATTTACATTATGTCTGTGGAATTGATTATTTCAACTTTATCTGTTGATAATTATTATAAAAATGCATTTTGTTATGAGTTTTGGTAACCAAATTATATTTGAAGCATATTTTAGGATTAATTTTGTGTATATAAAGGGAGATTCGCGTGTATTTGATTAAATAAATAAATAAAAATGTAAACATAGTTACAATGTCAGCTAAAACTTCATGAACCGGATTTGGTGAAATTTATACACTACATACCAAATGTTACATTATTCTGTTTATAAAATTATTTTTCTTTAAAAATTTATTAATTGTTGTACTGTAAGAAAATCTTAAAGTTAAATCTTTCTTTGTAGGTGCGAGAATGAATATTTCATATGCCATATGACAATTCTGAAAATTATCAAATAGTAATAACCCAAAAAATCCGAAATGATCATATTGTAAAAAAATGAACTCTTTTTTATACATAATTACGGCTAAAAAGTATTTTCTATTTAATCTCTTCGTATTTCAAAGAAAGTCATTTTCAACTCAAAATCTTTTAAATGGAATAGAAATTATTACTTTATTGTTTTAAACCATCATCAACTATTTGAAAATGACGTAAAATTCAAGCGATCCCTTAAAAATATTAGTTTAAATGCAGCTACTATTCCCAAAAAAGTATGTTTAAATTTATGTAGCGTGAAATGGTCCAAACCACGCCAGATGTATGAGTTTCGATGGAATTCTATATACCTGAATGGTTAAGGTCTTGTATACGACGTTGCCAAACTGTGGAGCCTGCAACGTACCGTACATGGTACAAAAAACTACATATACAGGCGGAGGTGACATCGTATTGGCAATTATACAACTAAGAGCGACGGCAACGCCAGCGATCTACAGCTGAACTAAAAATTAATCTTGTGAGTATAAGTATGACGTTATCACCTCCAGACAAAAATTTGAATTTAGGCTTCTAACACCATCTATATGCTTATACAGTAGAAAAAAGGGCAAAACGTTGTCACCTCCGAAAACGGAGGTCACAACGTTATATATGAGGTGACAACGTACGCTGGGTATCTACTTTGGAGGTGACAAGGTACCCTTTATCAATATATATATATATATATATATATATATATATATATATATATATATATATATATATATATATATATATATATTGATAATGGGTACCTTGTCACCTCCAAAGTAGATACCCAGGGTACGTTGTCACTTCATATATAACGTTGTGACCTCCGTTTTCGGAGGTGACAACGTTTTGCCCTTTTTTCGACTGTATAAGCATATACATGGTGTTAGAAGCCTAAATTCAAATTTTTGTCTGGAGGTGATAACGTCATACTTACACTCACAAATTTAATTTTTAGTTCAGCTGTAGATCGCTGGCGTTGCCGTCGCTGTTAGTTGTATAATTGCCAATACGATGTCACCTCCGCCTGTATATGTTATTTTTTGTATCATGTACGGTACGTTGCAGGCTCCACACATTGGCAACGTTGTGTACAAGACCTAAACCACTCAGGTATATAGAATTCCATCGAAACCAGTACCTCTGGCGTAGTTTCGGCCATTTCACGCTACCTGAATTTTTACAGACACTTTTTGGGTATAGTAGCAGCATTTAAATAAATATTTGTAAACTACTCAGAAAATTTAAGAGATCTCTTGAATTGTACGTCATTTTTAAATAGTTAATGATACTTAAGAACAATAAAATAATAATTTCTATTTCATTTAAAAAGTTTTGAATTGAAAACGACTTTCTTTGAGATATGAAAAAAATTAAATAGGAAATACGTTTTAGTCGTAATTATGTATAAATAAAAAATTCATCTTTTTACAAAATGATTATTTCGGATTTACTGGATTATTATTATTTGATTATTATTTTAGGAATTGTCATATGACATATGATATATTCATTCTCGCATCCACAAAGAAAGATTTAAAATCTTTAAAATCTTCAATATTTTTAGTATTACAATTAATATAAAAATTAATATAATTTTCAAAGAAAAATAATTTTACTAAGCAAAATAATGTAACATTTGGTATGTAGTTTGCAAATTTCACCAAATTACCCGGTTAATAAAGTTTTCATTGACATTCTAACTATGTTTACATTTGATGAAGGAAAGAATAAGTCTGAAATACTCATTTTGTAATATATATTATGTAATTAGGAGATCAAGCGATATTTTAAATCCAAGAAGATTATTAAGGAAAGAATAAGTCTGAAATACTCATTTTGTAATATATATTATGTAATTAGGAGATCAAGCGATATTTTAAATCCAAGAAGATTATTAACGCCGAGGCGCCAGCCGAGGCGTTATAACATCTTTGAGGATTTAAAGAAGCTTGATCTCCGTATTGCATAAGTTGTTTTATTTTATTTCGTATTTCAATCCTAATTTCTCCCTTTTAAAATCCATCCAAATTTATTGTATAAAGAAGCAAGTTGCCTTGTCTGTGTCATCATACGCGTAACTAAGGAGATAAAAAGCAGCATGCATGCATGCATGTGGCTATAATGCAACATCAAATTATTTACGTTGCCAACAACAACGGAGATCAAGAACGTCTTGAACTCCGGTATCATTGACAACGGAGATCAAGATATACTTTATATTACTAAGGTATATAAAGAATTGTTTGAAATACGAAATGAAATAAAAAATATTAACTGTTTATATTTTTACATAATTACAACTAAAACATATTTTATTTTTTAGTAACATGATATGGATTATTTTCGTCCTAGATACCAACTATGAAAAGCAACTCATATCTCCCAAGGGAGTTTTAACACCATCCATACATGAAATCGGTCATATTCTTTGATGTACAAATGTTCAGACTTCTTCGGAACCAATAACTCACTGGCTTTTTCCGCTTTTATAATCACACTGTGAGGAATAACGCTGCTGCTTTCAGACATTTTTTTTGTTGATTGAAAAACAAATTCATGCAACTGTAGCAACCATCGTAACAACGGCACAGTCAAACCACCTTTGATATTCACAATTTATTTTAATTTTGAATGTTTTTTTACGTTTTAAGTTGAAAATAAAGAATATGATGTTACTAAAAAATAAAATATTTAATGCACTACGGGAGATATTCTGTTTTTTGCCCTCGGTAGACTTACAGACCGCGGGCCTTCGGCCCTTGGTCTGTAACACGTCAACCTCGGGGGAAAAAACATTCATATCTCCCTCAATGCATAAATATCTATTCTATTAAATTCCATATTGTAGCGGAAAATAAAACCTTACGTCATAATCTTGACATGAAGCTTTACGTACTGAAAGGCTTAAACAAACGTCAGTTTAACATAAAGTGTCGTATTTTTATTATTAGTATAGTCAATTTTTGCATTAAGTTCGTATTTTTTACTATCTAAAGATAGAGACTTGAAATCTTTTCTAATGCCTTTAGTACTGGACCAATATAAAATGTAATATGTTTAATATGGGGGCACGCCCCCCTGGTGGTTGAGACCCCCATTTTGTACCCCTGATTTAATAACGCAACCAAATTGAGCAAAGTTGTGTTGGGAGTGTTCTTGGGGTCGCTGATTATGAATCCAATGAGAAAATTAAAAAATTCAAATAGCAGACCCAAAATGGCGGCTCTAAAATAACGGCCTTTGATATTGAGAATGCGATTTACGCCATTTCTATTGATTCTAGAGAGAAATTCAAAGAATCAAAAAGTGTTTATAATGTGATTTTGCAAAGGACTACGCTATTTTGGTTACCTTATTAAGTAACCCCTTCGCTCTGCCCTAGTAGTAGAGTCAATTTCTGCATTAAGTTCTTATTTTTTACTATCTAAAGATAGAGACTTGAAATCTTTTGTAATGCCTTCAGTACTAGACCAATATCAAATGTAATATGTTTAAAATAGGGACACGCCCCCTCGGGGGGTTGAAATCCCCATTTTAAACTCCCAATTTAACAACTCGGGAGGTTTTCATCCAAGTTGAGCAAAAACTATGTTGGAGGGAGCTGTGAGGTCGTTGATTATGAATCAAATAAGAAAATCACAAAATTCAAAATGGCGGACACAAAATGGCGGTATTTTAGATTGAAAATGCGATTTACGCCGGTCCTATTGATTTTAGAGAAAAATGAGAAAAGCCAGAAAGTGTTTAGAATGTGATTCTGCATAGGAATACATAATTCCGGTTACCTTATTATGTAACCCCCTTCACTCTCCCCTACTGAGAAGCCCACTAGGATTGATTGAAGGGGGTAACATAATAAGGTAACCAAAATAGTGTATTCCTATGCAAGATTACATTCTAAACACTTTTTGACTCTTTGGATTTTTCTCTAAAATCAATAGAAACGGGCGTAAATCGCATTTTCAATCTCAAATACCGCCATTTTGAGTTCGCCATTTTGAGTTCGCCATTTTGTATTTCTTAATTTTCTCATTGGACTCATAATGAGGAACACCAAAACCCCCCAAAATGAATTTCACTCAAGTTAATGGAAAACTTCCCGAGTTATTAAATAGGGAGTGTAAAATGGGGGTTTCAACCCCCCGAGGGGTAAAACCGCCATTTTAAACATATTACATTTTATATTGGTTCAGTACTGAAGGCATTAGAAAAGATCTCAAGTCTCTATCTTTAAATAGTAAAAAATAGGAACTTATGCAAAAATTGACTTTACTACTAGGGCAGAGCAAAGGGGTTACATAATAAGGTAATCGAAATAGTGTATTCCTTTGCAAAATCACATGAATTTTTCTCTAAAATCAATAGAAACGGTGTAAATCGCATTCTGAATCTCAAAGGCCGTTATTTTAGGACCGCCATTTTGAATTTTTCAATTTTCTCATTGGATTCATAATCAGTGATTCCAAGAACCCTCTCAACATAAATTTCGCTCAATTTGTTTGCGTTATTAAATTAAGGGTACAAAATGGGGGTCTCAACCACTAGGGGGGGCGTGCCCCCATTTTAAACATAGTACATTTTATACTGGTCCAGTACTGAAGGCATTACAGAAGATTTCAAGTCTCTATCTTTAGATAGTAAAAAATAAGAACTTAGGCATGTTTTTTGCAAAAATTTACTCTACTATATAGAATGACTAGATTATTATAAAGCAGGGGATGAATGAACTTTCGTTCAAAGAGAAAAATTGCAACACATGAAAAAAAAACGTTATAGGTCCGGTAAATGATTCTCCTTAGTTATCGTTTCAAGATTTCAGACGCGACTTCTGTCTTCCTTCAGAGATCAAACTCGTTCTGTAAAGTTTCATTGCCGGATTTATAACATAAATAACTATAAATCAAAAATGTTTCTTTTTATAACATTCTATTCGTAAAAAAAATCCTATACTAACATCCTATCCTATTCGTTTGTTGGCGAAGGAAATGGACATGAGCTCCAGATCTATGTCGCCACTGATCAAGGAAGACCTTAGTATGAGGACTGGACACTTGTTAACAGCTCGACATAATGAAATAAGAAGAGTTGGAGACAAGTCTCATTTGCAGAGATAGGTGAAAAATTTTCATCGCCCAATCTTGTTTCCCTGCATTTTATATTTGGATTTAGGATTGATGCATTATGATTACAATTAAAGTAATTGTCAAACAATTCACATAGTTGATTTGGAAAACCCGTTTGCACATCGCAGCTAGGATGCGTGAACTCTCCTAAAGTCATTCTATTTAGATTCCTTATAGGAATCGAGCCCAATTAAGTAAAATACTTGTATTTACCCTATAGCGGAGTTGTTCACATGATAAGATTATTATTTATTTATTATTTAGGCGGAGTTATTTATCGCTCGTAAATAGCAACAAACAAAGTCACTTTAAATCCAAATAAAACATACTATTTTTTTCCACTAGGGTAAAAGTGCCTCCTCTCTATGATTAGAAGTTTAGTCTAGCAATACCAACAATTTTTTATTAGAAGAAAAAAAATTAAAACAAAGGTCTTTGAATAAACCCCAGCGTGGCTGAATACTGGACAGTCAAATGTCGTTTTCTCGACATTGATCCAAGTGTAGGCGAATTTTCAGATATCGAATCTTGGTTCTCTAACTCATGTTTAATATGTATTTATTTTTAAGCGTTTTATATGTATAAAATGATGATGTACTTCAAACAATATTATTGCTTGGGTGATTGTTAAATCTAAGACGGCTGTGAAAACTGCTGCAGCGCTATATTTACTGCGGTGTGTTGGACGCACCGATTTTCACCCACGTTTCAAGCAATTTTCAGATTCTGAGTCTCGGTTGTTTAATTGTCACTCGAGGGTTAATCAACAACTTGATACTAATTTTCGGTTCACTAAACGTTGTACAAGTCGGAGTCAATGTTCAGAAACCGAATCAGGATTCCTTACAACTTGCCCAAGCTTCAGCCAATTTTCACCCGTTAGGTCAATGCCAGTTACCCATAAAATATACTTAAGTCAAATATCAGATACTATTTCGCTAATTTGCTTTAGCTAGTCTAAAGCTAAGTACTCACAGCAGCGGATCCGCAGGCGGATGTCATACGATTGGTCGGATTGAGTCGATTTGACTCAAACCGACCAATCGTATGACATCCGCCTGCGGATCCGCTGCTGTGAGTACTTACCTTTAGTCAATCTCTACATATCAAGTGCCGGTTACATACTTATCACCCAAAACCTTAGCCAACTTTGAATCTTAGGTTCGCTAAACTAACTCCAGTTTTAGCAATCTTCAAAATTCAAAATCTTGGTTTCTTACCCTTCGGCTAAGGTTGGGTCAATATTCATATTATATTTTGCTAAATTTCTGTAAATGTGGTTTATTGTAAAGATGGATTAGTGGTTGCTAACCTACTGAATTTTTATGAACTTAAACTTACACTGGCAAGACTAAAGTGTAAACTATATTGACTTACCGACTGTACATATGTATTTGCACAAGAAGACGTACACTATGAAAGTGTTAGGTTTGTACGGTCTCAATATGTGTTGAGAGTCTAAGACATTAATCATTTATACGAATTTTCGATTTCTTCGTATTTGTTTTGTTAATGAACATTTTATATCCAACACAAAAATCGACTTTGCATTCAGTTACGGCGAAACAGTAATGGTAGACTTCGTTGCTTGTTTGCACTAGCATTCATTAAAGGAAAAGGATTGTGTAATAGTTGCTTTGTTTCGCAATTACCAGCCTTGGTACTACATTAACATTCAAGATCAGTCCAAGACTAACTTTAGTTTTATTGCGATATCGGTGTCATTTATTGTCCAAAACATTGCATAACGTATTGGTTTTAGCCAATAACAATCAATATTGGGTAACTCTGATCTTTCCATGTCTGAGACCAAGCTTGGTATCAAATTATCATCCCTACTTTAGTCTAGCAGTGGGCCATTTTCGGATATTAAGGTTGTGCCAAGGTTGATAAACATTGTTTCAAACAAAAGCTTATAGTGGTATTTTGTTTTAAATGGAGAGCCGCGATTGCTAACATAATTAAGCGTCAAATAAACTGCCACTTTTAATTCTGATAACGCAATATACCAACTATTTATCTATGGTTTATACAATGTTATCAAAAGAGACTACATTAAGTTAAACCTGTCTTTAATGTGGACTTAAAGTACACGTTCCATAAAACGTACATGTTTTGTCGTTAGTAAGTGCTTTATTTAAAACATAAGTTAAAACATAAATTTACAAGAGGTAGGTACATGTATAACAGTGTAACATACGTATTCTGTATTTCGTTAGATCAACAAATGCTGGAAAAAATGTCTTAAGCAAAAATTCTATAAAAATGTTGATTAATTTGTTGTTTCGATTTGTTTTAATCTTAATAAAGTTGGTAACTCTTTTTGTTAATCAAATCACGGGAAATTCAATGGTCCTACATGATACGTGCGTGACTTCGGAAACAACAAGCATTTGTTGTAAAAAAAACATTATTTAATTTGTTTATATTAAACTCTTATCGAGTTTAGTAAAAATTAAAAGAGTATCTGCCTTTATTTCAATCGAAATGGAATTTGGATAAAAGCATATTCAATTTAACCGTTATTCCCGAGATTAAAAGAAACTTTGTAGAATATTATATTTATACAAATACTACGTTACATAACTGATTTATGTCTAATACATCTAAATTTCAAAAATGTGCTATACTAATTATACGCAATATTGGTACTGGTTGCGTTCTTATTGACTTTTATTGACAATAACAAAAGAATTCCCTTTTTCTGGTTTTGTTATATTTTCAATTCATTATAGAAAGAAATTTCTTTCTAATATATAACCGATCTAAGTATTTCTAATCAAATTACTAAAGTTTTCATTTAAAAAATACAACTTTATGAAGTAAACCAGAAATCAATGATTATAATTAGAAAAGCCTTATTCAACTAGTCAGTGCTACTCATAAAGACGCTTTAATAGTGTCGAAACGGCTTTTTAATATCTTTAATAACAATTCATAAGAAATACAAAAACGACAATTTCCTATAACTCAAAAAATAAAAAATAAGTAAATCGAGAATGCTCGCTTGTTTTCTTTTGTTATCTGGCCACTAAAATGCCTTCGGCGAGCAATTTAAACCACCCGATTTCAACATCTGGAGACCCACAAGAGAACCTTTTTATGAAATGTGCATCTATGGAATGTGGAGTCAACGCTCTGTATATATAACTGCACATAACGGTGGTATCGTCTGACCTCCGAACACTTGGCAGCGCTGCTGGAGGTAACAGCGAACTATAAGTATCTTCTTATATATAAATTTTGGAGGTCGGTTCGTATCTTCTGTATACTCTATATATGACAAAATAAAACAAGGGAAATAATTTCCCCTTTCTTGAGATTCGGATTCTAGAGGTTCCCCTCATCACAAATATAACAAATTTTTAGCAATATATCCACGGGAATACCCGGAAGTCAGGCCGTCTCCTCTGTATGACGGAGGTGACAGCTTAACAGGCATCAATATATATATATATATATATATATATATATATATATATATATATATATATATATATATATATAACAAAGGGATAATCTTTCTATTCATATTTATATATATATATATATATATATATATATATATATATATATATATATATATATATATATATATATATATATATATATATATATATATGTATGTATGTATGTATGTACGTATATATATATATATATATATATATATATATATATATATATATATATATATATATATATATTGCAGTGATATTGCATTTAGAAATATAATATTTTATTTTGCTTTGCCCCACATTAAGAAATGCCCCGCGTTGAGAGCGACATATATAAATGCAGTGATATTGGTTAATTAAAAATAAATATTATTTTAAAAAAAAAATTATAATATATTTTAATACTGTGAATAATTGCCGTTTGATCGTAGATAATATTCTATAAAAAAAATGACTGAACTTTGGAAATGCTTTTCAACTTCCCTATTTTATAAATTATAATATGATTTGAAAATACCTTTTAATAGATTTAATAATGCAATGGTTATATAAATTTAATGTTACGTTAGTTCTTGACTAACTCAAGTTTACGTAAGAGAGTTGGGCGCCAGTTAATAACTTAAATTAACAGAATTATATTTAATAAAGACTCATCTCCGGGTGAATGTGGATTCTTGTGGTATTAAAAAAAATATACAAATTGAAATTTAAAAACACTTTTAAAATTGAAATCTTAATTAATTTTTAACTATTACTAAATTATTCAAATCACTTTTACTACACTTCACAAACGATAGTCTTTCTTCAGCAAATGCCAATACAAAAAGGAAATAACTTCCTACCTTTTTATAATACTTCTTTTTTCCTTTTAGTATAGATGTCCTCTTTCCCAAACCATTGGCAGTGTAGATCACTTTATGTTGACCCAGGGCTGGCTTCCAATTCAGGGTTGACTTTCTTCCTTTTTGCATGGATTTTCCATATAATATCATCCACACACTTGATTTTGGAACTCACTTTTGTTTATTAACTGCGGGTACAATTTCCCTTTTTCGTAGAATGCTTATAGTTGTTTTTTTTTTGTGTTTATATTAAATAAAACACCCGTTTATGGTTTTAACGTTGATTTATTATCTTGCTTAACTTTAGCAAGTAATTTATCTTAAAGGTGGTTCTTTATAATCATATACACTTTTACAATTTATACTTTTTACACCTTTGCCGTATTCAAATCACCAACTAACTTAACTTGTCTATTTAATTCTAGACTATATAAATTTTTACAATATTATCAGCCACGACTTTACTTTGTCGCTTGATTTACTATAATATCTTTACTCTTTCGTCGTTTAACAGTAAGTATCTTTTAACTTACACGACTTTACACCGTCGCTTTCTATCAGTAAGTGCCCTAAAACTATGATTTTCTAAGCTTATATACTATAGACTATTTACATAATTATATTACACAATTTGACGTCACCTTACAAACTAATACAAACTGTACACTCATATGATACATAATAGCAGATTAATATTCTTATAAAAGTGACACATCTATTACACATTAATTACACAATACTTTTACGCAATAATAACGATCTATTTACATTAACAAAAACCTTAAAGAATCACATAACCCGTCGATATACACATTTGAAATTATACATAATTGAATTACATCATAACAAAAACTTGCGAACAACTGGATGTTACGTACACTTAAGTAATCAGTGAGTAAGCTATTTGATAATAAATAAAGAAATATGTATTATTTAACCTTATTAAAAAGTATATACATTGATTGTATAATCAATGACACATCATTAAATAACTTAAAATTATTTTTAACTGGAAAAGTTGATAAAAATATTTCAAAAGTGTTAGTATTTAGCAAAGATTTTAGATTTTCACAAAATTTTCAAAATTTTCCAAAATTTTGAAACTACCATCCACAGCAATATATATATATATATATATATATATATATATATAAAACATAAAAAATAAACACGAACGTTGGCTAACGTCGACTATTCTGCCACCGTTCGTGAAAGGTTCATCTTCGAAGGGTGCGCAGTCCACTAACGAGTGCATAACGGTGGTTGTTTGCTTACAGAATAGCTTTAGAGCGAAAAACCTTTCAAACAACGATAACTGCTCGTGAACGGTTCGCTCAATGCTTACAGAATACACCCCTAAAGAGGTTATAGATCAGGAGTTCCCAAAGTGCGGCCCGCGGGCTAAATGCAACCCTCAAACCCTAGAAATGCGGCCCGCGATGTCAGATCATCCGCGATCTTGAATTCATAAAGATAATTTAAAAAATACTAAATTTTATATGTAATATATCTTGTTATTAGATAGATTGTATCAGTGGCGTGCGGTGAGAATTTAGGCTAGGGAAGCAACCACGATTTTAATTATAATACACCTAGGTACAGGCCCGGATTAACGGGGAGGTAATAATACCCCCCCCCCAATTTAGAAATAAGTTTACATAGAATAGAAACAAATAATGTTTGTTTAATTATTATTTATTAAAACAATTATTTTTCCAAAGATTTCCCCCTCAAAATACTTCTCTGGATCCGCCCCTGCTAAGTACAATAAAAAACAGTGTTATAATTATTAAGCTTAAAAGTTTTTCAAAGAAGCACTTTTACACTTTATACTTATGGAATTTGTTGACTATCATTCTTTATTTAAAAAAAACTACTACTATGTATCAATTTCCCGGTCTTTCTTAGCAAAATACCTGTACAGGTTTTAATCTTTGTTGTTAAATTTGAAAGTTCTAGTTTTGATCTGCCTTTCTTAATAATTTGTAATTTCTCTCCAAAACTGTATGCGAAAAATTCTTTATTAATAATTTACAAACGGAACAAAAAATTGTCCCGATTCGGATATATCGAAGGTACTCTCGAACATTTCACCGAAGCAGCTGAATTTGCAGTCGTGACGATAATGCAATTTGAAATTTGCATACAGGCAAACTAAATAGAATTATTTGTCTTTAAAAAAATCCAACTTATAAATCGAAATAATAAAATGCGACAAAATACAGTCTCATTTGCAGATTTACATTACTTAAGTAACATTAAATTTAACAAACTATGTGTGTATTATAATAAATAAACACTTGGGCATGAAGCACACTAAAAATAACGGCTAAACAATGCTCACCAGTCAAACAGCATCGTCTACTATATCACCCCACGCCCGCTATTTCACGCCAAGGCTAAGAGAAGAGCAGTTGTAAGCAGTGCTTATATGCAGTGTATGTAATACATTTGAATCGGTATTACCTTTCCGAGCAAGTTTAATGAGCCTAATTTAAAATAGTACTCTTAATAATTATACTTTTTGCTGTACGGAATTGATATTGAGCTTTAAGTTGATGAAATATTACAAATTTAAATAAACGATTAACATAATTTTATAAAAATATTTTTGTTAGCATTGGTTTTTATTTTTAACTAATTCTCAAGGGAAGCATTGCTTCCCTTGCTTCCATGGACCGCACGCCACTGGATTGTATATATTTTATTGTCTTAACGGTCACCCTCAGCTGATTAACTGATGAGTATTAATAAGTCCAAATTGAGATCAAAATTAACTGATGAACATTTACAAGCGGTGGTAAAAATATATTCAACCGACTTAGAACTTCAGATTAATGATTTTTTTTATTTGAAATTATTTAGTTATTTTTGTTTAATTATCTTTGAAATGTGTTAATAAACATTTTGTAATAAAAAGTTTGGGACCTAAGCAAACCCACCTAAGCAAAACTTTGGGAACCCCTGTTTATAGATGATTATCAAGTTAGTACTGTTTAGGGGAATTTGGTATCAATTATAGTACAATTACTTTGAGTTGGCTATAACACTGTTTGAAATATTGAAACAAAACCTAACCTAATTCAACAAAATTTTTTTAACTTTTATTAAAAAGATCTTTGTGACATTATAGTAAGTAATAACATTTATAAACGTATATATTTATTTGAATTATAAAATTCAATTATTTTTTTAGTTCAAAAAGATAATGGCTACCGATCGATGCATTTTCAATGATGATCCTCAATACATGTTAAGTTTGATTGGTAAATCAGTTGAAATAACAACAACAGATAAGAAAATTTATAAAGGAGCTATATATGTTATAGACCCACAATCAAAAACTGTAGTTTTAGCTAATCCATGTAACGATACATCTAATTATAATTTAGATTTCATTCTCTACCATGCCATTGAGAATTTTAACATATTAGACGATGCTGTTAATGCAAACTTTTTAATGATAAACACTGCAGATAACGAAGAATTAGAATCTAAGAAAGCAAGGCTTAAACGTTGGTTGGAGGAGAACTTACTCGACGTTCAAGAAGAAGCTGACAAGCTAATAGTATGTGATGTCATAACAATTGAGTATCCCTATGGTCCTGAAGAATGTTTATGTAACAATCCGATTGTATTAGAAAGGATAAGGAAGATTATAAACAGGATGCCTAGTGATTATGTTTGAGATATAAAAATGTCCGCTAGATTTAAATTATAAATTTCATTACGTATCACTTAAGATTTCTAGTTATATTTACACTCAAGAGCATTTTGAGGGTTGTTGAAAGGGTATGGTGAGATTCCACTTTTATTCGATTATTTGGATCATAAATAGAAAAGTAATTTTCTGATCTTGCTAGGTTAGCGATTTTAAGGGAGATTTTTGATTTTGAAGTTTGTATTGCCACGTATGCTGTAAAAAAATTAAATTTTGTTTAAATTCAAATATTTTTACTGAGAAAAGGTCTACCTGAGGGTTTTTGGGTACGAGGAATCCGAATCTGAGGTTTATTTGTGCCTAATATGAACACTAGGGGCGCTGGCGAACAAATGTTCCTAATTTTTGTGTATTTTCACTAATATCTTTCTGATTATTTTTAAAAACGTTTTTAATGTTGATAATTTAATCTTTATAATTTATTCAGGTGTAAATCATAATTTTGAAGAACATAATTTTTCATTTATACGCACTTCCATACCATTAAGTCAAAAAAGACTCATTTTTTTCCATTAAGTTCTCATCTCATCTTCGTCGTATTCATCCCAATCTTCTTTTGCAACCTTCAACCACCAGCAAATCTCAGCTATCATAGCATTTAATTTTTTAGCATTAAACTTAATTTTTAACATTGTATTGTATACGTACAGCTCTTAAAGAAATGTCAAAACATTCTTCATGAATAGATATGTATGCGTAGCAGATGTACGTTTTAATAAAGGTTTATGACATCATCTATTAGAGACCCTGTATATATATTTATATAAGAGTTGACCAGGCACAAATGTCATCTGCGACAGTGGATCCAACACAAATGAATTCTCATGGCAGAGTCAGTAATTAATTACTGATTCTGCCATGAAAATTAATTTGTTTTGGATCTAATGTCACAGATGACATTTGTGTCTGGGCCCGTATTCTTGAGTTTCGCATACAGATGATAGCTGACGTAATTCTCTATTCCTTCTAACATTTGATTGGCTAAGTTGCATCTCATGAGGTGAAAATTACGTCATTTCGTATAAGTCACTTGTTATACGAAACTTAAGAATACGGGCCCGTATTCTTGAACTCATACGAACAAGTTTCGCATACGAGATGACGTAATTTTTACGTCATAAGATGCAACTTAGCCAATCAAATGTTAGAAGGTAATAGAGAATTACGTCATCTCGTATGCGAAACTTGTATGCGGTGCTCAAGAATACGGGCCCGGGTCAACTCTTATATAAATATATATACAGGGTCTTTATCATGTATGTTTTAGGTGCGTCATCTGTTGTAGTGTGGCGGTAGTACATTTCCAAATGTTTTATGCGTTACACATTCAAAATGTAACATGAATATATCATACATGAATGTAAAAAGGCAACTAATGGAAAAAAAATTGTGTCTTTTGTTGACTTAGTGGTATGGAAGTGCGTAAAAATGAAAAACTAAGTTCTTCAAAATTATGATTTACACCAAAATAAATTATAAAGATTAATTTATCAGCATTAAAAACGGTTTTAAAAATAATCAGAAGTAGATATTAGTGAAAATACACGAAATTTAGGAACATTTGTTCGACAGCGTCCCTAGTATTCATATTAGGCAAAAATAAAGATTCGGATTCCTCGAACCCAAAAACCCCAGGGAGACCTTTTCGCAGTAAAAATATTTGAATTTAAACGAAATTTAATTTTTTATAGTGCTTCTCTTACCATACGTGGCAATACAAACTTCAAAATCTAAAATCTCCCTTAAAATCGCTAACCTACAGAAACTAACAAATTACTTTTCTATTAACGACCCAAATATTCGAAAAAACTTGAAATCTCCTCATACCCAGACGGCTGCTGTTGAGTGTTATAATCTAATAAAATCTTCATTTCATTTTTAAAATGTTATTCTATTTAAGTAATAATTTATTAAAGTAGGATTATGAATAATTTTCTAGTTAATGTTGTAAATCTAAATGAGAAATAAATTATTACTGTTTCATATTGTATTTTCTTCTATTATTATATTCGATTGCCTATATTTGGTATTTGATTAATTGAATCATAATTGATGACAGATTAAGTGCCACTAATACTATAGCTTTTAGGCTTATTGTGTTATTACTCATATCATTTATTAGACAAAAGTTTCCATAATGTGCTTGCTGCAATAGCTCCATTGCACTCCCATAAAAGTTTGTATGAAACCTCGGCACTGCAAATAGATTATTTGTGTACGAGAGTTGGCTCCTCCCAGGAGTGCATGCCTCCAATGGGCAATGGCTTCACACACAGATGAAATGAGAGGCTGTTTCATCCTCCACGATACACAGTTTTGCTAATAAGTTCCTCATTAATAATGTCCATTGTGAGTATAGAGGATGGTCCAGACCACCCATACACCCCGTTTAAAATGCAGGGGATTAAAAATTTTTAACGACGATGAGTGATCTTACTAATGTCGACGTGCTCTTTCGAATGACGCCAAAATGGAACCCTCCTGATTCCCCCTTGTAGGGGATAAGGGGGCAGCTTTAAAAATTCAAATGGGAATCCCTAAATTTTATTGCATATTTAGATTCTACTCATCAAAATATGAATAATTTATTTAAAACATTTTTTCTATCTTCGCAACAGGTGGCGCTGTAATCGCAAAAAACTGATTTTTTGCATTTTCCGCCGTCTCTGACATATTTACAGGTGCAAATAACAGTTTTTTTTAATAAAATCCGTTTGTCGAAAACACCTTAAGTAGAGAATTTGCGTTTTTCATTGTAACGTAAAATTCTTTCTCATGAATGTACACATCAGCAAAACTTTTTCATCACTATTTAAGTAAAAAATATGAAAAACTGTTTAAAATATGAAAAACAAAAAAATCGGCGATTACAGCGCCACCTGTTGCGAAGATAAAAAAGGTTTTAAATAAATTATTCATATTTTGATGAGTCAAGTCTAAATAAGCAATAAAATTTAGGGGTTCCCATTTGATGTTTCAAAGTTGCTCCCCTTACCCCCTACAAGGGGGAATCAGGGGGTTCCATTTTGGCGTCATTCGAAAAAGCACATCGACATTAGTAAGATCAGCCATCGTCTTGTTAAAAATTTTTAATCTGCCGCATTTTAAAAGGGGTGTACGGTTGGTCTGGACCACCCTGTATGTTTACATAGGTTACAGTTAGCAGCCCTTCACTAGCCTGATTTGATGTCTGCTTAGCTGCAGTTTAATAATAATAAGATTTATTCTGAATAAACTACAGTAGAAATCTTTAATCCCAACCTATAAATGCAAGGCTAATTTGTATTAACGAGGAATTCAGATTACTGGATGTACGAATATAAACATTGCTTTATGCCATGGTATTTTATTATAAAGAACTTAACTTATGTAATTTACTAATCTCCTCTTGTAATAATAATAATTTATTAACGGATATCCATGTAACAATATACATATAACATAAAGTAATCCAAGTAGTAAAAAGTGTAAATAAAATACAGGTACAAGCTAACAATAATACATAAACATAACGATGACATAAACATCGTCTAAGCGGTAATATTACTAATTAGAGCACGCTTATAATATTGCAAAGAATTATTAAATAAATCGACTTTATAATAATTGTTTGCATGGGGCTGTTTAAACTATAGTTGGTACAATGTGCAGTTAATTTAAACAATTCTTTAGAACGTGTAATTCTTAAAGAAACTTGAAAATCTAATCTACATAAAAGAACAGAACAGTCTATAACACCATTAATTATTTTATATAGAAAGCACAGAGATAACATGATTTTCCTGAATTACAGGGTAGGCAAATTTACAACAGCTAATACATAACTATAACTTGTGTCTCTATAATTTATATTTAGTTTAAATGCTACAAACCTTAAAAATTTGTTTTTAACTTTTTCTGATTTAGATACATAAGTCTGATAGTATGGAGCCCAAACAGCAACACAATATTCGAATCTAGATCGAACTAATGCGCAATATAACATTTTAAAAGACCAGACTCCAAATTCCATGCACTGCCTAAAAATAAACCCTAACATCTTCAGGGCTGAATTAATTACAGTTGGTATATGGTTATTAAAAGATAGTCTTCTGTCAAATATAATCCCTAGATCTTTTATTCTATCAACACGCTGAACTATATAATTATTTATTTTGTAGATGTATGTGATTTGTTCCTGAGTACGATAAAATGAAATAATAAAACATTTCTTAAAGTTTAAGTCCATCCCGTTACTGTCACTAACTAATCAGATGGTAGATATCATACTGAATTCTAAAACAATCATCAATGGAATTTACTCTACCGTATAATTTCAAATCATCGACAAATAACAACGCTTTGCAATACTGGGTGGATTTAGTAATATCAGTAATGAAACAATTGGAAAGGTGGGGGGGAGAGATGACCTCGTTGAGGGACACCGGAAGTTACTTGAATTTTCTTAGATGTGTAGCTTTTAATTTTGACAATTTGAGTTCTCAAGCTGAGATAGCCATTTAGCCAAGATAGAAATGGATCCTCTATGTCCATACCTTGTAAGTTAAACAAAAGTAACTGATGGTTAACTTTATCAAAGGCTTTTGAAAAATCGGTATAGATGGTATCAATCTGACACCGATTCTCAAAAGCCTCGAGAATATCATGTTAATAGCATAAAAGACTCGTAGCTGCAGATCGACCCTTTGTAAATCCATGTTGGTTATTGTTACTAACATTTTTAAAACAATAGGATATCTTATCTGCTACAATACATTCTAAAATCTTAGGTATGCAAGATAATATCGATAGGGGCCGATAATATTAGCGATAATATGTTTATTGGCAGATTTAAATATAGCTTATTTTCCAATTATCTGAGCATTGGCCTGAAGATAAGGATTAAATAATACAGTAAGCAGTTTAGTTAATGCAAATCTACAGTATTTCAAAAATGTTGATGGATTTATAGCGATGTGTCGTAACAGTATTAGCCAAAAACTGCATCAGCAATCTGCTATAATCTCATTTATAATTAATATTAAGAACGCATACATATTCAATTTTAGTATGTACATTAGGGAAACCGTTAACAAAAAATTTTTTTCGCGCACCCCCTAAAACATTAGAAAATGATGCAAAAAGAAATGGAAAAATATTTTTTTTTAATTTAAACCGTGCCTATACATGCATAAAACTGTTAGAAGTTTTAAAAAAATAGGTATTTTTATCTTATTGTTTGGTGTCTTTAAAAAACCTTGATAATAAAATAATTTCATTGAAACTATTTCTTTTTCATGCAATTGACAGTTATATTGACAGCTGTTAACTGTCCAAATTTTATCTTGACATCAAATTTGAACTCAGCGACTCAAAAAACTCTTATAATGCTGTAAATTTCTTCGAAAATGCTCATTGTAGTTTGAAGACAACTGTCAAAAATCTTTTGGTATTGAGATTCGTATTGAGCGACCCCAAAAACATAAAGATACGCATTTTGAAGTAAAAACATTGCAAAACAATAAAATCCTGAAAAACAAAAAATACCTATTTTTTAAAACTTCTAACAGTTTTAGGCACGGTTTAAATTCAAAAAGAATATTTTTCCACTTATTTTTGCATCATTTTCTAACGTTTTAGGGGGTGCGCGAAAAAAATTTTTTTTAAGGGTCATCCTAATGTACATACGTAGATCTTTTTTGTTCGGATTAAAGAGATTTGTTCGAATTAAAAAGGATTTCAGATTAAAGAGATTTGTTCGGATTATAGCTTGTAAATGTTGCTGTTCTGATTACTGGATGTTTGGAATACAGTGTGTTCAGATTACGGATTTCTACTGTACATATATTACAGAACCACAAGGAGATAATTGAGCAATCTCGGCAAAAGATGGTTGGCAAAATGTAGAATTATGTCTGAGGATAATCAACAAACCTCTATGACACAATTTTAGACAACATTTGTGAAATGTAACAGCAAATACTTGAATTCATAATATTAATTGAAAAATTTATCTTAGGATAGACTCAACCAATTTTAATGAACTAGGGCTTATCCTTTTCAGAAAAGAATATATTTTTTACTGAATTTATCAAATTCTAGAATTGTTTAAGTTTAGTTGTTATTGCAAAATTAATTGTTTAGTTGCAAAATAATTATGTTCTTGGTGAGATAAAAAGTTCAGGTAACATCTATCCGTTTTTAAATGCAATTAGTTTTCACCCCAGGCCGTAGATATGACGCTGTAAAGAGATTTTCAAAACTGCTGCTAAAATATAAGATCAAATGCACCTTTAAAAATTGCTGATTGCGGTAAAATTATTAATCTGTCAACAATTATTAGCAGAGGTCTTACGTCATAATCTGTTACCAACCTAAATTCGCAACTCTTCCAATACCTTCACGCCTAAGAAATATATTTTTTTGTTGGTATTACGATTATTACGTTTATTTGCATCTTCCAAACTAAATCAATGCAAATATTTTGTCATCTTGACAAAATATTAAGACAAGTTGAAATGTCAGAGAGCTTATTAGACAGCTAATATTTCATTTATATACAATATATTTTTTACCTTGTTCTTTTACCATGCCAAAACCATTTAGTTAGCAATCGAAAAATTTGATAGCCTTTTTAATTAATTATTTTCGGAAAGAGCGTGATAATTCGAGATCTTTATTACGTTTAACTTCAGTACAAGAAGTGAGTCTTAGGGCCGATCTATTCACCACCTTTTAAATTTATCTGGAAGTTAGTTGCTATAGTTACAATTGTTCCCACAATGGTATCCATGTCAATTAACTAGCAGATAAATTTACAAGAGGTGAATAGATCGGCCCTTAAAATAAGATATTTTTAAATATACAATTCGTTTTATGATCTGTTTCTAAAAAGTAATATTTGTAAAGGGTAGCTATAGGCTAAAATAAAAACTAGGCACAAACCATTCTAGTGCCCTTCAATAAAGAAAGTAAAGTCCCAGAAGAGGAAGATTTAAACATAACACTTAAGAATATCACGAGGACTGGTAGACATCAACAAACTTCAAAAAACTAACAGAAATAAAAGTCTGGACTGAACCAAAGATGACGGAAAGCAATGATAGAGGACATGGAAAAAGGAAAATAAATATAAGAAAAGTTACAGAAATACTCAGAGCAGAAAATATTTCACAAATTAAAGTTAATAAACCTGAAAAAACAATTATGGAAAAAATAAAAAGTTTAAAAACTTATAAAAAACAAAAAATGGAAAAACAGAAACCTGGCAAAGAAGCATGAACCATGGAAGAGAATTGTTAAGTAAAATTAATAAAACCAAGAAAACAATAAACCGAAACAAAGTAAGACAAAAAATGGCATAAGAATAGCAACCTGGAATGTCAGGGCGCTACTCATACCTGGAAAAATGCAAGAAATAATCAATGAGATAAAACGGTACAAGATCGACATAGCAGGCTTACAAGAAATAAGATGGAGTGGGAACAGGGAAATAAAAAAGATATATATATATATATATATATATATATATATATATAATATATATATATATATAAGTAGGTATTGGGCCACCTGGCCCAGACAGAAATTGACATGCCATGTGGCATGCCAATGGCATGGCTCCTCCCCTCGCCTGTGATTGGCTACCCCCACTCCTGTAGCTCCTCCCCTTGTTTCTGATTGGTCGCCGCCATCTTGGATTTCCCCGCCTACTTCTCTCTGATTGGTTAACCCCCACCCCTGTAGCTCCTCCCTTGCTTCTGATTGGATGAAGGCAGCCATTTTGGAACGTCTGGCTCCATTCTACCACGCCCTGGCGCCAGGCTACCACGCCCGCCGCCGCCGCCATTACGGGTATCTGTATTACCGGCAAACTGAGTGCTACCAATAGAGGGCGTAATGCTACAATTAGTGTGTATTGCTAAGAGAGGGCGTCATGAAGGGATCTGTATTATCGATGCGTTGTGTACTACTACTAGGTGGCGTGTCATGAAGAAGAAGAAGAAATCTGTATTACTACTACTACTACAGAGAGGCAACCATTTTATATCACAGCATCTTGCCTGCGCGCGCGCGCGCTAAATTTGAATCGGTCAATTTTAAATATTTGTCATTTTTGCATATGTCATTTTTAAATCTGTCAATTTTACTGCTGTCGTTTTTACATCTGTCATTTTAAATCTGTCAATTTTGCTTCTGTCATTTTAAATTTGTCATTTTTGCATCTGTCATTTAAATCTGTCATTTTGAATTTGTCATTTTTTTTTGCATATGTCATTTAAATCTGTCATTCTTAAAGCAACCATCTTACCAGATTTGAATTTTAGCGCTAACTCTGGGATTGGATCCTTTCACTAAGCTGAAACTCTTTCTCTCTCTCTCATAGTATGACTACTTACCGGATTTGTAGCTTAGGATGTTCGCCGTCGGAAATCTTCGGCTTTTATTCATGTACTCTCTCGCTGATGACAACGATCTACCTTTTTATATAGTCAACCCCTTCACCTTGTGCTAGTAAATGAAACAACAACAACAATGTTTATACATATTATTTATTTTGATATTTAATGGACAATTGTAACATATGATTTGACAAATTATTCATTACACAGTATGAGTTGAGATCATCGCGTAACACTTGCAAATTGTTCAAATATTTTTGCAGCCTATTTCTAAGATAGTTTATTTCCGCCATGGTGTTCTTAATACGACGGTGCAAACGTTGTTGTCGTTGACGTCTCCGACTGCTGCTGTTGCTGATATGATTGCAGTCGTGTACGTACGGCATCGATAAACTTTTGCGGATAATGTTTTATTATTTCTAATAAAATGAACGAGTTCAATCCACCACCAATTGCTGCTGCTGCTGTGTTGTCTATTAAACTGGTAGCTGAGTAGTAACCGCATAACAGTTCGGACGTGAATAAAATTGAATCGGATGTCGGGAGCGATTTATAGGCGTCTTCATGGCGTCTCAGTTGACCTTCTGCTACGTTCTCTATGTTTACGTGGTAGAAACGTGAAAAGTCGAGGTGACGTAACGTTCGAGCATGATGATTGATCAACGGTGCTAAATGCAGTATAGACTGAAACTCGTAATCTTTTAAGGTTATAGTCCGCTGTGTATCATGTATGGCAACCCTGTTGCCGAAAAACTCGTTGTGAATAATCTCGATGTATAAATTGTCACATAGATGGAATTTCAAATGTTTATCGCAATGTAGTACACTGTTGTCCTTGTTGCAACAGCAGCAACCATGAAAGAAATTTTTAAACAGTGCCTCGACTCGTATATCATACAGCTCGAACCAGTCCCGTTCCGACAACACCAATTCACCATACTCACATATGCTATTCACGCACTCGAGCTTCACTACCACGGTAAATTCTCCCTGGTCGTCGTCATCGGGCGGAATAAGTCCTACTTGGATGTTGTGTATATGATCGTAGTTTTCTTTTTCCCCTGGAGGTCTCGTAACATACAACGGATACTGGACAGCCCCGAGCAGCTGAACACGTACTTCACGTTTAGCTGCTGCTACCGGTGTATCTATGATGGTAAAGTTTGCTGATGCTGCTACAGCGTCATCAGCGTAGTATAGAGGCTGCTGCTGCGACAGGAACGCTAAACAATAATAATACAATAATCGATTAATATAAGCATAAACACACACACAAAAGTCTTAAACATCTTACCTGTTTCTTCGACTTCGTTGTTCCAGGCTTGACCGTCGTCGTTGTAGGTACTTGCTGTTGATGATGATGATGCATGATCTGCAACATCCGAACCTTCTTCATCTAAAGAAGTAACAAAATAGACACAAATTAGCATACAAACTTGAAGTTTTATAAACAACAATAACTTACCTATTTGAAGAGGTTCGCTCTCACAGTTATCATAACAATAATTAGGACTGCTAGCCATCATCGTAATTGCTGTTGCTGCTGCTCTTGCACACGTACTGTCTACTGCTACACGCTAACAACGGTCGGCTTTATATAGTCACCTATACTTACCTAGATCCAGCGCATGCTCAGTAACACGCATACGGTAAACAGGCAGGCATCGCTGGCAGACAAGTTTCATCCTGTCGCTGACATGTCATCATCATCACAGGCAGGTGTTCGTAGGTAATTACCTCATTCTCTCTCTCTCTCAGTTATAGCTATCACCTTTTTCATACCTTGGTACAGATGGGTGAGAATAGTAATAATACACACATATAAAACATTAATCTTTTTTATTCTATGACAATATTTCTCAAAATTTTTATTGAACATCAACAAAACAACAATAATTAAATAACTAAACAACTATCTGTTCTCGGATAACCATGATAGAACATCTTTTATTCTACGACGACAATGTTTCTTAAAATTATTAAACAACTAGACAATAATCAAAATAACTAAACAATTATTATTAGGTTGAAATCTGCTCGGATAACCATGAAGACATACTCGTTTTTTCATGAAACATCCTATTGAATGCTTTGTACGCTTTGTTATGCCAAATATTCTTTTCATCAATGTCTTGATCTACTACTACTACTACTACATAATTGAAAAGAACAAAATCGCGTTTATCAGATCTATTTCATGAGTATGTTCCCCTGAGTATCCTCTTGTGATTTACATTCAATCACCCTTAAGTTTCACCATCTTTTTTAATAATTACTGTACATAAGGTATAACTCTTGTCAGCTTCACTTATTATTAACTATATTCAATTATCCTTATTCTTATTATAACTACACTATACTGACAAAAGATGATTGAACAATTTACAACAACAACTAATTACCTAATTATTACATTCTTAAATAATTTCGAATATAGTATACACAAAGTATAAACCTAGACATCATCATCATCATCACTTATAATAATAATTACATCAAGCCGAAGGTCGATCTCTTGTGATTAACATAACCCCCGACTACTGCTACTACAGTTGAACTGTACATGTACTTATTACTATACAAATATTTTGCTACTTAAGAGTTAGATATGATACTACCTATACAAAAATTTACAAAACTTAAAAATACAACTATACTACTACTATACACATATCTATTACTACAACGATTGAACTGTATAATAATTATATACGTTATGATAATATTTTACTACTTAAGATCTAAATATAATACTACCTATACAAATTTTACAAAACTTAAAAATACAACTATACTACTATACACTTACATATATACAAGAAGGGCTTTATTGTTTATACACGTGGTCGCTTGTTGTTGTTGTAGCCGAACGGAACGGAATCAAAATCTTCTATACGGCGTCTCTTCGCGAACGTTATCTTATAGACTTTTGATTCCGCTCGCGTTACAAGCTGATGGTCAGCCGTACGCCGGATGTTGTTGGACTCTACAATAATCTTTTCGTCCATACCTTCCAGCAGTCTAAGCATGGACTCAAAGTTTATTTTTTTAGTCGCGGCGTGGTTTAGGGTGATGCCCTTGACCTTGACGACCACGTGTATCTGTCCCGTGGTCGGTGAATAAACTTTGTAGGCGTAGTTCTTCGGCCCGCCTGACACAAACTCTATAATATACGATCCGGGACCGTACTCTTCGAGCTCGTCTGTGAGGTCGCCCAGGAAGCTTCCTGTTGGTAGCTCGAAGTCGCCCGGCTTCGAAACGTATATTACGGAATCTGAAACAACGAAAAAAAAAATTAACTCTAATATAAACGGTGTTGATGTTTGATAGTACTGAATGACTTACCTGTGTCATAGTATAATACTCTCTCTCCTAGCTGATCCAAATAGGAATACAGCTTAAGACGGGCCTGTGCAGTGACAAATGCCGCGATGACCACGTTAACTGACGACAGAGGATCTGCTGCTTCCTCTTTATGCTGCCAGTTAACCGCAATCACCTCGTCATTTATTTCCTGCACATGATTAACTTCTACGCCTGGGCTGGACAACAGGTCGAAAAACTCCTTGGACTCGCTGATTATGGCTGTTTTCGCCTGGTTCTCACGCTGACCAAATTTCCCTAGAATACAAAAAAAAAATATTAAGTAAAGAAAACTACATAAGGTTATTATAACTTACCCCAGAAGGAATTCAGCATCAGTTTGGCCAACGATCTCAAACCAGGGTTCTTGACGATCTTCAACGAATCCAAGGAGACTCCCTCGTTCTCGAAGTAGTCATCAACGTACTGTTTCCGGGCTCCATCGATACCATCCGCGCCGTTGTTGTTGGCAGTTATTGAAGATGGCCAACCGCTGGCTTCCTGCTTCATCTTCAGGAACTTGTCGATGAAACCCGAAAACAGTCCCCCGGTCTTGGACGCTTTGTTGTACTGGGTTACATCGTACGACCAGATCTCTTGTATGTCCTGCACGATGTAACCCTTTCGTATGGCCATTACCAGTTCGTCCAAGACCCAGGTTCCGTTGATGACTCGGTCCTCTACGCCGTGCTGACATTCGACCTGGTTCAATTCTTCGGCGCAAGTGCGACATAGAGGGAACAGCAGCTTTTGGTGCATCTTGACGGGTAAGACCGGATGGTATAGATCTTGTGGCGGTAACATTGTACATTTTACCACGCCGTTGATGTTTTCCAGGCCCCCTTTATCCCTGATTAGATTTTCACAAGCCGCCTTGCCTACGTAAACTTCTGGATGGCCAACTGGGAATTTGGCGTACTTGCATACCCAAGGATAAAGGGAGCATACATCTACATACCGGATCTTTTCCCCGTCTTTTGCAACTCTCTTTAATTTTGCTGCCCCTGTACGGCCGCCGTAAAATGCCTCTCTCGGGTTTAAGGGCGTGTTTACTAACAAGGGATGTTTCTCAACCTGCTGTCTGAATTCGGGTGTTAACTGCCTTCGGAAGCGACATTCCCACTGTTCAACAACCTCGTATCCTAGCGACTTTAACTTCTCTGTTGTGGCTCGGGTCTTCTCGAGCCTCATATCCATGGTGTCGCTAGGATCGTCGTGTAGAGGCTCGTTGCGACGGGTAGTGAAGCAGGTGGGACATCCATGGAAGTAACACCCGTGAAATTGAAATATGGTATTACCATACAGCCCGTCAACCTTTAACCCGCCCACGATAGCTTCTCTCTGCCTGCCGACGTGTTGAATCTCAACACCTCTTTGCTGTTCTTCCAGCAACAGCCATTGGAGAGCTACCTTAGACTGGTTATCTGCGCGTCTATAACCACCCTTTGGTATCAGTCCAATGGTGCTTTCTTTGAGGAATTTCCTCCGGAACATGAGATTGCAGGCAGAGGCGATGGTGATGGCTTCCGTGAACGGGTCAACGTCGCATTCCTCAATAAAGAGATTCCTAAAGTGGATACAGGCTCTCTTCAAAATATCGACGTCTGTTCGACAATATTCGACCAGGTCACGTTGCATGTCGAACTCCGTGATCCCGTCCCTGTTCGCCTCGTACCACTTTAGGAACGCTTTACGAGCCTGGGGTTTCATGGTGTCGGGGCTGTAAAATTTGATGTCCGGAAGAGGACCCACGTAATGGGCATTCGCCTCGGTGTTAAAGAGGTGCGGGAAGTATCCCTTGGGAGCAGGTAGATCGAACGCTTTAGGCAAGTCAGCCAGAGCCATGGGGAAAAAGTTGAGCGAGTCGATAATCTTTAGATTATCTAGTTGCAGCAGCAGAATTTTTGAACCGCGCATAATGAGTTCCGGGTGTAATGAGGTGTTGGTTATAAGATAATTTAGAATAAATTGCGTATCGAAAGCTTGCCCGTTATGGGCAACTGCTACAACCTTTTTGAATAATTTCCGCGAGTCTAGTAGATAGTTCAAAAGCCGATCGATGCATTTTCCTCGCAAGATCTGTTCTCGCAAACCACATCTTACACAACTGGTAGCAGTTGATGATGAGTCATTGTTGTAACACTCAGAACAGACTTGCTGGAAAACACATAGATTCGGCTCGTGGAGGTTGACGCCGGGCGCAATTTCTTTCTCTTGCCGGGTCTCCAGGTCGAAGAACACAAACAAGGTGTCTTGCTTTATGTTCCTAGGCCCGGCCGGCTGTATGTGACAGAAATGGTTTTCGGGTTTATGACTCTGACAGATCTTACAATAGATCTCCCCGCACACGTGAGCCTGCTTCCGGGTCTTGATGTTGATGGTTTTGAAACATCCCTCGCATTTTTTAACTTCCAGGCACATGTTGCCCTCCTGATGGATGTTAAAGCAGGCTTGACTTTTAAAGTCTCGCCTGCAGTCCGGACACCTAATCAGCTGCGCTGTTCTTTCGCAGGGCGGAGAGCTACCACAGCCTACGCAGGACTTTTCACACCGGTGATCTCTCTTGTTGTTATACGGTACATGACAGTGCTCACAGAAATAACGGCAGACAAAGGCTGAGGTCAACGATGTTATGACGTTATAATGATGCTCGTGATACAACAACTTGATGTTCTTTGTTGCGGCATCATTATCAACGACCCCCTCAAAGATAAGTGAACGCCCTTTCGAGCCGTAGCTATACACTACTATCTTGTAGTTGGGGGCCAGGAACTGCTGGAACAACCTTAATTCATTGACCCCGGCTCCCTCCGGTGGAATGAAAGCTACTCCAGCAGCTCGCATCATTTCCTCGGCCTTTATCTTTTGCACTGTCTGATTATCACGGGTCTTCTTGTAATCAGCACTGTTATCTGCGTGAGCCCTGCCTACGACCAAAGCCCTGGGTAGGCATAGATTGTCACTGGTGGTGTTGTTAATCGTGACAATCCCTCTGCGACGGCTACACTCTTCGGCAAAGGTGCTGTACGTGCCGTTACGACAGCGACCTTGTCCGGCTGGTGGTGTTACGATTGTAGCTATTAGTCTGAAGGTGTCCGAACTCAGGGCTTCAGGATCGCTCTGTAAAATCGATTCTAAAATGCCCCAGACATCATTGAAGGTGATTTCATCAGAGCGCCTGAGGCTCATGTAGCCGGGAAGTTTTTGTTTGAAACTATCAAACTCAAATGTGGCCCCTACTTTATCATTTGGTCGTGCTCGGCTTAGCACATCCCTTAGAATTTGGTTGATGGCCGATTTAAAATGCTCCAAATGATCTTCATCGACTGGCGTAACGGCTACTTTAAACACCAGTCGATGTTTCAGAGTGCCAAATTTCTTGATGGTGGACACGTTTTCATCGATAATTTCGTAGAGAGAAGACATTTTGTACAGGAGTAACAGCAACAATAGCAAAAAAAAATATCGCACTTGCACACTTAACAAAGGCTAAAACAACAAAGATTATATGTTGTTAATTTAAATAAACATTGACTAATTACTATTATTAAAGTTTAAATGCACTGCAAGCTGTTAAATATTATAAATTAATTATAAAGATCAATTTTAATGCAAATTAATAAAATCTTTTAGCCATTCTTAAACTTTTAATAGCAAGCTAATTTAAACAAATATAGAGTTTAAAATTGTTACTAAATCCCTTTGACAGATTATTATTATTATAAACAACAACAAAATAAGCTAAAATTGTTTGAAATATAACAGCAACAGGTAAGAAATCATATAGCGACAAATGGACAGATAAATCTTTTACCATTCACGAACTGCTTCTCTTAACCCCTAATTAAAAATAAAAAGCTTAGATGCTACGTGATGGTAAAAAAAAATTGACGCAAAATAAACAATAACCTCTGAATGCAATGCAGGCTATTAAATATTACAAATTATTTGCTTTGACAAAAGTTAAAGGAAGATCAGTTTCAATGCAAATTAATAAAACCTTTTAATCGATATTACACTTTTTTAACAACAATCTAATTTAAACAAATATAGAGTTTAAATTGTTACTAAATCCCTTTGATAGATTATTATTATAAAAAAATAAATAAGGAACGGCTAAAAACAACAAAGATTATATGCTGTTAATAAAACATTGATCTAAAAAGCATAACCTCAAATTATGATTTAAATAACTATGTTACAACCCCTAGATAAACAACTAATAACGATCACACTTCGCATAAAACAATTACTACTTTAATCGATAATCAAACTAGGGAAATTTAAAAAAATATATAAAACTATTCCTGCAACTTAAATAATTATTTTAAACCGATTATGTTACAGTGTCGTGAAAAATCATGCGAGAACGAGATTGCCGATTATTATAAAAACAATAATAATAATAAATCCTACCTTTTTGTTCGATTAAAGCTGTAGATTTCACATAGACTCTGTAGCAACAATTGGTAATAACAACCAAGAATGGCACAAATCACTTCAAACACAGACGTAATAATTAACAGTACGCATAAAAAACATACATGTGTTGATGTCTCGAGTAACCCCAAACAAGTGCTTGTCTACTTCTGTGGTTGGCTTTATAGGTTCGAATTGTTGCGCAATATTATGCAATAAGCTAAAAATAAAACTCGAGTCAATTTGCCCGCTTAACAAAGGAACAAAGCGTTCTCTCCGGTGAACACCTGCGTGTCATAAATCAGTTTGAAATGTTTTTTTTCTGCACCAGAGTTGACATACCTTCTAGATTTTATCTATTAGAATAAAAAAAAAAAACGGTGTATCATTCTAACCCTCTGGGGATATAATTCATTCAACTGTCATACCGTTTTTTATTGAACGCAGGTGTGACGAATAAGTTATGACCCTGTCTGTATTAAATAAAGGTTACATTCGATATCGCCTTTTGTACTTTAGTGTCTTTCTCGGTTCTATTTGTGTTTAGATATCTGATAAATTTCAACGTATTGTGCGAACAGAGAATGCAGTGATAATATTATATTATTTTTATTAGGCAATAGATAGATTGTTGTCAAAATTCGATATGATTCCCTTTTAAGGATGTGTTTATAACTTTCACTTCAGAAATGAACGAGGCAAGCAGTTTAGGTTTGATTTAATTGTGTGCCTTTTTATTTAAAGAAAATTCTATAAAATTTAAAGTGTGTTCTTTTAAATGCTCTAAGAGACAGAAAGGTCTTTTTACCTGGAAATAACTTTAGAAATCAGACCCGTCAACGTGCGAGATTTACAGGTAC